>JAYRCH010000168.1:0-425697 GCA_037179445.1 Phengaris alcon alcon | reverse complement strand
CCCCCCCCCCCCCCCCCCCCCCACCCCCCCCCCCCCCCCCCCCCCCCCCCCCCCCCCCCCCCCCCCCCCCCCCCCCCCCCCCCCCCCCCCCCCCCCCCCCCCCCCCCCCCCCCCCCCCCCCCCCCCCCCCCACCCCCCCCCCCCCCCCCCCCCCCCCCCCCCCCCCCCCCCCCCCCCCCCCCCCCCCCCCCCCCCCCCCCCCCCCCCCCCCCCCCCCCCCCACCCCCCCCCCCCCCCCCCCCCCCCCCCCCCCCCCCCCCCCCCCCCCCCCCCCCCCCCCCCCCCCCCCCCCCCCCCCCCCCCCCCCCCCCCCCCCCCCCCCCCCCCCCCCCCCCCCCCCCCCCCCCCCCCCCACCCCCCCCCCCCCGCCCCACCCGCCCCCCGGAGCCCCCGCCGCCCCTGGACACAGGGTACACTCAGGGTACAAGTTACAACTGCAATCGCAACAATAGTCAAGAGTGCTGAAATATTAAAATATCAAAGATAATTTGACATGCGACACACAGATTTGTGTAAGTGTCAAAGGCATTTTGTTTATCCACATACGTGCAGAACGATGTGTGTGTGATGTGTAATGTGCGTGCATTCAGTTCTTGTGGACTACAGTACTGACTGCACATCTAGTGCTTGGAATATTTGTCAGTAAATATTATCTCGGTCGGCACATTACCGCTACCTCCGACGTCTACCCTAAACCGCTTTCTATATTTTTTTGGTTTTATAACATTTTTATTTTGGTTTTTATGTACATATTATTTTATTTGCTAATTTTAGTTCTTTTGATATTTAATATTGAGTGAAATAAATCTTCTCAAGAGGTAAATCACTCGTTATGTAAATACTTGACGCTCACCCGCCGACCCGGCGGCGCGCGCGAACTAACACGCCGCTACTTTTTCTCTCTGTTAATTTTATGTTGTGTTTCTATCCCCGTCCCGCTCCCCGCCCTGCCCCGCACTTCCCCGCCCCGCACTGCCCCGCCTCGCACTGCCCCGCCTCGCACTGCCCCGCGTCGCAGCCGCCCGCTCGCCAAGCTGCTGCTGGAGCGCTCGGTGGCCGAGAGCGCGGAGTTGTACCTCACGCCCGACACCACCCTCGCGCCCCCCTCCCCACCCGACGTGGTCCCCCGTCGCGCCCCCCTGCTGTCCCCCCGCGAGTGACGAGTACGCCACGCCCGACGCCACGCTCGTCGCCGACTCCGTCGACCGCAAGCGCAAGGCCGTCTCCGTCGTTGGCGAGGCCGCCGAGCCGCTCACGAACTTCCAGATCTGCAAGCAGAAGTCCCTCACCACCATCCCCGCGGCGGCGGAGCGTGGGCGCCGCGACGAGCTGTTCACCAACTTCCCTTTCCTCACGCCGCTGGCGCACCGCAAGAACTCCACGTCCGCGCGCCTGTCGGAGGACGAAGGCGGTTGTGACCTGCGCGGCGAGTTCCGCAGCCTCTCCAACAGGGCACTCGGTTCGGCGCTCACCTCCACGCCCAAGGGCGAGGACGAGACGGCGGGCCAGGCGCGCTGCTGCGGCGCGGCGCGAGGTGAGTGGCGGGCGCCCCTTCTGGTCCAACGTCGCCTACTCGCTTACCTTCCCCCCTGTAACTCGCGGGATCCTTCGCTGTGTTGGTGTACTGACTAATATCTATATCTGGTGGTGTGCGGTGCTCATGTGTCGTGTGCGGCAGGCGGGAGGCGGCGGGCGAGGAGCGGTGCGCGTGCGGCGCGGCTCGGGAGGCGCCCCCGCGGCCGGCGCTCGCGCTGTGCGGACACTCACGTACCGACGCGCGGCCCGCACGCACGCAGCACGCGCACGCACGCCGCACGTGCGGGCCGCGCCGCAGTAGATGTTGTATCGTGTCGATGTCTAGTACCGCTTGTAGTCCGTCGGTCGCGCAGGCCCGACGAGTCCGCACCTTTTCGTTAATGTTCCGAAGATATACTTCAAGCTTTAGTTTTTATTTTAAAATATTAAAGTATTAATTATAGTTTGTGTCCATTTTTAATCCGATTCATTTTTAATATTAATTTTACGCATAAAAACACATTTTTAATAATGCATGAGTCTGTAATGAATAAAGTTCTAAACTTTTGCATGTTTATTTCATTTTTTATTATTATGTAATGTTTTTAATATATTATATCGCTTCAATAGCTGTTATCTTAAGTGCTGTAAGGACTAAGGATTGCCCTGGTACATTACCAAATATATCCTTTCATAAGGCGATGTCGACCGTTGACGTTTGTCGCACGGTTGCGCGGGTGTCGTGACTAAATTGTTAAAAAAAGCATTAATTGTAAAGTTTTGTCTTAAACCCTATATTACACTTAATAGGAATAAAATTGTTTTCAATTTTCTGAAGTAACAATAAGACTCCTTGCCCTCAGCTAAGATGTCATTGCTAATTACGTTGATGAAGTTATAAAATCAAAATATATGGGATTGACTAAAAGCGCGCTTAGTGATATAGCCCGCGATGCGTCAAAACTTTTGTTTTCTAACTTTACCATCGTACTCAGCGGTTGCATCTTGGCTAAGGGCCCTGTTCTCGCGAGTACATCGCTGGTGTTCGCTTCTGAGGTGTGTCGTCATGTGTTATGGCTACTGAGGTGTGACGTCATATTGCAGGAACCCGTCGTCGGGGTCGCTGACGGCGTCGGCGTCGGAGAGCGGCTCGCTGGAGCGCGCGCGCGCCATCGCCCGCCGCGCACAGCCTCCCCAAGACGATCAGGTACGAAGCTTCTACGATAGAACTATACCTCATAATAATAGGCCGACTGCGCCTGGATATTTCATCGTAAAGTTTTGTTTCTACAACACAACAACAGATGGCGCTACAACGTGTCAGAAACAAACTAGCGTTGGTTTGTTATTGTAAAGTACTTTATTAGACCGGCTGTGTTGACTACATGTCAAATATTATTTTTTATTAAATAAATTCAGAAACATTGAGTTATAATTATTGCTTCATGTTAAAGATATATACAATGTTGTGTAGATAATATTGTAATGGGCTATGAGATATATCTAAAATTACAAACAAGTTTCAGATTTTTTGCTATATTAGTAAAAAAAACCTACATCATAAGTTTACTTGCATCATATTATTAAAAAAAAAACATTAATTATAGTAACTGTGACCTTAAACGCACAGATTTCAGAGATTTACTGTGGCCCTTATAGTACGAGATCCGGCTGCAGGATTCGTGCGTTCATCGGTTTTTTGCTGAAAACCAATTTTTTATGTATATTTATAATTAGGAGAATATATATTTACCAGGTTGCCTATCAAAATTTGGCCGCCAGTATTTTTAATTAAATTATTTTTAATTTATTTTTGGAAAAAAATTTCGTTCACTTGTTTTTGAAATAAAATAACATCTACATCACGGCAATTTATATGAAGATTAAAAAAAATCACGGTTGCAGACGAGGATAGCAATTGTCGGCTGTGCGACGGTTTTAAGCCATTGCGCATGCGTCGAATGTTGGTGTTCTCAACTTAACAGCTGCGGCATTTTTATTCTTACATTAAAACTACGCTGTTTTGGAGTTCGTAATGCACAGCGTTTTATATTTACATTGTTGTTCTATTTGTCCATCTAAAAATTATTAATTTAACTAACGTAAAATAATATTAATAAAGATCAATTCGTGTTTTCTGTGTAACGAAAAAAGAAAAGTACTCGACTTTAATAATGCATCATTCAAAAAGTGCTCGCTAATGTTATTGTTTCGTCGTAAAAAAATATATAAATATCATGACACTTTATTAACAATTGAAACTACTAATGATTTTGGATATCATAGTGTCTAAAAAAAATTACAGTTCTAAAGCAAAAAGATAAAGAAGAATTTGAAGAGTTTTGCAAAACACAAACCGTAAGTAAAATTTTAATTGAACTTAAGAATAATATAGGTTATAGTTACAAAGTAAATGAATTTTTTGTTAAAAATGTTTTTTTTTAATTTCTTATTATTATAAAAATAAATGACTGCATTTTTCAAAAAAATAACAATTTAACGAATTTAATTAATACATTTTTAAAATAATTATTAATTAAAAAAATTAATTTATGCTTTTTTTCAAAATACAATTGGTAAACTTTTTTTTAATTAATGATTTAAAAATTTAATGTTTTTTAATTAATTAATTAATTAATATTAATAACTTAAAAAATTACCTAATGCATAATTTGAAAAAAATGAATAATTAAAAAACTCCACTAATGCATTTCTAAAAAAATTAATTGTTTAATTAAAAAATAATAATAATAACTAAAGAAAAATAATAAATTAAAAAAAAGTTATTGTTTATTTTTATGGAAAAACGTGGTAACGTAGTACAATCTACTAATTCCTAATATATTACATTTCTTAGACAGGTAAAGTTTATCAGATATTCGGACCTTTTTGAACCTTATTTCAAACAAACAATAAAATCATAATTTTTAATTTTCATTTATAATTTTTAACAGCCAGCAACCCTTATTTGCGGGTGGATTTAATTAGGCAACCATATATGATAATAATCAGAAAAAATTAGCTTTAATTTGATATATGATTAATAAATAAACGTTATGAACGTATAAATGTATCGAAATCATACCTGTTTACACGGGCTGCGAAGAGGTGCGGCCAGGTGCGCAACTGCAACCGTGATTTTTTTGAATCTTCATATAAATTGCCATGATGTAGATGTTATTTTATTTCAAAAACAAGTGAACGAAATTTTTTACCAAAAATCAATTAAAAATAATTTAATTAAAAATACTGGGGGCCAAATTTTGATAGGCAACCTGGTAAATATATATTCTCCTAATTATAATATACATAAAAATTTGGTTTTCAGCAAAAAACCGATGAACGCACTAATCCTGCAGCCGGATCTTAGACTATTATATTTCACACAACTAAAGGAACATGTGACGTCATAGGTACCGCGACTTTTTACCCGACTACGGCGAAGCCTAAGTATGTATCTTCCATCGTAGCGCCTAAACTACTGATCTGATTATAATTAATGAGGTGTCTATAGATTTAGGTGTCTATAGGCTACTAGATGGATCTTTTGGGACTCTGCGCCAGATAAACTTAGTTTATCTAGAGTTTTTCAGAAACCGGAAATTATTGAGTTAACGGCTAACGCATGGTTTATGTTTCAGCACTTGGTGTCGTGCCGCGTGGAGAACACGCGAGTGAACCCGGACTCGCTGATCGACGAGCTGCTCGCGGCTACCAAGTTCGAGCAGGCCGTGGACGACTCCGCCGAGAGTGAGTGCACACACACACACACACACAGACTGTCACACTTATACTCTGCCTTAAGTACCTTCAGGTCGATGTCATAAATGCGTTGCGTTGAATTTATCTTGCTTAGATGATCTTACTCGGTTCAAAGCAGCTGGAAATATATTTTTTATGAAATGGACCAGGAACCCAGGAACCAGAGGAGTTACGACTTGCGATCCTGGTCCTTAAAATACCCAACTCCTCTTGGGCCTCCTCAGCGAAACACAACGCAAGCGTTATTACACGCACGCACACACCACACCACACTTATCACATACAATAGGCAACTTGACCTTGTTTTAATTTATGTCCTAAACTCTTCATAATTGTTTCATTACACAAAAAAAAAAAAATACACTTATACACTTTTCTAAAACCGCCAAAACACTAGTCGCCATGTTGGTTGATAGATTATCTGTGCTGTGACGTCATACTAGTACTATTTGTAATCTGTGCTATAGTCGTAGTAGTAAAATGGCGGTGTTACGTTCCGTTTGACGTTGTGACATAAATAACTTTTTAAGATGTCATGAACTATTTATTTACAGAAACGTTCCGTTTCACTACTACATATTATGTGTTTAGTGTGTTTTTGTCGTCACATCCTTGCCGGAAGTTACTTCGAGGTTTTTATGTTTTAAATCAACTTTATTTATCAATCTTGAGTTTTTAATTTATGATATCGCCATAATACGTTTTCCTAAGCCAAGTATTAAAGGAAATACTCATTGTATGAAATTATGTATAACAAAATGTATAATGTATGAAATTAAATATGAGTAAAGTAGCCTATTATCAGTGATTGTCTTTACCTACTACATCTTATTATATTTCTTTAATGTTAATTTATTTACAGCGTCGGGCCTGCAGCTGTACATCGCGCGCGACGGCACGGCGGAGCTGGGCAGCCGGCAGCGCACGCACGCCGCGCGTCGCGACTACCAGCGCGTCGTGCTGCAGCCCACCGACAACAGGTGTTATACTCGATCAGATTAAATTTAATCTAACGTAAACAAGAGAACACAATGCTAGAGCAATTGTCACTTATGCAATAAAGAAATATTATGTCGAATAAAATATTTTCCTTAACGTTAAGATTAAATTGGATTTGAATAGAATAGACCTGACAATATTATAATTTCTGAAAATTTCTGATCTTAAGGCATTACGACAGCAGTGAACCATTGAATTGATGTTACGATTACACAATTTAATAACGTTTGTGATGTGTACGGTCAGCGGATACGCTAAACAAGCGCTGATGTACGCCTCCGCTCGTACACGTGTTATATAGTAGCCTCCTTACTAATAAAAAGATATACACAACGGATACTGTGTAAGCTAGGAACTTACACATACGACTTTGAGCTGAGGGAAGTAGGTATATAGGTTAATGTGAGGGCTGGAGAAATCTGGGACTGACCTTATTGTTGAGCTGGTGGTTCTGTATCTGGGCGGAGGTTTCTTCTCACTACACTACACAGCTGTTGAGCGGATTATCGATAGATTTATCGCGGTTCGCCGGCGAATTTGGAATTATATTAACGAGCACAAATAAATATGCGCACACGCGTTCGCGTTCACTAGGTTTCGGGATGAGCTGAAAATGCATCCGGCGCGGAAGGTGATCTAAATGCAAGTGTTCGTCACTCTCTGACAGCGCCCCCGAGTCGGTCGGCCATACATCACGTAGTGATGTCCTTTGTGTTTATTCTAAACGTCGCGCTAGGGTTGGCGCGAACATCCTGGGGGGCCCGCACAGGCGGCGAGCTGAGCCCCATCCTGAGCAGAATCCAGTGGGAGCCGGGCAATCTTGCCGACAGGCCTCCGCAGCTGGCCTTGAGTCGTGTCCAAGTCCACAACTCTGATGACTCCATCCTTCCCAGGTAGCAGACGTGAGATTCTTCCCATCTTCCATTGTAGAGGAGGAAAATTGTCCTCCTTGAGCAGAACCAGTTCTCCAATTTTGGGTGGAGAGGAAGAGGAAAGCCATTTGGAGCGGATTTGAAGGGTATGGAGGTAGGACTTGGTCCAAAGGTTCCAAAAGCGCTGAGAGAGTGATTGAATGAGCTGAAAGCGTTTGAGCGGAGATATTACTCTTTCATCTAGAGTCAGCTCGGGGAGAGCTGTGAGCGGACGGCCAATGAGAAAGTGGCCAGCAGTAAGGGGCTGATAGTCCGTGGGATCGGACGAAAGTGGACTGATGGGCCGAGAGTTTAACACAGCTTCGATTCTAGTGAGCAGAGTTAAGAATTCCTCGAAAGTGAGGTGTTGCTCACCGATAACACGGTATAGAAGTTGCTTTGTGGATTTAACATTAATCTCATGGATACCTCCCATCCATGGGGCTTTAGGCGGATTGAGTAACCAAGTTATATTTTGAGTTGAGAGTTTATGAGAAATGGCGTCGTTATTGTCATTGAGAAATTGTTGTACCTCTAGTAGATGATTCCTAGCTCCTACATAATTTGTGCCACAATCCGAGCGTATCAATACCGGAAGTCCGCGACGTGAGCAGAACCTTTGTAATGTTGCAATAAACGCTTCGGCAGTGAGCGATGAGACTGGTTCTAAGTGAACCGCCTTTGTAGTGAGGCAAACAAATATGCAAAAATATCCCTTAATTAACTTAGCATTACGTAATTGACTTGATTTGAGCAGAAACGGTCCGGCGAAATCTGTTGATACGTGACTAAATACGGGCTGAGGTATGACTATCAGCTGGCAGGTCAGCCATGATAGGTACTTCGGGCTGAGCGCGGCAACGGAAACATCTTATGCATTTAAACGTTCTGTGCCTTATAATGCGGCGGGCAGATAATATCCAAAATTGCTGACGTAAAATAGCATGTAGCGTGTCCGTGCCAGGGTGGCAGTGTATGCGATGATAGTCATCTATTATGAGGTCTACGAGCGGACTAGAACTAGGCAAAATGTATGGGTGTTGAGCATCGTATGTGAGTTCCGAACGAGTGAGTCTACCTCCTACTCTGAGGAGACCGTCCTGCGTAAAAGGCGACAGACGTTGTAGTCGTACTGTGCAGATTCTATCGGTTTGCAGGCGGTGAATATCTTCTGCGAATGCATTCTGCTGTACAGAGCGGATCCAGAAGAGTAATGCTTCTCTACGTTCACTTACAGTTAGAGGGCCTAGTTGTCGCGAGTTTGAATTTAGTTTACAGTTACGAATGAATCGCCTCATGTAGGCAGTGACACCAGTTAGTTTTTCTAAAGAGCTGAAGCGAGTGAGCAGATCACTATCGACACCGGGTATCGAGAAATTGCATGGTACGTATTTTGGTTTGAGCCCTGGCAAGTCTTGTCGAGTATGAGCTGAAGGCATCTTGGGCCAGGTATCCTCTGGCAATTTGAGCCAAGGAGGAGACCACCATAAATCATGAGCGGAGAGAGCTTGAGCTGATAATCCTCTGCTTGCACAGTCAGCAGGATTTAATTGGGAAGGTACATGACGCCACTTAAGTGTGAGTGAATTTGAGTTAATTTTTGTTACTCTATTTGATTCAAATGTTTGTAAACGATGGGGCGGAGTTTTTATCCATGCAAGCACTATGGTACTATCTGACCAACAAATGTGATTTATAATTGTGAGATGAGCAGACAATTGTTGGGAGACACGCAACATGAGCTGAGATAATAGAGTTGCAGCAGACAACTCTAATTTGGGGATTGTGAGTTTATTTTTAATCGGTGCGACTTTAGATTTAGCAATTATGAGGTGAACGTTAACAGATCCGTTGTGAGCTGATTCTTGTAAATATATCACTGCAGCAAAACCAATTTCCGAAGCATCTGCGAATCCGTGAAGTGAGTATGTTGATTTGAATTTGTGTGGAGCGATATGTCTGGGAAAATGTATATCTGAGATGTGCGGAAGATCATGATAGATGCGCTGCCAATCATCTGTAATATTATTTGGAGTGGGATCGTCCCAGTCCAATTTAGTTAACCATAACCTTTGAAGAAGTATTTTTGCGCGGAATATGACGGGTGTAACCCAACCGTTTGGGTCATAGAGAGAAGCTACTGTGCTAAGAATTGAACGTTTTGTAATGTGGGTAACTGGTGGTAATGAGATGTGATATGTAAATTCATCAGACCGGGGAATCCATCTAATACCCAAAACCTTAATTGATGGAGACTCTGCGCTGATGTCAAAGTCTTTAGGCATTTCGCATTGATCGTCTGGAAATCTTTGCAAGAGCTGAGGTGTGTTTGATGTCCATTTACTAAGTTTAAATCCACCGAGTGATAACAAATCAATGAGCTGAGTTTGGAGTGCTGATGCTTCTTCTATGGTGTCATGGCCGCAAAGTACATCATCCACGAAAACAAATTTATGCAAAATTTCGGCAGCTTGAGGATAGCGATGACCTTCATCTTCAGCTAATTGTAATAATGTGCGGATAGCATGATATGGACTTGAGCGCAATCCGTATGTAACAGTGTTGAGTGCATATGTGAGCAGAGGTCGATCTGGAGACGATCGCCAGAGTATGAGCTGATAGTGTCTTTGGTCTGGTCTTAAGAGAATATTTCTAAACATCATTTTTATGTCAGTGCTGAATACTATACGATGTGCGCGGAATGATATAATAATATCTACAATGTCTCGTTGAAGTGCTGGACCTGTGTGCAGGCAATCGTTTAAACTGACTCCATTGGATGACTTACAACTGCCATCAAATACTGTGCGGAGTTTGTCAGTACCTGATTTGAACACGCCATGATGAGGAATATAATAATGAGGTTTATGAGTAAATGTAGACGGATGACACGGTGTCATGTGTCCTAAGTTTATGTATTCGTTCATGAATTCTATATATTTTTGTCGCAGTGTGTGATCGGATTGCAACCGTTTTTCTAGATTGAGAAATCTACGTAGAGCAATAGCATGAGTACTACCTAATACGGGTGCATCTGATAAGAAGGGAAGAGTCACCATGTAACGGCCTGAATCGTCACGAATGGTGGTTGAGCTGAATATGTGTTCACATTGCTCGTGTAGCGGGTTTGAATGAGCAGAACGAGGCTGGGGTTCTTCCGACTCCCAGAATCTTTCCAGGCTTTTGCAAATATCATGAGTAGAATGAGCAGAATGTGTAGAGTGAGCCGACTGAGTATAATGAGTATGAGTAATATGAGCAGAGTTAACTTGAGCTACAGGTGAATTGCATGAGTGCTCAACGAGTCCTATGAGTGCAAAATCAAAAATCGTGCCGAAGGCTATGGGCTTCCCCGGGCCCATAGCAATCTTAGTACCATCCAAAACGTGACCCAAAACGTCTGAGCCTAAAATGAGATCAATGGGCGCAGGAGTATGATAAGCTTGATCCGCCAATGGAATGAGCTGATGAGCTGAGTCTTGTACAACATCTGGTATTTTTTGCAAAGGTAAATAACCTGTAACGTCTTTGAGAATATGAGCGGTAGTAGTAATAGATGGCGTGTCACGGTGTGTGGGCCTAAATGTTATTGTGACCCAACCTTTAGAATTTTGTATGTGCTGATCACCTACACCTGTAATTTTTAATGAACATTGTTTTGGTTGCAAATTAAGATTTCTAGTCATGCGCTGAGTTATGAGCGTTATCATGCTACCACAGTCCAATAAAGCCCGAGCTTTGTGATATTCTCCGCATTTATCAGATATATTTAAAACGACTGTGGGAAGTAACACTGGAGTTTTTAATGGGTTTTCTATGTGCTGAGTTGAATTTACTTGGGCTGATTCTACAGAATATTGGGCTGAACTAGATTTAGATATTTTATGAGCTGAATGTGATGCAGGTGTACTATGAGCTGAATGACATTTTAAATTATTGGGCTGATCTTCTAATTCTATGTGCTCCGTGATTGTAGGTAGTCATTGTTTTTTGTTTCGAGATTGATGAGTTGTAGACGGTGCATGATCAGACGATTGGTTGGGGTCTGATGATGATGATTGATGTGCACGCGTATGTTGTGTGTAGGCCGTGTAGGTATGTGGCTTGTCTTGAGCACGCCGGCGGGGCTGTGCACGTAAATGAAGAGGAAACAAACGCGCTGACGACACCGGAGAATTTGGAGTTCCGTGACGATGAAGCGAGGTGTGGTGATTTGCACTTCCACACTCTTTGCATGAGTTTGTCGAACGACATTCATTTTCAAAATGCGGACCTAGACATTTACGACATCTGTCGTTGGCTTCTATGAAATCCCAACGACCTTGAGTGGGCTGATGATTATATTTTGGACACGCGATAAGTTTGTGTTCTGTATTCCTACAATAGGGGCAGTAGAATCGCTTGCGTTTATCTGTATTCCGGGCTGAGTACTCGCGCCGCTCTGCTCGGGGGGAAGGGGGCCAGTAGCGTTGAGGGTAATGAGGAACTGGGCTGACGTGATAGCTACTTAAAGTGTGAGCCGATGGCGAGCGCTGAGTATTACGAGGATACGCGGGACTAATTGGTCTAAAGCGTGGACTGCGCGGAGAGTTTGCGGGGGGTGTGTGTTGACGAGAGGGCCCAGTTTGTGGTGAGTAGGTAACACCGCGCGTTGCATTAGAATACTCGGTTTCGATACAGCGCGCGTGCTCCTCTAAAAAAGAAATCAAATCACCTAAGGTGGGCAGTGTCCGAGATGCCGTATCTTCTTTCGAACAGGGTTTGGAGCTCGCCTCGTAATTTTCTAACTACAATAGACACAAATACGTAATTACTATCCATAGGTAAACGCAGATTATTTAATGCGCTTTGTGCGGAAATGAGCGGAGTTAAAAACGTCGCGCGTATGCTTGATCGAATATGAATATTAGGTAGGCCGAGTATTATATCAACAATCTAATCTATCAGAACACGGCGGTTTTCATACCTACGTGTGAGTATATCGAGCGCGACGCTGTAATTATCATTTGTGATTTTTAAATGCGCAATCATGCTGAGCGCCTCCCCCGATAGGCAAGACAAAAGATAGTGCAGCTTAACTGCATCTGTAAGTGACGTCATGTCGTCTGTAAGACTCCTAAAAATCGTAATAAACGATGGCCAGTCCTCAACGCGTGAGCTGAATTTTGGCAGTTCAATTTTGGGCAGAACGGCAGAAGTGAGCTGACTTGACTCTGAAGTGGAACTTATATTTTCCGCTGCAGTTAAAATATCATAATATTCGGATAGCGCGTTCTCGTAACCGGCTGTATAAAACTTTTCAATTTCTTCTGTAACACTGCCGTCGTCTAAAATTTCGCAGTATAAATTTTCTAATTTTTGTGTCAAATTTTGTAGGTCTTTAAAACGCGCATTAAACTCTGTTTTGTTAGACTTTGAGTCACCTTTGTGTAATGCCAATGCGATCTCTCTGAGCCGACTAATAGATTTTATAGTTTGCCTAAATATGGCCGCTTGCGATTTTGTAGGCATGTTTAAAAATATATGCGTGTAACTAAACTAAGTTAAATATTTAAAAGTAATGAGCGGAAAATACGCGCGCAATTAATTAAAACGCAGAAAATAGATTTTAATAATGTGCCGGCAATGTATACAATTTTATCATAAAATGTGTACGAGTTAATTAACAAATGAGCTGATGAGCCGATCGCCTGATGCTAATATAGTATTAGTGTATGTTTGATGAGCGGAGATTAATGCGTTAGAAGTCGTCTGTAATATTATATTAATGTCCTGAAGTTTGAATATAAACAAATCTTAGCGGGCGCGTTAGAAACAAAATAACGTAATGAAAACAATGCAAGTAGGTATGAGCAGTTTCAATCTAAACAGTGTGCCGACTTATTCAAAACAGCTGTAACGTAACACCTATAATATATTTGTATAAACACAGAACGTCGATAAGAATTCTTATTTAAAACAGCTGTAACGTAATACCTAATAATATTTTTGTATAGACACAGAACGTAGATAAGATATGAATTCAATGTGAAGGTCACTATTTATTCTATGAAGAATACCTAATTGAGAATGAATGTAACTGCTGTTGTTTACGCACGGGCGCCGTGTAGGTACCTATTACCTACAGAATGCACAAAAAATCAAGTACCGAAGCGAGCCGACGATGTTTGTATGGGCACTTGAGATGTTATGCGACTCATAACTATTAAAATAATGCTAAGTTAATTAATATTGTGTTTTAAAAATTGAGAATATGAAGATATAAACGTTATATATAGATAAAATACTTAGTAATGCAACGACTATTCACAATTCCGTTATGAGCCGAACGCAATTCACAATACGCACCAGTTATTACTTATTTTATATGCGATAACATTAAAATATTTTGTAAGTAATTAAGAGCTGAGAAAATTATATGAGATATTATTGGCACAAATTATGCATTAGGCACCTAGGGAAGTTCTGGAATGTTCGAGTTCTTTGTTCGACAATAAGCCGACAACCTACCCACTATTTTTATTTTTATTTTTTTGGGTTTTTCCTATGAATTTATGGGCCGAAATATGCACAAAATAATTTAAATAATTAACATATAGGTTAATATCAAAGTACAGAATAGGGGTTTAATGTTAAATGTGCCGAATTGATAATGGTAGTGGACTGTAACTTGGTTTTAAAATGGCGGGGCGGCCTGGCCAGAATTAATTGGACAAAATATAAATAATCGAGCTGATTTTATGTGCAGAATTGGGCGGAGTGGAACTGTAGGTGCTGGTTCTAATCAGGCCCAACGCCGGTAATAGGGAGAAGGGCTTCACGAAGGCTCGATGGGCCAAGAAATGTGTAAGCTAGGAACTTACACATACGACTTTGAGCTGAGGGAAGTAGGTATATAGGTTAATGTGAGGGCTGGAGAAATCTGGGACTGACCTTATTGTTGAGCTGGTGGTTCTGTATCTGGGCGGAGGTTTCTTCTCACTACACTACACAGCTGTTGAGCGGATTATCGATAGATTTATCGCGGTTCGCCGGCGAATTTGGTATTATATTAACGAGCACAAATAAATATGCGCACACGCGTTCGCGTTCACTAGGTTTCGGGATGAGCTGAAAATGCATCCGGCGCGGAAGGTGATCTAAATGCAAGTGTTCGTCACTCTCTGACAGCGCCCCCGAGTCGGTCGGCCATACATCACGTAGTGATGTCCTTTGTGTTTATTCTAAACGTCGCGCTAGGGTTGGCGCGAACAGATACCTTGAACAACGTTGCTGTCTTTGTCTGTCAAGTGACTTTTCCAACGCATCAGACAAAAACAGTAATGTTGTTTAAGTTATCCGTTGTGTAAATCTTTTTATTAGTAAGGGGGTAAAGATATACAATGATTACATCGCATTGTGCTCGCAACTTCCAGGTAGCCAACGGCGTGCGAAGGGGGCGCCGCCCGCAGCACGCAGTACAAACGTGATACCTGAGCAGCCGGCGTGACCCGCGCCGTTCCCGGCGGGCCGTGACTTGCCCGGCGCGCGTGCGGGGGGAGGGGCCCGTTGGGTTTATTTATTTAAATTTCGGACATGTGACGTCGCGGACAGTATTACACGAGATTGGGCGCCGCCCGGACGATCGTATTTATTGTTTGTAATATTGTATCATAAATTATGCCATAATGTTATCGTTTTACGAGTCGTATTTGTATATTGTTATGTGAGTGTTGTGTGGTGTCGCCGGTGCGCCCCCGCGCGCCCCCGCGCCCCCGCGGCACCGACTGGGGCTAGCGCGGCCCGGCCGCGGTGTGGTCTTTTTTAAATTGTAACTTTTTATTCTTTTAAAAAGGAGCTCGCCCTCGTTATGCGTCTTTATATGCAGTTTCCGGCCTAAAATAAGGCATATCGACGTTTAGAAAGATATTCGGCTAGCCGAATATTGGCGTTGTAGAGTTTTTGTATGGCGTTTTCTTTTACAAATGTCACGTCGGTACTTTGAGAGAGATGTCGCTCTCAGCTCTACTAATTGAATATCTCTTCAAAGCTCTGCACTTGTTACGGCCCGGTACTGTACGTTATTTTCCAAGTGCTTCCCTCCAATTAATGATGAAGTCCACTCACTCGTGCCAAAGGACTCTCGTCTCCCCGTGGGAGAGCGGACCTGGGTCATTTATGTCTATCCTACAGGGCGCGTTTTCACTGTACAAGTAGCTTGCTCGCAAGACACGTGCATCTTGTGAAGTAAAAAGCATAGCTTGCATATACAACATATACAACATATACAACTTGCATCTTCTATGCAAATTGTGGTTTACGTTGTACGTGTCAGAATATGCACAATGGAAACGCGTCCTTAGGCTGGGACTGTATGATCCGGAATCCGGCGGGCCCAGGAAAATTCAGAGCACTGAAAATGTAACTCTGCGCTAATACAATAGAGTTGAAAATGGAAGTGTCGAGCTGTCATATATGACATTGACTCGACTTTTGTGTGTTCGATTTTCAGCTCTATTGTATTAGCTCAGAGTCATATTTTCAATCCCCGGCCTTCCGGATTACGGATCATATTATAGTCCCAGCCTTTGGCTAAGAACTCACAGGGCGATTTTCAGTCGCGCCCGACGCGATCGTGGAACTGCGATTTTACTTCAAAACTCACGAGACCGGTTATTAGCGCGATTACAAGTCGCCGACGTCGCGGCCGGCGAATCGCAAGACGGGCGACTGCAAATCTAATCATAAGAATTTCGCCCGCCAATCGATCGCAGAGCGCGCGGGCGCAAATCGCCGAGGCTGCGGGTGATCGCGGCCCGCGCGATTCTACTAGTCGCCCGCCGGTGCAGCGACACCCGCGAACAATCGCGCCCGCCGCGGGCGTATATCGCGTCGTGAGTTGTGCTTTATTTTTAACATATATATTATATATTTGCTTTCTACAGAAGCTGCGGGACCGCGATCGCGGCGGGCGCGACTGAATATAGCTCCGGGAGTTCTTAGCCTTACAGTAGGTAACAGTAACCCGATACTAGGGGGCTCTGCTCACCAATATTACATTACATTAGAAGTTTTCCCTTCGATGATGTACCTAGACATATTGGGCGGGTAGGGCGGGGCGGGGCGGGGGAGGGCCGCACCATCATAACAATGTTTTACTACAGCCTGTACAGTATTTGAATAAAGGACGTGTTTAGAACTACTGTTGTTTTTTTTTATTTCCTCCCAAACGTCATCCGCTAGAGGTTGTTTGAGTCTTTGAAAGTATTTTCTGAAGATTATCAGATTGTTTGTCGAAGATATTTTAAGCTTTAATAATTCCTGTTATTAAAAAAACTAGAAATGAATTCAATCAATTATTCCGTTGGGATCCAATTTAATATCTAAACGTTAACAAAGGTAATCTGGAACACAATGTCACTTACTTACAGCGCAAGAAAGAAATACAAAGACATTAAGACACATTCATTTGGTCAAATGTGTATAGTGTAATAATGTTTTGTTTACGTTTTGGTTGAATTGGATCTGAACAGAGTATATATACAAATGCGATGCAGGGATAAAATAAAACTGCATAAGTATCCTCGTTCTTATCTGGTTAATATTTTATTGCGATCACGAAGTAAATTCATAAACAGAGTGCAATCGTAATTGTACAAGTACACTACACACTGTGGACGGTAACATTGCGCGCGGCGGCCCCACGCCCGCACGCACGCACGCACGCACGTACGCGCGCACGAGCGTACGCGCGCACGAGCGCA
Source organism: Phengaris alcon alcon (assembly GCA_037179445.1). Taxonomy (NCBI): domain Eukaryota; kingdom Metazoa; phylum Arthropoda; class Insecta; order Lepidoptera; family Lycaenidae; genus Phengaris; species Phengaris alcon. The sequence goes on along the minus strand of JAYRCH010000168.1, from coordinate 408,767 downwards.
CGCGCACCGGCCGCCGCACATACGTGCACACTACTTAACCTAGCGCGAGTTCAGCTATATACAAATTAAATACATTCACATAAATACACAATAGAAAACCGCGACTCCAAAGAGCGGAGTGCACAAAAATATCACAAAACCAGTGTCAATATCACACCCGCGGAACTCAGTCGGAGAGTAAGAGGAATGTAACATTGAGCGGCTAGGGTCGCCCGGGGGCTGGTCTAGGGTAAGTACACTTGCGCCCCGCGCCGCGCTTAGCGGTATTTGTACAGGCGGCAAGCGCGGGGCCGAGCTTATCTCTAATTTAGAATCTTGCACGCTTTCATTTCAATTACACTTACGAGCTAAATTATTACTAACAATACTCCCCGCCGGCGCGCCGCGAGACCGCTACCGTTATTATGTAACAATTGTTGCCGTAACATTACAGTATATAATTAGTGAATATGTTGTGATTTCATTTACGACTACAAAAATATGTCTCGCGGTGGCGCCGGGCGGCTGCGATAAAGTCGTCTCTACCTAGATACAGATTTTGGTCACGTAAAATTATGTCATAGTATAAAATTCCTAAAATATAAATCGTACAATACAAAAAGGTACACCTCGGCGAAACCCGATAAAATTCATTCAAATATAAAAAAATTAGGCACCCAGTCGAGCGATATATACAACATACAGGCGGACGCTCCCGGCGCCGCCTGCCGGACGCTAAAAGAGCGTCCCACACGCCACTACATTTTTGTAAGTTTTCTCCTCGTCTGGATATACAATAACTTACTCCCTCGTACAATTTTTGTAGTTCATTATTGCTTAATAAAATAGCCGCCAGTCCCAATTAACTACGCCTAAATGAGGCGCTCCTCGGGCGGCGGTTTGAGCGCGTTGTGCATCATCTCGGCGCGCGGGTTGCAGTACTCCTGGCCGGAGGGCGAGTACGTGCCGCGTGTGGCCCTCTTGCGTCGCGCCTGCGCCGCCAGCGCGCCCAGCGCCGCGCCGCCCAACGCCAGCAGCAGCAGCGCCGCGCCTACGCCCAGCAGCACGCGCGTGCGCAGCACTCCACCCACCGACGCCGGCTGCGTGCAGTTGCGGCCGTCCCAGCCGTCCGCGCACACGCACTCGTAGTCCGGCACGTCCGAGCAGCGCTGCTCGCACGCGCCGCCGTTGTCGCACGGCCCGCCGTCCGCCGCGCACGGGTCCGGCAGCGCACAGCCCGCGCCGCACCACCCCGCCTGGCACTCGCATCTGTAACGTTTGAGCGTCGACGTTAGCATATGGTGCTTGCTGACCGCTGGCTATATTATCGTTTTAAGTCGAATGAATAACAATGAGGAGACGAGATACATACGTGTATGAGCCGGGCGTGTTGACGCAGCGGCCGGGCCCGCACGCCGCGCCGGCCGCGCACTCGTCCACGTCCGTCTGGCAGCGCGCGCCGTGCCAGCCTGCACACACACACACACACATACATATTATAGCGTCAACACAAAATGATAAAAATATTTATTACTAGATGTTGCTCGTGACTTCGTGCGCACAAATGGAAATAATCCGCGGGAACCTTTTATTTTGCCGCGATAAAAATTGTCTATGTTAGCGCCACAATCCTGAATCGCGCTATTGAAGTTTTCCAAGATCGCCGCTATATATACAACATCCGAAATGCATACAAGTGGGCTTCGGCCCGACTGACCATACCACCTCGGTCGGTCGCCAGTCGGAGATCTCTCTTTGGAGCTTTCCACTACTCCCACAGATCCATCAAAATCGGTCCAGTAGTTTCGGAGCCTATTCAATGCAAACATACAAACTAATATTTCCTCTTTATAGTATTAGTACAGATAAATAAATATCATACTATACTATGATTGTAATAGAACAATATAAAAAATGGTCATGCTATAAAGTAAAAATAATATTTGGTTTGAAAAATTGCAAAACAATAATATTTTTCCATTGTAGTATCAATAATGAAGCCAAATGAATCACAAGATTTCCCCGCAGCTCCCGCAGCTCTCGCGGCGCCGGGTATCGCCGAACAACGCGTTATCAGCTGACAACGTATCCGCGATATCTACGCGGCTCGGCTATCGGACAACATTTTCCTCTATTACAACACCACGATCAAATCACCTTCAATGATATCGCCGACGCATTTCTTACATCAGTTTTTACTATTTTAAGTGTTATTTGACATTGTAACAGTAAGGCAAAAAAACATAGAATTCTTTCGCTTCCGAACTATTGTTATGTTTTTTATTATTATTATATTTGTAATTAATCTTAAACTTGTTATCGACACTTGATTTGGTTTTAGCAGTTGGAAGGCACGTGACACACAATGTTTACACTGTGTAGTGTAGTGTAGTGTAGTGTAGTGTAGTGTACGATATGAAAGGATTTGCAACACAAAATCCCGATGAGTCAAACAATGTGTACATAAGATGAGACATGTTTCCTATTTCATGAATTACTAAGAAGTTTTATCTATAGGCCATGTATAGTTCTATTAAATTAATTGTAATATGTATTTTAATACCTAGTTAATAATGATAATATTCTTTAATAAAACTGAATTAAACATATTATGGGACAAAAACTAAAACTCGTACGTAACCGCGTCAAAAGACGAGATTTTTTTATGCTTTATATTTTCATTTAAATTTAAATATTTTATAAGGTAAATTTTTACAATCATTCGATATTTTGTCCAAGAAACCCAGCAATATCCGGCAATACCGAAACTCCGCGGATACACTCCACGTACCGACTGTGACTATCAGCCCCCACGCAGCCCACCACAGCCGGGACATCGCATCACCGCTAACGCACTATTATCCCCGCACTATGACCCCACACACGATAATCCCCACACACTATAACCCCTGCACTATAACCACTTTATTTTCATCTATAGACGACTGGCGACATTGTCGAAGCCCGTCGAGCGACTGCGCGCGCGCGGTCGGCGGCTCCCAAACTGTGCGCGTCGGACGCGCGCGCTTACTCACGCCATTCAATTCCAATGAGGGAAACCGTGACCTTGGTCTATTGTACGGCGACAAATGACAATAAGGCCGCTACAGTTTTGGTTATCAATAAACAAGCGGATATAATTAATCTTGACTTTGTATTGTTATTAAAAATATTCTGATACGGCCGTTCACGATGTGCATAGGCCTTCAGCATTCTCAACATACTAAACAAATATGGAAAACGAGTTACATAGATTTGTAACTATTAATTATTCTAATGAACTATTTGTCTGAGCTTTAATTGTAAAGTTTGAGACACACAGTCGCCATCGCTTTATCGGCGATAAGATCGCGCGCGGCCGATAGCAGGCCGATAACACACGCCAGGTATTGTATCGCGTTCGTCGTGTTCGCGTCGTAAAACTTATAATTTTATCAATATCTCATTCTTTTTAATTACTTTTACATATTTTTATTATGTATCATATTCATATATTTTAACAAAATAATAGAATGTTAACAATTTAAATTTTAAGTTTGAACTGTCCCAAATTTTATTGTTATGACATAATATGAATTGTACCACACATTGCACTCTTATGCGACATACAAAAAGTTCTATATTCTGAGGAAATGGTGTTTACCTATCTGCATAATTTCTAATGAGATTTAGTTCCAAAGACTCAAAAATGAAAATAATTTATTGACGTACCGGGCGGGCAGGCGCAGTCGAAGTCGGCGCCGCGCGGGACGCAGCTGCCGCCGTGCTGGCAGGGCGCGGGCCCGGCCTCGCCGCACGCGTCGCGCTGCACCTCGCAGCGCCGCCCACCCCAGCCCTCTGCGCACGCGCACGCCGCCGTCGCGCGGTCGCACGCCCCGTGCACGCACGGCGTCACCTCGCAGAACGCCAGCTCGCAGTGCACGCCTGCGCGCGCCGCGCCGCATACACACGTGTAGTTATTGCCGCTCACCGGGTCTGTGGATACGCAGGATGTCATTACACGGTCCCCGGACGGATTCGCACGGCGCAGGCTTAGCGACACTCACCCGGCACGTCGCGGCACTCGGCGTCGGCGGCGCAGGGGCGGTGCGCGCACGTGGGCCGCGCCGGCAGCTCGCAGCGCGCGCCGTGCCAGCCGTCCGGGCAGGCGCAGGTGTACCGGCCGGGACCGTCCTCGCACGAGCCGCCGTTGAGGCAGGGCGCGGACTCGCACTCGTCCACGTCGCGCTCGCACAGGCGGCCGTCGTAGCCGGCGGGGCAGACGCAGCTGTAGGAGTTGACGCCGTCGCGGCAGGTGGCGCCGTTCAGGCAGCGATGGTCGCGGCACTCGTCCACGTCGCGCTGGCAGCGGTCGCCGTCGAAACCGGGCGGGCAGTCGCAGGCGTAGGAGGTGCGCACGTCAGAGCACCGCGCGCCGCGCTCGCACTCGTGCTCCAGGCACAGCACGCAGCCCACGTTCTCGGCCGCGCCCCAGGCCGCGCCCGCCGTCAGCGCGTAGTGCGGCTGCGCGGCCAGCAGCGCCGCCGCCGCGCCCACGAACAGCTGCTCCTCCGTGAAGTACGGCAGCAACAGCCCGCCCACGTGCACCGCGCCCATGCAGCCCTGCACGGTAGATAATGTTTCTATAGAATCGTAGGATCTAGAGTACAATGATACACGAGATGTTTACGTTTATCCCCCCCCTCTACTCATAAAATATTGTTTACACAAGTGATTAGTCAATAATTTGTTACATAATTATTTTTTTCAATAATTGTATTCCTTATCAAAATTTTGGCACATGTCTGATGAATTACGCCACGTAAATAATTTACTGTACAATTTCTAGATATATCCATTTATTTATTTTTAAACTATCACCGTTAAACATAATATTTGATCTACACGCTATTTAATTTAACACACCACGCTATCATGGTAGAATGTATGGACTGGTCTTAAACTACACCACCTGCACAATCAAAAAAGTTTTATTTCCATATAGGTCACAAAGCCACGCTTATGGAATTGTCCCTACGTGATGCCTCCCACCGGTTCGGGAACTAACCCGGCGAGAAGAACCGGCGTAAGCAACTCGCACGGTGCCGTCTTTTAGCAAAAATATGAAAAATTGATCTTTTAAAAAACAAATAATTTTACAATATGTAAACTTAGTCTATATAATATCTTTTCTTTCTTGTCTTCGCAAGCAAACACTGCACTCGTTTACGCATATCGGCTGTCCCGAACGCATAGCCGGGGCGCATAACCTTTTGTTTCATCAAATAGATTATTTGTTGTAAAATATAATATAAAATGTTTAAGTGCAATCAATGTAATGTGGAGTTCACCGACGGTCCTCAGTGTTCAGCCTGCAAAAATAGGTTCGATTTCCGGTGTTCTGGAATTACTGAATCCGGCTATAGAAAGCTCGGTGAACGTCAAAACGACTGGAAATGTATCAGCTGCAAATCAAAAGGACCGGCGATCCCTCTTGCTCCAGGAGGAGGTGGATCTAGCCCCTCGTCATCTGCTCCTGCTGATTTGGTCGTTGTTATGCACGAAATTAGACGTATAAGCATCCAGATGGCGGCCCTACCAGATATTGTGTCAGACCTGGCAGATCTTGCTTCTTTGAGGTCTGAGCTAACCGAGCTAAGGGCATCTGTTGATTTTATTAATCAAACATTTGATTCAATGACAGATAAAATTTCTAAACTTGAAAAAGAAGTTCAAGGTATTGTAAAAACCAACGATGAGGTCAAATCACTTCAGCAGCGATTCGACGGTTTTGAACGCATTATTCGTGACTGTGAACATCGTTTGCGCTTGAACAATATTAAGATTAAGGGTATCCCTGTTACCCCATCTGAAAACCTACTTAAGATTGTCACGAATATAAGCAACTTGATAAAATATCCCATTACTAAAGACCGATTAACTACGTTGCCAGAATCCCCTCTTCCAACAACAGAACACCTAAACCAGTGATCGTATCCCTCCATAACAGATACCTGAAGGAGGATTAGGAGGAGTGATTTAGTTTTAGTGAAAAGGTTGCGCGCCACTTGCTTTCTTGTTCACATTTTAGCCTACCGCCTATTCATAATGTTAAGTCGCATGGAATTTCTTGACTTCTTATTACTATTTAACATAACACTTGTGTACATCAATGTTGAACTGGAACACTGGACAAATATTCTTAATAACATAATCTCGTTAATGTGTGCTTATTATATTTTAGATATTTATCAAGTTTCTTATGTTCTAATACGGATATTTATCTCGCTCGTACCGGCTTTCCGGCCGCTTACATTCATCTCGCTCCCTCTTACGACTATACCGATTATATTGTCCTCGCACAGCATAGTTTATTACTCCTTTGATAACTATTTACTGTGTAAGTTAATAACGATATTAATGCACGTTACTGTTATTCATCTTACGTCCAATGTTAGCCTAATAATATATAAATTACTATTTAATTTCTATTTGTAGCCATGGATACCAATAACATGAATAAATTAAATATTTATTATCAAAATGTGCGCGGACTTCGTATAAAGTCAAATTAATTTTATCGCCAGTTAAACTTAAGCTCCTATGACTTGATTATTCTCACGGAAACATGGTTAACTGATAATTTCCTGGACACTGAACTTTTTAGTGTGTGCGGGGTGTTGATAGCTGTTCGAAGGTATGTATCGGCTATGGCTGCATCTAGTTTTCATTCGATGGCTGAAGACCTTTGGATTACTATTAATTTGCGTGGTAATCACTTGAGCAGTTCCCAAAGCATAAAGTTACAAATTTGTGTTGTGTACCTGTGCAAATAAGGCCTTATTAGATCTTTTTCAGATCGACTATCAAATTTTTTAAGTAAGTCAAATGTTTCTGTATTAAAGTGTTCCCTCGACAACTTTTTAACCATCGGGGGTTTCAACTTAAGTGGAATCAATTGGGAATATGTTTCTTCTGCTGGCTGTTATCTCGCTTGTAATATTTATACGCCCATTAGTGATTAATTTATCTTTACGTAACAAACAGAGTAAAATACTAGATCTTGTTTTGTGTAATGAGAAGGTCTCTGTTAGCGAATGCCTTGACACCCTCGTCCCACTGGGCTCTTACCACCCTGCTCTAAATGTGGAAGTGTCTCTTTCTATTAAAACCTATTTAAAATCAACTGATTCTGGCCGCTTAAACTATGCTCAAGGAGATTTCGATAAAATAAATATTGAAATATCCTTAATAGACTGGTCTAGTGAGTTGAGTACTAGGAACCTAGAAGGTGCTGTAACTTTCTTCTATGACAGTATTGGTGTAATTCAGAGTAAATATATCCCGCTAAAAAGAGTGTAGCAAAGTTCGTATCCAATCTGGTTCACCCCAGTTCCTTAACGCCTTATTAGACATAACAGACAGAAGTATATATATTTTTTTAATTTAAAATATACGGTATGATATCGGACCAATCAACTTTTAAATTACTACGTGATAGGGTTAAAAAATTGGAAGCTAAATGTTACTAAAATTACTTACAAACTACCGAATCAGCTACTGAAAAAAATCATAAACATTTTTGGAATTATATTAAGCACAGATCTAAATCTAATATGCTCCCTAGTAACCTCATTTATAATTGTGATACTGTGTTGATAAGGTTTGAGCATGATGAGGATATAATGTTATTATCGCTACGATTACATTGTTAAAGAAGGATGATTGAAAATGATCAGAAAACGCAGAAGCGTTTAACCTTACTGATTCCACTTCACATATTAACTCAATTGAAGTCAACCTTGAAAATGTTTAATATTTTCTAAAACATCTTGATCCCTACAAATCTGCTGGTCCGGATAACCTATCTCCTAAGTTTCTCATTCGCTGCTACGAGACCTTATCATTACCAGTATCTTTGTTATTCACTAAATCTATTTCATCTTGCACGGTTCCATAAGTTTGGAAATTGGCCTATATCACTCCCGTACAAAAAAAGGGAGCTATAACAGAAATCGTAAATTATAGACTAATTTCCAAATTATGCACTTTCGCTAAGGTCTTCGAACGTATAATTTATAGGCAAGTTTATGCGTCACTAAGCAAAGTTTTCAGTCCATCACAGCATGGTTGTTTATCAGGTAGATCTACTGTTACAAATCTTGTGCTCCCGAGCGATTTCATAACACAGAAGATGGACGCAAATAAACATGTTGACGTAGTCTACGCTGATTATAGTGAGGCGTTCGATCGTATTGATCATAATATTCTAAAAACTAAACTATATGGGGTGCGTTCACAACGATAACGCTCACGACCGCAGTTTTGCCCGTTTCACTTGCTCGTGAGCGTTACTGTCGTAAACTCAAGTGTAATGGATTATAGAGCGTTTTGAGCGTGGAGGTAAATAATACAAACGGCAAGTTAATAAAAAGAATGCAAAAGAATAAGAGGTTAGATTATAATCTGTAAGCCTTGAAAATAAACTTAATAAATTATTGTTTAAATCGATTTATATTGAAAAAAAAATATAATTTAATTTTTTATATTTGATATTAGTTTAACGAGGAATTCTTCATCAATAATATGATCCGTGACATCATCAGAAAATATCATCATATGAAAATTTTCATCAGCACGATCAGCAGACGTTGATAACGTAATAGGCGCTTAGTGGAACGCACCCATGACATCGGCATCAATGGTGATCTCTTTAGGTGATTCTGTTCTTATCTGGATAACCGCTCTCAAGCTGTTGTTGTTAACAACTACATGTCTAGTCGGGTTCCCGTCCCACGTGGCATTCCGCAAGGCTCCCTGTTAGGCCCGTTTCTGCAAGGCCCTCTAGCAAATATCGATGTCGTTGATAAAAATTGTAAAAAAAAATATCAACGACATCGATATTTGCTTTAAAAATTAATTCTTCCTATACTTTGCTGATGACATGAAAATTTTTACCCTATTTCTTCGTTGGTGCTGATGCTGATACATGGTGCTGATGATGATGCACTTCAAGCAGACTTAGCTCGTCTAGATAGATACTGCGAAGAAAATAAATTAGACCTCAACCCCAAGAAATGCCTATTAATCACCTATAGTAGAAAAATTAATATTATCAAAACTACATACTATGTAAAAGGTCTTGAAATCCAAAGAAAGACGTTGGGTGTCTTTCATGATTCTAAGCTGATGATCGATTCTCACGTTGACCATATTATTGCATAAGCCTCAAGAGCCTTGAGATTTAATATGAGACTAAGCTCCCCTTTCAAACTTGTGAAAACCTTCAAAATACTATACTGCACGTACGTGAGAAGTCACTTAGATTACGCCTGTCAGATTTGGAATCCCTGTTATGATAAATACATAACTCAGATTGAAAGCATTCAAAAGCATTTTATACGATTTCTATGCTACCGCCTAAAAATACCCTACAACAGTTCTAATGATTATCTGTCTCTGTGCAAGAAATTCCACATTCAACCTTTGTTTATTCGCCGACATATTGCAGATTTTATATTTATACTAAAAATAATTAACAATGAAATTGACTGTCCTAATCTTCTTAGTAAAATAAACTTTCATGTACCTACTAGGCAACGTCGATTTAATCCGGCACTGGTTATTCCACGTTACAGCTCCAACTACAGGCGTAACTCCTGCACCTGCCTGGTGCGAGCTAGCATTGAATTATATGTCACTAATTGTGAAAACCTATAATTGGCTTCGCTTTTTCTATGCCTAGACTATATTTGTAATATTTATAAAGTTGTTGGTTTTCTAAAATAATAAAATAAAATTAAAAATATTAACAAAAGTCAGATACGTGCAGGTGGCCATCCTATTCCCATAGTGTGCGATCGTCAATAAAATCATTGATCCTATAATAAGCTTTAGCACACAAACGTTCTTTAACTACTTTTTTAAATTTATTAATGGAAAGATTTTGAACGTGTTCCGGGATTCTATTGTATAGGCGTATAAATTGACCTTCAAAGGATTTGCTTACTTACTTAGTCAGGTAAGCGGTATATCTAGTTTGTGCTTATTTCTAGTGTTTCTACAGAGATTGTCGCTTTTAGTTTTAAAATTACTAATATTCTTTCTAACATACATTAACAATACATTTCCAAAATATATTGAGAAGCGACGGTCAGAACACCTATTTATTTAAACTTTATATAAAAGGATGTCGTAAGACATTCTACTATGAAAGTAACTAAAATAAACTAGTCGCGCCGTGTCGTCATCAGAAATTTCTCTAATTTTTCTGACTGCATAAGCTGCAGAACTGAGCCTATCTGGAAGATTAGCAATATGAGGACCCCACTGTAATTTACTATCTAGTGTTATACCTAGAAACACAGTTGTGTCCACTAAGTTCACATTATGTAATACTATATACTTACAACGTTCAGTGTGTTTATTAGTAGGGGGCATATAAATAAATAAATATCTATGGACGCTTCACACCACGTTAATCTGGCCCCGTGCTAAGTATCCGTAGAACTTGTGTTACAGGTACCAGAAAACGGGAAGTATATTTAATATTTTTTTTATACTATACATATATTTAAGATTTTTATTATATTATACACATATTTAATACACATCCATGAAGCAGGAACTCAGAGAAACTTTTTGTTCCTTCGGCGGGATTCGAACCCGCGACCCCCGGCTTGAGCACCAACGCGCTGAACCACTGAGCCACAGAGGTCGTAGGAGGTATATAAGAGTATCAAGACGCAATATCTGCCACTAACATAGGGAGACTGCACTCACTTTAAAGTACTCGCCGGAGGGGTTGTCGTCCAGCAGCCCGTCGTCCTCCGAGTACTCGAACACCGTCTCAGTCGAGTTCTCCCACTGGAAATACCAACATTCGTTATTTATGTTTCGGTGCATAGCCATGATTAAGTCCGTAGGTGATTTACATTTTCTTACGAATTTTTCTTATGAATTATCATAGATCACATCACTATATCAATTTTCCACAAGAATCCAATAAAATATCACATTTAGTGCGCGACATTAGTAATCCGTCTTAATATGTACCTCACGGCGATTAGTCATTTTAAAACTGAGCGCACCAGAGCTAGACATGTATGACGTTCTGCTAGTGTTGCCATATTCAAGATGGCGAACGCTTGTCCGTACGATAAAACAGCATCAAAGTGATACAGTAAAACAGACAATATCTGGTAATTGTAGGCATCCGCCTATATGTATATGATATTATTCATCCATATTAAAGTATCGGTCAGATAGCAACATAAATAAAATAAAGTAGAATAACAGCGACGTACCAACATAGGCGGCGGAGTGGTGGCAACGACGGGGGGGCGGCCGCCGCCCAACGTGAGCACGCCGGCGGCCACCAGCTCCTGCCACGCCCCCACGTCGAACTCCTCCGTCAGCCCCACCTCCTCGCGCCCGTCGGCATCCACAAACGCAGCGGTAACACGACCGTCCGTGAAGGTCAAGCGCAGCGTCGTCCAATCGGTGGCGTCGCGGCGCACGCGCAGGCGTCGCAACTCGGGCAGCGCACGCAGCCGCCAGCGCAGCGCCACCACGCCGCGGTACACGCCTACGCTGAACCACCGCCCTTCTCCCTCCGCATCGCCCTCCGCCCCCTCCACCGCCCCCGACTCCGCACGGAACAGCGTGCCTCCCACCTTAGTCCTGTGAAAAAAAACATTTTTAATGTGTTTTTTTTTTTGCAGCACTGTAAACCCAGGTTTACAATAAATATAGCCGATGTTACTCAGGGATGATCGAATTATTATAGTGAAATAATATAAATAATCTCCACTTGCTCCCACTCGCAATCAGAATAAACATCGTCGACATTACTTATCTTACTAATATCGCCAACAGTTCAATTGACTGTCCCACCCTCCTTGCAAAATTAAACTTTAAAGTCCCGAGTACACACATCCTCGACACTTTAACACCCTTCACGTTCCGCTTTCACACACCAGATTTCGAGCTAACTCCTTCATACATAGGTCGTGTGCGTCCTTCAATAAACTCACAAAAAATACTGTTGATATTGATATCTTTTGCACCAGCGCTACAAATATTCGTCAGCTGATGACTTTTTCAGTTCATTTCATGATACCACCGATCGACAGTACTGGCAGTTTACTGTTTGCATAAATTTTATATTATTTAATTATAAGTGAGCTTGTTTTTTTCCACTTTATGTATATCTACCATATTTTCGAAGACTTGTAATTGGCTCTAATTTGTTACTTTACTTAAGTTTTTCTTTATTTGTTCGAGCTGTAAGAGGTCCTTTCAATAAAAAAAAAGAAAATTTAAAATCGATCTAGTAGAATTTTTGAAATAATCAATAACAAACATACAATATACTATTTTTTAACTATAACCCGACTACGTAAATTATATGCAGCCTATGTTACCTGGGCTATTATTACGAATCTATTGACACATTTATTAAAATCGGATCACAAGTTAAGGCGCTACGGTGGAAAAAACATACATACATAGACTGCCAAAATCATTACCCTTCCTTTTGGATTCGCCGTAGTCGATCAAAAATAAAATAAATCCTCTATATAATATTAGTGTAGATGTAGAAACGATGAAGCGTTTGACAGACGAGACTCTAGGTAGCACAGTAGGGAGAGGTAGCAGAAAGGGAAAATATTCTTGTAGCGGTGGGTACCTGTACGTGATGGTGAGGGAGGTGGGCGGCGGCGGCGCGTCGGCGGCGGTGAGCGGCGCGCGCCGCACGTACCGCAGCGTCGTGTTCGCGCCGTCGAACGTCGCGTTCGACACGCACTCGTACCTGCGAGGTTAATTAATATAAACATTTTTCAAATTTCATTTTTCGAATGAAAGTGAATCGTTATGCGAAATACGTCAGTGTAACTCATTATGGGTAAATCGTCGAGAGACCAACTTACTGAGTCAGCCAGTGACATATTATACTTGCGAGTAAAAAATAGTAAAGGACACTGGCGAATCCTGCCCGATTTTCGAATATGTGTGGTTTTATAGTTTCTTACTAACTATTAATATACCTAAAACAAAATATATTTGCTTTAGGATTACTCCTGCTTCGAATCCACCAACCAATTTCAAAATTAAAGCCCACTCCTCCGTCTGTATTTCGGAACGTGACTGTGACTGTGCTACCGTATTGCAAACAGACAGTCATAAATACCTAGGCATTATAATAGGCAAACACCTAAATTGGCGTCCACATATTATGGCATTGGGCAAGCGATTACGTAAGCTTTTACCTATATTCAGAAATCTTCGGGATGCTGCTGATTTCTCTCTTATAAAAAACGTCTATATTGCCCTTTGCCAATCGCTTTTGACATATTGTGTTACCGTATGGGGTGGAGCCGCTGCCAGTCACCTCTTGGAGCTAGAACGAGCCCAACGAGCAATTATTAAGGTTATGACCCATAAGCCCAGGAAATATTCTACAGAATTACTCTATCGTGAGACCCAACTTCTGACTGTGCGGCAATTATTTATGCAGAACGCAGTGGTCCGACACCATAAATATGTAGACCTCATACAATTACCCCTACATAAAAGACGCATTAGGACTCCGACTACTTCAATTAACACAATGTTTGCAAGACGTCAATTAATTTATATGGGCCCCTATCTATACAGATATTTCAACGATCACAATGAAATCGTCAAATTGAATAAATCTCGCCTTAAATTGTCAATAAAACAATCTCTTCTGTCACTTAATTATTTACAAACTGAAAATATCTTATCTAAATTAACGTAGGCAATTTTGAATAAAAACCATTCTAACACTTACACTAATAAATCTTACATCACTAATCTAGCAACACTGTATACTTTCACTTTAGTTTTAACAAAAAGTAAATACATGTTTACATAACACAACACTACTTAATATATGTATAAAACATCTACTTCAAATTATTATATTATGAGCTGATGCGAGCAGCTTATAACTTGGACCACAAGCAAAATCTCGATAAACAACTGTCCCTGCAAATGTCTACAAACTAATTTGTACTTACCCTCACATTTTTTAATATTTTTTATATTTCATTAGTCATCTTACATCTTACGTGTAATTGTTGAATATTATGTTACGTAAATTTTTGTCAAATGTATTAATTTAGAAACATTGTGTCCACTGTATGGGGTGGAGGGTTGATAGTCTGAGACACAGGAACTCCTAGTTCAGGCATCAACCCACCTAAACTCTTACTGTATAACTGTTTTAATTAGTGTTCTTCTACTTTATGAAGGTGAGAAATAAATGATGATGATTATTATTATTATTATTATTATAGTACTTAAAAAAATATTGTATAAAAAATATATAATATTTGTAGGACTTGGGAATAAAAAGTTATGAATCTCCGAATATCAGAATTTATGTGTTAAATACGTACTTATCCGTGGTAATCGTTGTCATCATATCAGTATAGTCTATGGTTATCATTCTGAAAATTGTCAATTTGAGGCGTAAAAGCTCCATCTAGTGGCCCAATAGATAGATTTATTTTTTACTGGAGTATAAAGTTATTTTATTTTTCTATAGTTCAACAGTTAAGTACTAATTTTATGAAAAAAAAAATGTTACTTGGGGTGGGAAATAGATCCCTCTATACCATATTTTATAATTATACTAAGAAAAATAATTATTAAGTTATTGGTTTTCGTAACGTGCAAGCGACATCTAACATTTATCTGTTAGCATATTGCGTTTCCAAACAAACTAGTTATTAATTTCATTACGTAATTGACATCACACCTAATAGATGTCGCTTTTCCGCAAACCACCACTAGGGCAATTTATTGAACAACAGGTTAGGTTATATTTAATCAATAATCTTTTATCACCCGAGTTTGATGTATAATATTATTACTTTTTTTTGTTCCTGTATGTTCATTAAGTACAACTTACAATAAATATTGTTTATAGCCACGTATTTTAGCTACTAGGCAGTAAATGTATGGCAACTTGCCGGTCTCCTTTGACTATTCCGTTTCTATGAAACGGTTCGTAAAAATTTTCCCATTAATAATCACATTAAGTAAGGCATATCGCGTAGCTCACCCGCGGTCGAGGTTGCGGCAGTGCGAGTTGAGCGGGCAGCCCTGCAGCTGGCAGAACTCGACCTCGGCGCACGTCTTGCCCTTGTAGCCGCGCGGGCAGTCGCACACGTAGTCGTTCCACGTGACGCGGCACGCGGCGCCGTGTAGGCAGGGGGCGAGCGCGCACGCGTCGTCCGACACCACGCCCGCCAGCACGCCCGCGTCCAACGTCACCGCACCGAACGGCGGCGGCACACGCAAACCCGGCGCTCGCAGCGGGAAGAATTCCACCACGCTTACGTTCACGCCGTTAGATATCTAAAAAGAAATTGTTTTCATTCCGAGTGATGTGGTACGATTTTTTGTAGGATATTTCGTCCTCCATTGGAAGGAGATGCTACATTTATCGCGAAATAATTACATTAAGAAAATCTTCGCGGCAAAGAAAATATTTAATCGCGAAAATCTTTTTGTTAAATACTAAACATAATTTTACACTTCTTATTATTTAAATTAACTTTCAAATTAAATGATATTAAATTGCAGCTAATAGCAAAATTTTTTGCCGATATTCACGACAAGAAAAACGACGCCTTATTAAAGGAAATCGGTTAGGCGCGCAACCGTCTCAAATCCGTGACACTAGCGCCATCTGCTGTACGTGGAAGGAGGTAAGTAGCCGGACTTAGATTGACTCAAGATGGATTCCGGATACCGAAGACGAAACAAATAATAGCTTGTTACAAAATATGTCAACTGTGTTAATGTTTTTGTTGTAGTGGTCAACTAGTCACATGCACGTCGCAGAAAAGAGTATGAGTAGAGTTTGGAATAGTTAGTTCGTTAGAGATGAACGTGAAATGTGTTTTTTGAACTTGATAATAAATGCGGGGTTTTGAAAGAGGTATGTTCTAATAATGAGGATGAATGGATAATATGATTGTTTATTATTTTAAAGTAAAATGTTGCATCCAGATACAGATGGCTTTTTTAAAAGATTGCATATTATGTCTCAATTCAGCTGTTTTGTAATCAGTAAATTTATTATTTATTATAAGTTATATAATCGTACGATTTTAGGAATATATTCTAAATTTTCTCAATGGCACAATTGCAAAATTGCACTTCCAAATTCTAGGACACTGCGTACGTACGCAGGATTTTTAAAGTTTCGGGTTTTTTAAGGGTTTACCCAGACGTAGATTAAGACCAGTTGTTTTAAATATGCTTTGGCAACTATGTCCACGTGGCGGTTGAAATGTAATTTGGATTCCATGATCACACTTAAATCCCGGATTTGTTCCACGCGTTTAATTGTGTTGTTAGCAATGACGTATTCGTAAAAGATAGGATTATGTCTACGGTGCCTAACATAATATTCAATATTTATTGAAAATATATTCTGGTATTGACCTGCACGTCCTGGATGACGCCCTTGAAGTAGTCGGCATCGTCGTCTGGCGGCGACGCGGTGGTGGTGGCGGGCGGCGCGGCGCCCGGGGCGGGCGGGGCGGAGGGCGGGGCGGCGGGCACCTCGGCCGATGGGGGCCCGCCTAGGTACAGCACTTGGGCGTCTAGCTGCTTCGCCGCCGAGATGGGCTTGCGGAAGTACTCCGTACCGTTCAGCTTCACCTGCACCAGCGTCGAGTTGCGCACCACCTGCGGCGACATAGCATCAGGTATAGTAAACATAAATTGGAACTATTAGAACAATAATTTATCTGGCGGATAGCGGCACGGCGATGATACCTGTATGAGGTGCGGGTAGCCGTTGTCGAGTCGCGTTCCGCCCACGGTGTAGTCCTCGGGCGTCTGGTTGAAGCGCAGGTGCAGGGTCAGCTCGCCGCCCACCAGCGCCGCGCCCACCGCCGTTTCGTCGTCGCGTCCCGCGCCTCCCAGCCAGAAGATCTGGCCGGTGGGCTTGCGCGTGCGCACGAACATGGACACGTCGAGCGCCGCGCGCACGCTGCGCCGCGCCGCCTCCGCCACCGCCACGGCGACCGCGCCACGCAGTGCGCCCTCGTGGCCGAACGTGGCAGCCGTGTAGTTGTACTGGCACGTGTCGCCGAGGTAGGGCCGCGGGCACGTGCACACGAAGCTGGTCCAGGCGTCCTCGCACGCGCCGCCGGACTGACAGGGGTTGGGCGCGCACTGCGGTGTGCGCGGGCACGAGGCTAACACGCCGTGCAGCAGAGTGCGCGCGCCCGCCGCCGCTCCCGCGTCGTCTTCGTCCTCGCCCAGCTCGCCGGAGCCGGTGTCGGCGCGCTCCGTCACTGCCGTGGCATTGGAGTCCTCCGGCAGCACCTGCACACGCTCGCCGTCAGTACAAGGCACATGTCGAAGAGACGTAATGGTCTTGGTGTTCATACAAAACCTTCCTCTTGACCCAAAAAGAAAATGTGGTACACACACCTCGTGTCCTCTCTAACCTTTCATTATTTAAATCTCACCCTGTTTATAGAAGAAAAAAAAAATAGCCGGATCCCAAAGCTATCAAAAGTACAAAATTAGATTTGTATGAAGTTAGATATATCACTACTGAAGTTAGGTATATAATATGGTCAGAAAGCTACTGACCCACTGGCCGTTGACGACGACGTCCTGGAAGCAGCCGACGAAGAAGTTAGGTCCGTGCGTGAGCGTGGCGAAAGACGAGCCGGCCGTGCCGAGGCGCGTGGACGGGAAGGAGGTGACGGGCGCCGTGTAGGCCTCGTTCTGACTGATGGGGTAGATCGTCTGCTCCTCGTTGGCCGCCAGCACCAGGTGCGACGCGTTGATCGTCACGAACACCTGACACAAAAAGGGCTGATCAGTCACACGACAACTAAACTGGTATTATTTCATTTTGATAGTCTCGCAAGTTTTTTATAATGAGTAATAACAAGCTTCGCACCTTCTGCCAGTTGCTGTCGTTGAGGTTGGAGCCGATGAAGACGCCCTCCCATTTGTTGAGCAGGCTGGAGTGCAGGTTGAGGCGGCCGTTGGACAGCTCCAGGAAGAAGTACGTGAGGCCGCGCCCCATGGCCAGCAGCGCGTTGCCCAGCGTCGTCTTGAAGCGGAACGAGATGTCGTAGCCCTCCTCGCGCGACGTATTAACCTCCGCAAAGCTGCTGCGCTCCAGCGACATGGTGGTGATCTTGTCGCACGTGGTGCCGTAGTGGCCGGGCGCGCACGAGCAGTTGAACCGGTGCTCAGTCTCGGCGCGCAGCCACGGCAGGCACGTGCCGCCGTTGCGGCAGGGCGCGCCGCGGCAGCCCGCCAGCTCCACCGAGCAGTTGCGGCCGCCCCAGCCCGCGTCGCACTCGCACAGGTACGTCGCACGCGCGTCCACGCAGCGCCCACGCTCGCACGGTGCGTACCGCTCGCACTCGTCGATCTCCGTCTCGCAGTGCTCGCCCTCGAAGCCGGCGGCGCACACGCACTCGTAGCCGCCCACGCCGTCCACGCACTTGCCGTGGCGGCACGGCGACGACGCGCACTCGTCCACGTTGAGCTCGCAGCGCGCGCCCGCCGTGCCGCGCACGCACACGCAGTCGAAGCCGGCGGCGGCGGCGGGGTCGAACGGCGCGTAGTAGGCGGCCGGCAGCAGCTGCTGCGGCTGCGGGCCCACCTGCAACGGGCCCGCGTCCGCTGCCACGTACAGGCTGGCGTTGGAGCGCTCGAGGCACACGCCGCCGTACTTGCAGGGCGAGCTCTCGCACTCCTCTATGTCGTTCTCGCAGCTCTTGCCGGTGTAGGCAGGGTGGCAGGCGCAGCGGTAGTCGGCGACGTCGTCGAGGCAGGTGCCGCCGTTGCGACAGGGCTGGGAGGCACACTCGTCGACGTCGATCTCGCAGTGCTGGCCCTCGTAGCCGGTGCCGGCGCAGACGCAGGAGTACCTGTTGAGGTGGTCCTGGCAGCGGCCGCCGTGCAGGCAGGGCGCGGACTCGCAGTCGTCGATGTCGATCTCGCAGTGCGCGCCGGTGAACCCGCCGCGGCACGTGCAGCTGTAGCCGCCCACGCCGTCCACGCACGTGCTGCCCTCCGCACACGGCCCCGACGCGCACTCGTCGATGTTCACCGAGCAGTCCTTGCCTGAAGCACATCATGACTCAGTCGGAGCGTGGCAGTACTAGCTTGTAACATGATGTGTCTCGGGCACGGACACAATCGAATGAGGTCACGGACATGTGAAACCAAATAATTACAGATTTATATTTTAGGTATTTTAACAATTCCAATAAACAATGCTAGTCTAGTCTAAACTAGTTCCGTTACATAAATCTATATCTCGGCACTTGCTTTCTAATTATAGACCAATATATATTCTTAATATTTTTGGAAAAGTTTTAGAGTTTCATCTTAAACAAATGATAAATCTCATACCAACATGGTTTCGTCAGTCAGATATCTACTACAACTACTATATATATATAAAACTGAATCAAATCTCTTTCATGTTACTAAACTGATTCCTGTACCTTTAGAGGTACACATACCAGAGGTACCCATTCGATTTAGAGAAATCTTAAAAAAAAAAGAGGATTTTACTTTAGATAGAGGTGAGATTTAAAAAAAATGTTTTTTTTTCCCTTGAAGGGGGGAGATGTAAATAATAAACTAAGTTTTTATTTAAAGTAGTGTTATGTGCTAGATATTTAAATATTTTTAGAAGAAATTATTTTGAAGTCTTATTGAGATTGTCAAATTTTATTGAAATTTACAGAATTTATATATATATATATATATATATAAATGCTACCATAATGTAACTGGCGGTAAATAGATTAATGGTAAACGTAAACAAAAAGATGAAATTCCACCAAATTAATACGTCATTGTGTTTAATAAGTGAAATTTAAATTGGTAGCGTTGTTTCTTTGTTTAGATTAAATTAGATCTGAATAGAGTATACAGCTTCACAATCTCCGACCGATGCCTCAACAATGCGATCGTAAAAAAAAACAAACCTTCGAAACCGTTGACGCAGGTACACTCGTAGTTGTTTTCGAGGTTCTGACAGGTGCCGCCGTTCTTGCACGGCGACGACAAGCACTCGTCGATGTCCTGGTCGCAGCTGGCGCCCGTGTAGCCTACATACATAAGAAAGTTAAAGTTAATAAGTTGCAGAAATTAAGACATTTAAACAATGCCATACAACGCTTGAAAACAACTCAACAAGAGAAGTTGTATGCGGTAATTGTTACGAAATTATTTTCAATTGGGTACTCTCATTGTACAAAAATTTCGTTGATGGTTGTGGCAAATTTCACTTTCATTTGGCGTTATAAATATATAGTGGAATAAAAAAGAGGGCATGTCATACGAAGCAACAGAACGCACCTGGCTTGCAGTAGCACTCGTACGTGCCCGGGACGTTGAGACACACCCCGTGGTTGCATATCTTCGGGGTCAGCACACACTCGTCCAGGTCCACTTCACATAGCCTACCTGTTGACAATAATTAAAAAAATTAAAAAAAACTCCCAATACACGAAGTGTTTACGGCGGAATATATCGTTAAAATTTACCACTAAGCAATAGAAACACTGCAGGTAAAATTTTATACGTATGAATCATTTGGGAGAAGGACGTAACATCGACTGAATTCAAAATGCTAATTTAAACAATAAACATTAAATAAAGACATTCACAAGGTAAAACGACCCACGTTTACACAAGTGAACCGACTCATAAAAGCAGTCGCGAACTCGATGCGTGTACGTGTGGTAATTCCAACTGCAACTAATATAATCTAATGGGGCATAAATTAACATACAATGTAAAATATAACCGCGCTCAGACAGACATTTTTTCTTTCGTTTAAATATTAATTTATGTTCTCGGCGATAACGATCTAAACCGTGTAATTGCGACCCACTTTCCGAACGGTGCCCAACACTAGACGTGACTCATGACGTTGACAGTTACATCACTCGCACATTTGACAAATGACAGCGGACAGTACACAAATTTTACATCTTCACGAGCTAGGGGCAATCATGCATTGTTGTTAAAAAAGTTAATTTATTGGTGTAATTAACAATGTGAACGTTTATTTTAATATAAATCACTAAATATAAACTAACAGGTTCTAGGTTTGTAATCTAGGAACTATCAGTGAAAATGTTGTGTACATCGCGTAACATTTTAAGGTTATGCCGTAAACACAACATCGTAAGGTATAACCACAATTTACTTGCAAATGGCTCGAATAATGATTTAATCGAACAAAAACATCAAAACCATAAGCACTTCAAGACATTGTTACAGCAAAACAAAGATAAAATAGTTTTTAGTTCATACTTGGAACATGAGAAAATACAATTAGGTCACTTTAAGTATCACATTAAACATATTAAAAAAGCGAATGAAACACGAGTTAAAAGCTTCAAGGAGAAGTCGTTACCTCCACTTCCCTTGGCACTGCAGTATTACGTCGAGGAGGACAGGCTCATTAAAGAAAATGTTGACGAAACAAGAGAATCCAAGCATGTTTTTCATTTACCATTTTGTAACACCACACAAGTTAAAGTTGATTATAAAATTGAAGACATTCCTCCTGTTAAACTCCCTGAACCCGAAGAGGATGCAGAATTTGATAAATCAAACATAAACAGCTGGATGACCAATTACGAGTACTTTAATGATACAAAACTGGAAGAAGAGGAAACTGTAGAGGCAGAATGGTGTCACCGGTATGGAACACCCAACCCGTCTGTTAGCATAAGTCAAGTTGCCTGTGGGGGATGCGGAGCACTACTCCATTGCAATGATCCCGCCATCCCCGGTTACTTGCCCAGTGAGCTATTCATAGACAGAAATATTGAAGAACTGAAAACAATGGAATGTCAGAGATGCCATTTCTTGAAGGAGTATAATATTGCCTTGGATGTGACAGTAGAACCTGAAGAATATGAGAAATTGCTGCAGTCAATCAGGTAATTATACTACTGAAATTATTATAAATATATATTAACTAGAGCCCGCGACTTCATACGCGCAAAATGAAATTTTGCCGCATTGCATTTTGCTGTGATAAAAAGTAGCAGATGTCCTTCCCCATGGTCTACTCGATATCTGTGCCATATTTCATCAAAATTGGTACAATAGTTTCGGAGCCTCTTAAAAACAAAAAAACATACAAATAAAATAAATCTTTCCTCTTTATAATATTTATATATTCATATGTAAAGCGAAAAATTCTGACCCCTTACGTGGGATTGTGCAATTATGAGGCGGAACTGCGGGAAAAAGCTAGTTTTTTAAACTTTTTCATAATTTTGCTTCACATAAAAGTAAGGGAATAGTATGTTAAATTTAATATATATCATTTTAATTCCAGAAAAATAAAATCATTGGTTCTTCTGATGGTGGATCTATTAGACTTTCCATGCTCCATCTGGCCAGGAATAGTAGACATCATTGGTACTAATAGGCCTCTTATAATTGTTGCTAACAAGGTTGATATTCTTTTTGTATCTTATATTTATATATTATTAATGGCTTGCACTTAAAAAGTGTAATACATACTTTTATTGGCATTACTATCATTTATAAATACAAAAGTAGGGAATTATTGTGTATGAATTGTAGGATTTATTATGTGTAGTCATTAGTCAATTTAGAGGGCTAATCTGATTGATGGCCTTGTCTCTGATCTTTGTTGTTGAAGGTTGCACATTTTTATTGTACTGTGATTGTTTTCCTATACAAATGTGCATTGTATATAAACTAAAGTTCCCAAAAGGCAATATAACAAAACACCATCACTGTATTTTTGTTATTTTAATTAACTGTAATAATTATTATTGAACAGGTGGTTTTGAATTTAATCTTAATCAACTATGTCTATTAAATTATTGTTTCTAAATAATATTAAAAAAAAATTCCATATGCATTTTTACAGGTGGACTTACTACCCGGAGACAGTGAGGGTTATCTGAAAAGAGTCAGGCAGTCGCTGATGGCAGAAATCAACAAAACCAAACTTAAGGATGCCAATATAAAGTATGTTGCCCTGATATCCGCCAAAACTGGTTACGGAGTAGAAGATCTCATTTCTGCTATGTTTAAGCTGTGGTTGTACAAAGGCGACGTGTTCCTCGTTGGCTGCACCAACGTCGGGAAAAGTTCTCTGTTCAATGCACTCCTACAGTCCGACTATTGCAAAGTACAAGCTGTTGATATTGTCCAAAGAGCAACTGTGAGCAGGTGGCCTGGAACAACATTAAATCTCCTTAAATTCCCCATCAATAGACCTTGCGGATGGAAAATTCGAGAACGCAGTAGAAGACTCGCGTCCGACCTAAAGCTTCTAAAAATAGAACGAAAAATAAGAAAGGAACATGTTCAAGGGAAAACTCCTGCTGATGTCCCATCTTTGATGGGTTATATCGGTAGAACATTCACTGACTTACAAGTCGTAGACAATGAGAACATTGCAGATAGACACTTAAAACTGAAAGTTTTGGATGAGAAACATGAGTTGTTTAGGAAAAGCAAATGGCTATATGATACTCCGGGTGTGATACATCCCGACCAAGTACTTTCTCTTCTCAGCACAGAGGAACTACTGCTTACATTGCCTAAGAAACTCATCAGGCCTCAAACATACTACTTGCGCCAAGGATCCACTATTTTCATAGCTGGTTTAGCGAGATTAGATATTGTTGAGTGTGATGAAGCTTGTCGTTTAACAATATTTTGCTCCGAAAATCTACCCATAACAGTGGTTAAGACAGAAAATGCAGATAATGTTTACGACAAGTTCTTGGGCACCGAACTGTTTGCGGTGCCGTCAGGAGATGAAACAAGACTGAAAAATTGGCCCATATTAGAAAAATGTAAAGAAAATATGGAATTTAAAGGCGAGGGACCAAAATTATGCTGCGGCGATGTCATTCTGTCATCAATAGCTTGGGTGTCAGTAACGACAAAACCGAAATTCATCTGCAAACTAGCCGCATGGACACCTGAAGCCAGAGGCATACATAAGAGATACCCCTCGCTTCTGCCGTATTCCATCAATTTGAAAGGCAAAAGGATTCAAGATACGCCTGCGTACATGATCGGAAAAGTGTATCTAGGTGATGAAGTATAATTTTTATTGATAAGTGTAACCAATTAGTACTAAATATTACATTTTAAATAAATAGTTTTAATGTATAAACTGTTTTAGTTTTAAAACCTATTGCATTTTTATCCTGATCACAGCTTGACATTAGATTGACGAAAACGACTTACCTTTGGTTATATATAGTAAAATATTGCAATAAAATTGTTACCCGGTAGTATTCTTACAAAATCAAAAACATTATACATTGGTTCAACAGTGTTTAAATGGTGACAAGTTTATAGTATTTTATATTAGCCCTGACGCCACTTTCTGTGTCTCAGCGCAGTACCTATTTTACGCCGTCAAAATCTAGCTACAAAAAATCTTCTTCATGTTCTGACTGCCCCCATTCTCTGGACGTAGATACGAGCCGGCAACGCACTTGCCACTCCTCTGCTATGCATTACTCCTTTCAGATCCAATTTAATCTAAAGTAAACATAATGGTATTTCTTTATTGCTCGGTAAATAAGTCACATTTAACTTGGTACCATAGCCCACTATTGTTTACGTTTAAATTACATAAGAGCTGATAGGCGTATAGGTTACCTCACCGGTGTAGCCGCGCACCAAGCCCCCGCCTCCTGCACGCACTCCTGCATACGTACCGGTGAAGCCGGGCGCGCAGTTGCAGCGGAAGAGGCCGGTGTCGAGCGCCAGGCACGTGCCGTTGTGGCAGGGCGACGACGCGCACGCCGACTCCGCCGCCGCCGCCGCGCACCGCCACGCCCCCGCCTCCTGCACGCACTCCTGTGCACGAGACAACACATTAGAGGGGCATAATATCACTGATCACTGGCATGTAATCAGCAACTCGTTAAAATAAAGATAACATAAAACAGACGACCGTGTCTACGTCACAGTCGTACAATTACCCCTCAGGAACGGTTTAACCAATTGTAGCAAATTTCGCAACACGTTAAGATTACATTTCATTGTATATTAAGTTCCAGAGAAGGAAAAGACAGCATTAGTAGAAAATTCCAAGTATACTCTGGTCTCAGATCCAATTCAATCTAAACGTGAACAAAAATGTGAAATTCGACCATATCAATGTGTATTTAATTATTGCACAGTAAATAAGTGACATTTAAATTTGCGTTATAGTGTAATGCTCTGTAGTCCACGTTTAGATTAGATTGGATCTGAAGAGTGTAAGTATGTATTTAGTTTTACCTGTCTTGGCGGGCAGGGAGCGGCGCGGCAGTCGAGCGCGCGCTCGCAGTCTGCGCCGCCGAAGCCGGCGAGGCACTCGCAGCCGGCGGCGCCGCACGTGCCGCCGTTGCAGCCGCGCGCGCACGCCTCGGGCGTGTCGCACCGCGCGCCCGCCCACCCCGCCGCGCACTCGCACCGGAATCCGTTCGGCTAAAACAATAACAACATGCACTATACTGCCGTAAACCTTAATATTAGGTCCTTACATAATATGAAATTGGCGTTTTGTCGTACTGGGCCACTTTGATCTCAAATATATCTTCTTTGGTTATGAATTCCAATTTCCAATTTATACCGCTATTTACTTATGCATTTGTGTTTCCAAAAACCGTAATTCATTTGTTTTCTTCTCTTTTGGTTTTTTCTTTGTGCCACTCTGTTTACAAAATGGAAAACTTGAAATATCATATTATTTTCGAGTACGAGTTCCACCGTGGCACCAGTGCTGCAGAAACGGCTCGAAGGATTAATGATGTGTATGGCGGCGGTGTCGCAAAAGAAAACACAGTACGTTTTTGGTTCCAACGTTTTCATTCTGGAAATTTCGACCTGCAGAACAAGCCCCGTGGACGGCCGGAGACCAAAGTTGATAATGAAGAATTGAAGGCTATTGTGGAAGCGGATCCATCGCAAACCACGTCCGAGTTAGCTGCAGGCTGCGGTGTTAGTGATAAAACCTTTCTTAATCCGCTTGAACCAAATTGGGCTTGAAAGGTGGGTACCTCTTGAATTGAGTGCAGCAAACCGACAAACGCGCGTCGACTGCTGCGTTACATTACTCAACCGGCACAATAATGAAGGGATTTTAAATCCAATCATTACCTGTGATAAAAAGTGGATTCTGTAAGATAATCGGAAACGCTCATCTCAATGGCTGAACCCTGGCGAACCAGCCAAAGCCTGCCCCAAGCGAAAATTGACTCAAAAAAAGTTACTTTTGAGCGTTTGGTGGACTTGTGCCGGTGTCGTTCACTACAGCTTTCTTAAATCTGGCCAGACGATTATAACCCTAACTGCAAATCATGATAGAAAGCTAGCTGCTAAACAACCGAGGTTGGTCATTCGCTCTAGGCTACTGCTGCTTCCTCTTTTACAAAACGCTAATTTGTGAATACATTATGCCACGGTAATTGTATTATTTCGGTATAAAGAGCTTCCTTTGTGTTCATCCACAGCTTAAACTACTACCATGACAAATTTAATCAAAATCCGTTCAGTAGTTTTGCGTGAAAGAGTAACAAACATCCATCCATCTATAATATTAGTAGGATATGCGCAGAATCGAGATTACGATAAAAATTATATGTATAGCATCAAAAAGCTCTCCAATATGTAGTGTAATGTAATATTAATAGAATTTTAAGTATTACATTACAATGCAACATTTTATGCAGGTACACAATAATGATATATTGATCTGATAATAATATTTTAATTTTGTTACCTATCCGGCGAATGCTCCAAATTGAAAAACATCTCTTAGCATCGAATTCGATTCTCCATACCTACTCTACACGTTTTGTATACGCACCGTGTCGCGGCAGGCGGCGGCGTGCACGCAGGGCTGCTGCGCGCACCGCTCCGCTCGCAGCTCCGACAGCGCCTTGCCCGCCGGCCCCGCCCCGCCCGACTCGCAGTACGTACCTGCGCACGCGCATACCATTACATACAATATATCATGACCAGTGACCATTGACCAGCGTACACGAAGCGACACAACGCATGATGGGTAAAAGTCATGAGCATCATTTGAATATTAAAAACACACGCTAATTGCCAATTTATTGTAAAATGAAAAAAAAACAACATTCTAAACCGATGCAACTAATAATATAGAATTAAACTTCTCACTAGTTTATCACATTAATCATTCATCTATTTATATAATACCTTCAAACTTAAAAATTACTCTATTGATTTCATTCATCAAAAAAAATGTGTGAGAGCAATGTGCAAAATAAAAAGAACTGACAGCTGTAAATCTTACTTTATAAAACTAGAATTACTAACATTCCCCTGTTTGTATATCCTTGAAACAATAATGTTTATAAAACGTAACTTAAAAGACTATGATAGATTTAAAAGTATCAGAAACAAACATCGAATCTGTTATCCTCCGGCAAAAACAGCTTTGCTGAGTAAAAGCTATCTAGGAATATCAATACAATTATATAATAAATTACCAATGGACATGTTAGAAATAGTGACTTTACAAATATTTAAAAAGAGGATCAAAGCAATATTAATAAGAAAAGTTTATTATAATATAAATGAATTTTTAATTGACCAAAATGTTAAATAACGCACAGAACAAATATTATATTTAAATTAAATAATTGCAATAAAAAATATAAATGTAATAAAATCTCAATGCATAATATAATAGAATCATTATTACAATAAAATCAATAATTGAAATGTGTAACTTATAATATTATGACAATTACATTTGCATGCCTCACACGGGTTAGAATAACTTGTACCAAAAAAATTTGTAAAAGCTGTAACATCCATTTATATGTACCTATTCTGCAAATAAATTATTTGATTTATTTGATTTTATGACATATCACTAGAAACAGGAAACGTCAATTTCACAACAGAACGCTAACATAATGTAAGAGCAAGCGGGACAGAACATGCGCACGACAGGGACGGAACATTCAGCAACAGCGCACGAGTCCAGCACAGTACCTGAGAGCTCGCGCCCGCGCCGCGCCGCTAGCGGCCCCGCGGCTCGCCTACACACCAACACAACTTAGTGTATATTTCATACAGCTATTTTAGTAGCTTGGGATATTTATGGAAATTGGCAAATTACGAGGGCTACACTAAAAGTATCGGGAATGGAATATTTCCACTGTTCCTGTCATATTAAAATCTTTTTAATTTAAAACTCCTTGGTTTTAAAAATCGAATACAGTTTATTTATTTAAAAAAAGATTCTCGGTCTTGTCAAACTTGTTTAGTCGTTGAGAAAATGGAATTGACTCGAGAAAATTCTAGAGCGATGATTTATTATGACTTTCGAAGTGGTTTAACACAAAAACAGTGTGTTGACCGGATGATTTCTGCATTTGGTGATGAAGCCCCATCCAAAACCACAATTTATCTCTGGTTTGCTGAATTTCAACGTGGACGTGTCAAGCTCAGTGATGATCCCCGTCAAGGTCGTCCAAAAACTGCAGTCACCCAAGAAAACGTTGATGCTGTGCGTAAGCTGATTGAGGAAGATCGACATGTGACATACCGCGAAATTCAGGCAACTTTAGACATTAGCATGAGTCAAATACAAATAACCTTGCATGAACAATTAGGTATAAAAAAGTTGTTTTCCCGATATGGATACCGCATTTGCTCTGTGAAGAGCAAAAAGCGGCTCGCGTTACTTGGTGCGTCAGAACTCTCGAAAGATTCCACGCAGGATCCTCAAATGCTGTATACAACATCGTATCAGGTGACGAATCCTGGATATACGCGTACGAACCCGAAACAAAAAACAAAAATTGTTCGTTCACGGAGTGTTGCAAAAAAAATGGTGGCCACGTTTGTCTCCAAAACCGGCCATGTTGCGACTATTCCTCTTGAGGGACAAAGAACCGTTAATGCAGAATGGTATGCTAACATTTGTTTGCCACAGGTCGTTTCTGAACTCCGTAAAGAGAACTGCAACCGCCGCATCATCCTTCATCACGACAATGCGAGTTCTCACACCGCGCACAGAACAAAAGAGTTTTTAGAGCAAGAAATCATAGAATTATTAGACCATCCGCCGTACAGCCCCGACCTAAGCCCTAATGATTTCTATACTTTCCCTAAAATAAAGAATAAATTGCGTGGTCAGAGATTTTCATCACCTGAAGAAGCTGTGGACGCCTACAAAACGGCCATTTTGGAGACCCCAACTTCCGAATGGAATGGTTGCTTCAATGATTGGTTCCATCGTATGGAAAAATGTGTCAAATTTCGCGGAGAATACTTCGAAAAGCAATAAATACATTTTTAAATAGTAATGTTGTGTCACTTCCTTGATTCCCGAAATTTTCAGTGCCGCCCTCGTATACTTTAATTAATGTTCTTAAACACTTCACCGAAAGACAAGAGAGTACAAGAGAAGATTTGCTTGAAACTACAGGAATAAATAATGTTTAAAAACAAATTGAAAATAATCCTAGGTTATAAACTGATTTAATTAATTAGAATGATTTAAGGTATTGCGTTGCTATATGCGGGGTATAACATAGTGTCATTTTCCATGAATTAAAAAAAAAATTGAAAATAAAATAATGTAGCCTCAGCGTCTGACACATGAATTGTAAACATTGCAGAGCGAGTAATTTTGAAGTTTTGACAGCTTTGTAATGTCAGGTAACCCCGAAGTACAGAAACTGTTTTTTTTTGTTTACATTTTGGTGACTATAGTTACTCTAGCGGCTGAATCAAGTTGCGTGTTTTATATACGGGTGCACAAAACGCTTCGTACCTCTGTATGGCGGTGCGCACACGCACTCAAAGCCGGGCGGCGCGGGCGCGGCGCGGCAGGTGGCGCCGTTGAGGCACACGCCGCTCGCGCACGCGCCTTCCGCCAGCGAGCAGTTCGGCGCCGCGCCCGGGGCTCCTGCAATAGAACACTCACGTTTACGTCTTATTTGCTTATCGTCGATAAATATCGGGTGTCTTTTATACCGGGTACCGTAATACTGGGTGTTTGTAGTCAATATTCACTATTCAGTAATTGTCCAGTCTATAAACGTCACTTCAAATATCGAGTGTGTAGCAGTGGCCCTTCAAAATTAAACGATAAAATAAAAATATACAAATACGTCGTAAGATACCCACCATAGTATCCCAGATCGCAGACACACATCACTTGCTTGGTGACCATCATTCCAGCGACGGCCGAGGGGGCACCTGCAAAATACATTAAAGATTCAGCAGGTTCATGTGAGAGACGAAACAACACAATATTTCCACGTTAGGTATTTACATTAAAATTATTATTCAATTACACGACCAGTTTCGACAAAGTCATCGTCGGGTGTACTTTGTATATTTACAATTATAAATAATAACTCGGAAACATTGGGTAAAATTTACATTTATAATGCCAGCTTCATCCGATTTTTACCCATAAGATATTAGAACGAGCGCCGTACCTGCTCGACAATGCGAGTGCGGCGGGCACACGACGTCAGCACAGGCGGCAGCGGGAGCGGCGGCGGCGGGGTTCGGCGCGGGGGCGGGGGCGGGCGCGGGCGCGGGAGGCAGGCACAGCGGCGGCTGCAGCCCGCGCGCGCACACGCACCGGAACCCGCTGCCGCCGTCCTCCTCCACGCACACGCCGTACAGCCCACACGGACTCGATGCGCACGCCGATTTCTACGGAATAAATAACGTTCAAATTATGAAGCGTCCGCGTCAAAATTTTTAAACTGCATCCGCTACGTTCATGCGGCCCCATGAGGTACCTGCTGGCAGCGCTCGCCGATGTAGTCGGGCTGACAGGCGCACACGAAGCCGCCGTAGGTGTCGTAGCAGACGCCGTGGCCGCACACGTTGCGCTCCGTGCACTCGTCCACGTTGGTCTCGCAGCGCGGGCCGCTGTAGCCGGTGCCGGCGCAGTCGCACGAGAACTCGCCTGCGCCGTCCACGCAGCGGCCGCCGTGCAGGCAGGCGCCGGCCGCATCCGCGCCCGCGCACTCGTCCGCGTCCACCTCGCAATCGCGGCCGGAGAAGCCGGCGGGGCAGTCACACACGTAGCCGGCGCCGGGCGGCACGGAGCACGAGCCGTTGTGGCGGCAGGGGTTGGACACGCACAGCGGGTCTAGAGACTCCTGCAGCTCGCAGCGCACGCCGCGATAGGGGGGCAGGCAGGCGCAGGTGTAGTCGCCGCGCGCGTCCTCGTCGCAACGGCCGCCGTTGAGGCAGGGCTGCGACGCACACGGGCTGCCGGCGTCCACCTCGCAATTGTTGCCGGTGTAGCGCGCTGTGCAGTGGCACTCGTAGCGGTCGTGCCGCGAGATGCACGTGCCATGCCGCAGACACGGCTCGTTGTAGCAAAAGTCTTTGGGCGGTATTCTCAGGACGTCCTTTCTGTCCTTACCTAAGGAGATAAACATTGAAGTTAGTTACAGTGCGTTTTGAGTATTATCACACGCCAGTAATAGCGGGTATACCCACACTCGTCGGTGGAGAGAGGGCAGGGCCCGAAGCGCGCGCTGGCCTGCAGTACATGGTGCGCGTGGAACTCAAGCTGCGGGCCCTCGCGCACGCAGCCGCTGAACACGCTGCCCACCAGCGCCACCGCGCCGCCCGCCTCCAGCGCGCCCGGCGCCAGCAGCTCCGGGTTCCACGTCACGTTCGATATAACCTGCAGAGAAGTAGGCGCTTTAGAACAGAACAAGACTGACAAACCGATGACGGATCATCTGATGGTTAGCCATCACCATTGTCTATGTACCCACACTACAGAACTCATCAGAGTAAATAATGCTGTACCCGTCACTCAACTACCCCCATCCCTCTCGTTTCCACACACGAGACGATCAATGATGCCCTGGTATCTTCCCCGGTCGAGGCTTAGCCCTAGCCGCAGTACCTGCGTGTCCCGGTCCAGCTCGAGCAGCAGCGCAGGCGGGTTGGGGCGGTAGCGCAGCGCGAGCCAGTGCCAGGCGTTGTCGAGCGTCTCGCGCGGCAGGCCGACCTCGCGCGGCGGCTGGCCGGGCCGCTGCCACGACACCACCACCTGGTCGTACAGCGCCGTCACGTACAGCGTGTAGCCCTCGTTGCGCTGCAAGAACAGCTCGCCGCCTGTAGAGATAAGTCGTTACTCATGAGCACTCTCGTGTACAAAACAGTTAACAGACCACCGCCTGTTGACAGCATGCAGCATAATAAGTCTTCGTCTTACTAGTAGTAGAAGTAATTTTAATGCAAATTCATAATTTATGTCGAATTTTGGCAAAAGCCAAAGGATATTTATTTATTTCATTTAGGAAACCAACCGCGTATTAATAACTTAGTATAGAAACAGCACAAATAAAATTAAGCCACTAAATAAATATTAAAAGACATCGTCAGAATCCGAATTAAATCTGAACATTTTGAGCATATTCAAACATGAGTCCATATTTTTCATGTATCCAATAGTAGACAGCTCACGAGGATCGAGTGACGCAACTATCATAACCGCGCCGGTGGGCGGACGCCGTCGGGAGTACGCAGACGAATAGAGGCGATGGTTGCTAGTTGATACAAACAATATAGGCGCTTTACGGCTTCCGGCAAACAACAAGTATTGGCTATCATCTCTACGACCCAAACAGCGATGCTTATTTTTAGGATTCCGTAGTACGACAAGGAAGGGTTCCTCGTCATATACATACACATACAAGGAAAAGTACGTACAGTCTTGTACTTGCAATTTGCATACTACATTCGATGATTGTTTAATATATAAGAAAACATACCTATACAAGAAATGTGTATATTGGAATTACAATTAAGATTAACAAAATCATGGTCAAAATGCATTTCAGCTCGTTGAATTTTAATAAGTAGTATTGTATGTGTAAAGTGTCGCCTCTGCGAGGATATTAATCAGGAGACTGCGCGTGCGCAAGCCATTTCAGCGACCGCACGAGACACGAATACCGATCCGTACATAATACTACGATCTGTCGCCGGCATTAGAAATCGAGACGCAGTTCATTGACTGAACAATACTCGGGCACGCCACTATTATCAAGATCAGAGTATTTCAAAGAGGTTTAAGAGAGATAATCCCACGAGAGGGCGTAAACATAGTACGTAGCGTAACAACCACAGACAATATGGACAAAATAGCAGCTTTCTTTTGTCAATCGCTCATTTTAGATGTTTAATTGGACAAATAGAGGGGACATCGGAAGTAAGTCAAATACGCTTGTCAGAAAAAAGGGTGCTGGGTGTTGTGTTATTTGTTTCCACCAGCTACATAAAACTTTTATAAATTGTGTACACTTATAAACATGACATATTAGAGATAAAGATATTTCATAATATAATATGTATGACGGCATAGTGATTGGTTTGACATGGATATCCTAAAACAGCGTTGGATTTGTAGCAATTTGTCGTATGATGTAATTTTGATAGTTTAGAAAATAACTATAAACGCATTTGCTTATATTGCAGGCAATTAGGCAATTTGTATAATTACGTACCGGCTAATGACATATTAACCAACATAGAGCTTGCCACGCGATTGGAATGTGGGATTTACACGTTACGGGTGACGAAAGCAGCACGAGTTCCGCCGCACAGCTAATATCGATTGTGTAAATGCCAATTCGACTGTCAAAATTGCTATTTGGACGGACGATTTTCGCCGTGCGGTTTTACGCTGTTTGTCCATCGCCAACGTCAACGGGACGTCGACGAGAAAGACACGACGACGCCGAAGTAGCGATACATACATTTACTGTAGCCGGCTGTCCACCGCACGCCCGTCCCGGCAATCTAATCTCGACCAGAAATAATCTCGTTCTTGTTGACGTTGGCGGTGCACAAACAGCCTTGTCACCCGTGCAAATCCCGAAGAATGCTACCCTAAAATAAAAATAGCTCCCAAAGCGATTTCTGTGGCGGTGGCTAGTTTCGTTGAAACCAGCAAGAGTTATTTTATAGTGCCCAGTGTGTGCGCAGTGCACAAGAGCACTCTCTCTTCCTTTACTCAACGACAACAAACACGTCTGGCGAGATATCAGTCGCAGGACCGAATTTTTACATGCCCATCCGACGTATGTCGTATGATCATCTTTCTTGTCAGACAATCAGGTGATCAGCCTGCATTG
Organism: Phengaris alcon alcon; assembly: GCA_037179445.1. Classification (NCBI taxonomy): domain Eukaryota; kingdom Metazoa; phylum Arthropoda; class Insecta; order Lepidoptera; family Lycaenidae; genus Phengaris; species Phengaris alcon. The sequence continues at coordinate 374,592 of JAYRCH010000168.1, read as the reverse complement.
CATCATCCTAACCAGACTTGAAAGCAACATTTTGCTGTTCCAACGAGAATCGAACCCACGAATTCCGGAGTCTAGAGCCAAGCTCTAAACCACTGTGAAACCACAAATGTTTTTAGCGTGGTAAGTATAAAGATCGGGCTTATCCGGCCAGAGAAAAAGAAGACGAACAACAAAGCACGTCAACTGATGACATATGAATACAGCAGAGAATATAGAGCTTTGCTAGTGGGAGTAGCTTCTTAGTAGTATCTTAATTCTTCTTCTAGTAGTATCTTAATCGAAAGACATTTTTTATATGAATCTATTTTTAAGAATAATCAAATTTTTGATATTTCTTTTTTTTTACTATTACATTTATTGACGTTTTGTAAATGTATTACAATGATAAATAGGAGCACATCGAGCGTATCAATGTCATCCAATGGTTCAGTGGACTGACATAACGTTCATTTAACGAGAAATTGGCGTGCTCTGACGCACGCGGCACCGCACGCCACGAGCGAGCGATCGATATCGGTCACACAATTTGTAATAAAGATAATTACCTCAAAATGTAATTAATAAGATGAAAATTTGAAAATTTTCGATTATGTTATCACCTTTCTATTCGTACTTTATTGCCTCGAAAGTTACAAGCATTAATGAATCGTTGGGTAATCTAAGTGTCGTTACGGAGATAGCAGACATCATTATATTAGATTCCAGATACGACAACAGGCACGTGGATCGAGCTAATCACGTACAAAGTAAAAAGCTGATATAGCTGACAGCATTAAACAGCGGAACGACACTTGTGCGGTTTCGCAGTTCACATGTAAGGAGGACGTATTGTGAATACGGCACGTGAGAGAAACGGACTTAGTGACGGACCGGAAACTATTAACCAAAGTAAACAAAACTTACACAACACTGGGGACATGGACTAGGACAAACGGCGAATCGCATGGGTTATATCAACTTATCGTATGTAGTCGTCATTTATCTCAGGCCCTGTCTTTATTGAACCATCCGCCATCATTACACACACATGATACGAGTACATCAGTGAAAGGATTTTGGAAATAGTCTCGTTCGTTCAGCGAAACGTTAATTGCTTTGTCAAATTGCAATAACTTTTACTTTCATCACACGTGTGATAGAGCAGTCTAGGAGTATTTTTAATTGAAGAAATAAAGAAAGTGTTATGCTAATCGTGTGATAATTATGTGCGTCTGATTCCAAACAACCAACCCGTAGCCGACAACCAGTCCGTTTGTGCGTTTGTCCGTTTGTTTTGTTTGTCCGTAAAGTTTTAAGTTATTAAATATTAAGAATACTGCAGATTTATGGGGGCTATCAATGAAAGTTATTAAATCTATAATCGATATTATATATATATATATATAAGACTTATAACTTCCGACCTATATCTATTTTACCAACACTAAGTAAAATATATGAAAAATTAATACTTACTCAGCTACTAGCACACTTTAATATAAATAACATTTTACATAATAAACAATTTGGTTTTACGAAAGGTCGCTCTACAACAGATGCAGGCGTTGATCTGATTAGTTATATTTTTGATGCTTGGGATGCTCTAGGAGTCTTTTGCGATCTCTCTAAGGCATTTGATTGCGTGCAGCACACAACGTTGATCAGGAAACTACGCCACTATGGAGTAAGGGGACCAGCACTCGTCCTCTTAAAATCTTATTTATCAAATAGGACTCTGAGGGTTGAGATAAATGGAAAAAGATCCACAGGTACCAAAATTGAGATATATATTTCTCACAAGGATCCATTTTAGGACCCTTTCTTTTTCTGGTCTATATAAAAGACCTACCATACCTTATTAATGACACGTCGTTTACTTTTAATATGTGAAGTAAATAATGCTCTCTCAAAAATACTAGTTTAGTGTTAATAATCTTTTGTTAGCAAAAAAACTAAATGTATAAAGTTTACGTTGCCAAATGTAAGGCAAACTGGAATCAATGTACTATTAAATGGAAAAGGTATGGAACTAGTAGATACAGCTGTCTTTTTAGGTATAACTTTAGACGCAAAACTACAGTGGGGCCCTTATATTGTTGGGTTGGCCGACAGACTCAGTTCAGCAGCATTTGCAGTAAGTAAGATAAGACAATTTTCAGACGAAAACACAGCAAGGCTTGTATATTTTTGTTACTTCCATAGTATAATGTCCTATGGCATTCTACTGTGGGGAAATACTGCCGATATAAATACTATATTTGTGCTGCAGAAGCGAGCTATTCGGGCAATCTATGAGCTGGCGTCATTAAGAGAGAAGTTTAAAGAAACTGGAATCTTAACTGTAGCTTCTCAGTATGTTCTATCAAATGTATTATATGGTAAAAAAAAATTAAACCTATTGAAAAGTGACAACCACAATAGAAATACCCGAAATAAGCATAAGCTTGATGTACCAGTGACCAGACTTAGTAAAGTAAAGAATTCGTTTAAAGGCCAATGTATACGCCTATACAATTAGATCCCAGAAAGTGTCCAACATTTTTCAATCTATAAATTTAAAAAAGTAGTTAAGAACGTTTGTGTGCTAAAGCCTATTATTTAAAGTTAATGATTTTATGAAAGATAACACACCTTGGGAATGAGGTGGCCCCCTGCAAGGCTACTTCTAAATTACATATATTATTGTACTATTGTTACGTAGTTTTAGTCACAACATTGTTATTTATATATGCCTTTTTTATATTTTTAAAAGAACAATTTTCCATCTTTTTGATAAAAGATGGCCCCGCGCGAGTTTCTTACGCCGTTTCTTCTCGCCGGGCTAGTTCCCGAACCGGTGGTAGGCATCATGTAGACCGACGACGAAAGTGTATAAAAATACCTATTTTGAATAAAAAAAAAACTACTTTGACTTTGAATACATAGAGCTTTAGCTTTGTTTTCTTCCCAGAAGAATCAATATCGCAAGTGCCTCGATATCTGTAAGTTGTAACAGTATTACACTAGTGTTGGTGAACCGACACTCGTGTGTCTAGGTTAGAAGGAGGAGAGACTAATATAAAGTTAGTGTGTTTTAAGATCCTGAAGCGATCTCGGCCGTCTCTATGAGCTATTATAGAGGCGGCCGAGATAGCTTCAATCGTATACAAAGAGGATGAACGCTTCTATCCTATCTACTCCTAGGTAGAAGGCTAATGAAGCCATCTTAGACCATAACTCACCAACACATGTCCTATAGCTGAGGCCGACCAGCTGCTTGAGGGTGAAGGGCTTGGCGAGGCGGATGTAGGTGCTGCCGTTGAAGTATGCCTCTGGTCTGTCCGAGTTGCCGAGCGGGCTGGCTGCGTGTGCGCTCGCAGTTACGGCTGCTAGCACGAGGGCGAAACCTGAAATGAGAAGATAGAATTGTTAATTTTGATAAAAATCCTTTTCACAATAAGCAGCAATTATGTAAAGGCAATATTACGATCTTTCGTTTAGAGTACTTATTTAACATTTTCTATGTTACGTACATATCACGTTATAACATTCATACTATTCCGCTATCGATAACTCGGACTCAGTGAGTCTCAGATTAGAATCGCTAAATACGCGTGCCATATTCACCGTGTCATTAATAATTATGACTATATTACTTATTACTTACTAGCTCTTGTTTTTATGTTTTACACGAACTAAATAATTTTAGCCTCTTCGTAATTCTGATGTAATATGGTGACCGGCGGGGACCGGGAGGCCCATCCATCTTCGTAGAGGCACGTTGGCCGCTTGAATGTATTTTCTCGCGCGTACTTTTTAATTTTACTATAACTCCTAAGACATTTAAACTGTTTGGTATAAATGGCTTTTATGATGAGTATGCTTAAACTTTAAATTGACTAACGTGTTTAGTTTGATAAGGATTATAGTCTAAATAAGCTTCTTAAAACTATAGTATACTATAGTTTTAAGTATACTATTAACTTAAGACTTAAAACTTAAAATAAAGCTATCCTATAAAACAGAAACAACGCCTCCGTATCTTTAGCGGATTAGGCAGCGGTTTCGATGAAAGCTACCAGACGGCTTGATTTTTTCCGATACCTTCAACAATTATCGACAAATTTTAACTGATTTCCACAAAACCTTAAGAAATTTTACACCTAAACCTTCCTCAGGAACCACTCTCTCGATAGATGAAAACAGCATTTAAATCTGCTCAGTAGTTTTTGAGATTATCGCGAACATATAGACAGACAGACAATGAGAACATAACAGAAATCATGGCTACTTTATTGAACGAACTATGTTAATAACATAATATTGAAATTGGAAATAAACTGTTTTTCTTATTACAGTAGTTTTTATAAAGCATTATGTATACCAAGCTTATGATCGCGAATGTTGGTCAAGTATTTTCATATCACGAACTGATGTCACGAGACAGCCCTCGTGCGCTATAAAAACTGTTAAAGCCTCAGCAACACAAAAAGTCACCAAGACCTAGCCAGGGCTACCAATTACACAACATTTTTCTATTTATTAAAACGTGGTTTCCACCAAAAACTTTGCAGAGTTGCCAGCCTTTATCGGAAAGACAATCCAATTATCCGAATAATCGATACACATGATTGTGGCTAATCGAGTTAGAAAAGATTCACGAGTACTCAGCAGCGGTGTGTGTGTGGTGTGTCAAGTTCGCACTCGGTCAATAATTTAGTGTAACTATATAGCTAAAAGCTACTAGCTAAACGTGTTTGAACACCAAAAATGTAGTCGAGTTTGCATAGGAGCGACTATTTAAGTTACTACTCGCACCTAGACAAAAATACTAACATATTGCACATTAGGTATAAGCGACGAAAGCATTGGAAAGCGCGCTGGGAGTGGGAAAGCTGATGGCGACCCATGGGAAACATTCTCTCGACACATTGTCGTCTTATTTCTATGGTATTGTGTCTATATAAAGGTATCATAATGTTATCTACAGGATATATAATGAAGTTCTCACTAATATTTCTACGATTAATATTGTTACTAATGAAAAGTTTACGATTCCTCAAAGGCAATAATGCCACTTAAACTGATTTCTGAACATACAATACTATAGCGGCTGACCTAGATGTACAGTCGGCGCCTCCATAATATAAGCTACCCAAGAGTACCTTCCCTTTCCAAACGCTTAGTAATCGCAAGGAAAGCTGAGGTTTAATAACAAATAATTTATTAGAATAGGTGTTTAATTTATAGACATTGGGGTGGCATGGTGTGCAGGAAATGACCGCAGCAGAGGACAGTGGTCATTCGGTAGTTGCTAGGCAACGTAATGTAAACAAATAATTAAAACTTGTTTGCCTTTTTGTACATTCCTAAATAATTAATTATTAAAAAATTGCAGAAGGGCCAAGTATTTCCAAATTATATACAATTTCTAACAAAATATTTCCTCACCTGAAGGATGTTTGGATGGAGGCAAATTGCCTTTGCCGCATTGGGTGAAAGCTGTATGACGTCATGATGACGTCAGACGCAGACGCCCTTAAATCCGAACACACATACACGAACATACATTTCTGTGTTGCAATTAGGACACTTACCCAGTCTCTTGTTAGTAGTTATCTCTATCCCCAACTACACTCTCGGTACGTAGGGACTCAGGTATGATTGATTAACTAATTATTTCCGTCCTAACGAGACATTAGACCAAAATGCTCGGAACAATGTCAAGTAAATCTTCTACAAACTTTTTCGGAACATTTTGAGAGGAAAAAAAGGTTTAGAGATTTAGAGGTTTCCAAAAAATTTGGGATCCTTTCTTATGGCGTCCAATCCAGGCAAATAAGATAACGCAATAAGTTAAAGATATCGCAGTCAATTACAACGAGACAGCCATTGTTTCTGCATCAGTGACCGACCGCTGAGGGCAATAGCTTCAGCACAAAGGTGAAACGAAATAAACCGTCTACCGTCAGACTTTTTGCATCGATTCATTTACTATTTCATGGAATCAGGTGTTTATTTGCAGAAATTCACGATAGGATGTCGCTTTGAGGAAATCTTAAAACGTATTTGTTAATTACCACTTATGACTAAGCCATATCTTTTTTTAAGCGTAATACTATATGGTAGGGCGTTTGTTTTACAAAATTATGTAATGCAATGCCATTCTGTAGTAGACAAGGGGTAGTGAATAATCTCTTTCACATCAGATAGCCATGTTAGGTATATGAGACACCTGGTGACAGAGGAGGTGCTCATCGTGCGGAGTTCGTGCTTGTGCGTTTGTGCAGGTTTGCTTGGGCGGCACGGGGGAGATGGTATCGATCGCGCTGACCCGGCGGCCCTGTTGCATGCAGTAGATATCCAATTATTGCACTGGGCGCACGCCAATTTCGCGCCTAGCCCATGGTGATACGGTCGCGTGTACTATCCACATGTTTCACAAATGTACACCGTATTGCACATACACTTTTGTAAACACCGATGCTGCAACCGATTTTTTTAACCTTAGCTTCGAATACCTAAAGGAATAGGTGAATAATTATTTATCGGTTTTAGTCGAAGTTATGGTTGCACACGTTCTTAATATGAAGTCCGATTTCATTAAAAAAAAATGAGTTTATTCACAACTTCGATTTGTTTATTGTTTTGCATTAAAGGGTAAAGGTTTCTGAATAGCGTCTTCTAATAGCGTTGACGTCTCAGCAACCATAATATCTCTACTTCGTTGAATTTACGATTATATATATATATATATATATATATATATATATATATATATATATATATATATATATATATATATATATATATATATATACATGGTGTCCCGTAAATCGACGTCAAGCCGTAAACCCGTGATAGGCCAAGTTACAATGGTTATCAGAAAAATAAAAAAAATCCAAGTAATGTGTCTCAAAAAATACAAAGCTTTTAAAAAAAATCGAAAAATTTTACTTCTTAAAACTTCACTTATCTTGTGGTGGTTTTTTAGTTCCCGGCACTACAAATTTCTACTTTTTTTGTAATTTTTTTTGTATGTAATCCTGAATAATGCTTTAGTAAACTGGTGCCTAAGATTTAAATCAAACAACTCCTTCAACAACAATCAAACAACAAACTTGAAAGGAAATGAGGCTTTTTGCCCAAAACAATGATTCTAATTTAATAGTTTGCTCGACTTTAACTGACTGTACTGGAAAAAAATGTACTACGTTTGTTTGGCAGGTAATTTTAAAAGTTAGCGCAGTTAATAAGGATTCCAAAATGGTATGACACTTGCTAGATTGTTTCTTAAATTTTGTACAATATTGATTTTTGTAAAGGAAGTCTGTTTTCGACAATTTTTTCTTACTTAAAATGATTCAAGTGTACCCAGGACTTTCTTCTAAGTGATATTCTGATTTGGATGAGACGGAGAGAAACATTCAATGAGTGTAAGAGAGACAGATATTGACGCCACAAGTACGCGAGACGGGTAGACACAATGCTACTAGTGTGAGCGAGACAATGTCGCTATTGTCCATGTTCCCGACGTACAGCACACAAAATACAATAGATCAGTACGTTACTTTACTTCGTTTACTGCGCACACCGTATTCGTTCGTCTTGATTTCGTACATACCACTTTTTGCTTTGTTTATTTGACTCGATTGCTTGTGATTTGGATTTCGACTGTTTAGTTTCTCTTTCAACGACCTTTGCTTTCTCCTGGACTATCGTTGATCGTGTGATTGTGTAGCACCACCATGTCGGTGTACACCGCACAGGAATATGCCAACATGCATCTCATTTATGGTGAATGCCGATGCAATGCTAGTGCTGCAGCTAGGCTTTACCGCCAAAGATACCCAAACGCTGCTCGTCATCCCGATGAATGTGCACCGTTCACTCTCAGAGGGACGATTCCCAAGCCAAGTACACAGTGAAGGAAGAAGTCGCTTGCCTTACGATGACATCGTACTACAAGCAGTCGCAGAAGATCCAAGTACTTCAGTACAACAAATCGAAGAAAGCACAGGAGTGCCCAAAAGTGTAGCCCATCGAATCATGAAAAGTCATGAGCTCCACCCATACCACGTCACGCGAGTACAAACTTTACTACCCCGGGACTATCTCCCAAGAGTTACGTTTTGTGAAACGATGTTACAAAGACACCGGGAAGATCCACGATTCATAGACAAAATTTTATGGTCCGATGAGTCCACTTTTAAAAAGATGGGTACATGAATCTACACAACTTACAAGAGTGACATGTCGATAATCCACATTTGATGAGAGAGGATAGATCCCAGTATCGATTCAAAATAAACATGTGGACCGGGATTCTAAACGGGAGAATCATCTGACCTTTTGAACTGCCAGAGACCTCGAATGGCGACATTTATTTGGACTTTTTAAGAAATCATTTACCAAATTTATTGGAAGACGTACCTCTGCACATTAACAGAGACATGTGGTTCCAGCAAGACGGCTGCCCGGCGCACTATGCCCGTATCGCAGTATCATTAGTTCTAACGTTACTAATCCTATTACAAGATTATTTTACGCATATTCAATATTGATGAAAGAAATAGGCTAGATTCATCTATCAAAATCAAATGATATAAATTTGTTATATAAATAGTTTTATCATAAGAAATACGAATACAACACATATTTTGTTATATATATGATTTATTTATAATTTCCAAAATAAAACTGTAGTTTTATTATCCGTATGTCATGGGGCCGTAAACGCCAGCCGCCATATTTTTATTGTAAGTGACGTCATAAGAACATAATCAAATCAAATATACAACAGCGAAAGTTAAATCAGTTTAAAAAGTTCATGCACTTACACACGCACATATTATGATATTTGTTTGTTTCTGTTCTTATGGTCACGATAATGGTGGCTGTCGTTTTGGCGCAAACATTTATCGTTTCCTTCCTGAGCTCCCCCCCCTCCAGACTTACAAAGTGCCAGACTAGTTTAGATTAGGACCTACACTACGTACAACATGCTAGACTACAACTTTATCTGTTTATTAGGGCACCTATGGAACTATATATATCTAGACTAAATACTTACCTAATAAGTTAAACAGCTTTAAAGTCTCTAGACGTATAATCCATTGTCTGCGCGTTTACCCTGACCACCATAGAAGTGCGTTTCGTCAACAAAACTGACAGATGGTATGGACAAAATGGAAGCTTTCCTTTGTTAAACTGTCATTTCGTCTATTAATACGTAGAACGAAAATGTTTCTACGGTGGCTGTGCTCATGCTAACTAGAGTCTCAGAAGGTTTGTGTGTTTAAAACATCAGATTTTTCTCTCAAGGCAGTATATTCTCCGATTTCAAGAGAAGATGTTGATGTTCGCAATATTATAATATTCCTAATTCCTATTACATGGAAAATAGATTCCATCATAAAGCTGATTACTCATATCGTCATTGTATGTAAGGTATACCACACAGGTGCAGTGTAAGTGGATTGTGGCACAGAGTAGGAAATATATATACTTACGTACAGCGAACGAGAAACGAGAAACAGGTTTCATGGAACGATCCAAATTTGAAAATTTTGACACACACTTTTTCCACACAATCGTAGACACACTGTATGCTTGTAGTAGTGCAATCGAAAGCCAACTATGTAGGTGCTTATCTGTTCGTCTTTCTTTAATCTGTAGTTGTGGTATGTGGAGGCTCGCGGTACTTTGGCACTTGGCGGCTCGACATCACTGGGCTCGTTACAAGTTACAACGTCCTCATCACGTGAACAATCGCACACGCATGTACCGAAATATCGGATATGACTTTCTAAATCATTAAAACTAGATTGAGAGGAAGATTATATAATAATTATTTTTATTAATTGGACGTGCAAAAAAATCTTAGTCCTTTCAAAAAACACTGTCCTATCATAAGCTGTCAGTGATGAAATTGTGATTGGAATTAATTAATCACTCATTTTATTTTGTATCATGTAAACAATTACGGCAAAGGACAAACAATTTTGTTATATTTTTTACGCCGATTTTATATTACAATTCTGGAATTCTCAGAATATTTTCTGGAACTTAGAACGATTCTATTAAAAGACACATTCAAAGTTCTAAATCATAATACAAACAGTATAACTGCTTAACATGCTAGATAACCAGTGATACATCTGACTCATTACTCATAGAACCAGTTCTATTTCCCTAAGAGCTAAAATATTGAGCTCCATTTAGCTTTTTATAAATAGTTAATTTCCGATCAACAAATGAACTAATTTTGCCGATTTTTAACTTATAATTGTTATCGAATTTGAAAGAATTAAGGAACTTTACTAATTTGCAAACACGCCCAATTCGTCACTTAAATTGCGTTGCGCGTACGCATAGCGTTCTCGTGACGTCACGGCTGAGTCACGCCGATTGCCGCCAGAAACGGGCAGAACCGGGTAGGTGAGTCAGGGGAACCAACCGAACCATTCACCCGCGCAACGGTACCTGCGCAGACCCACACACAATGCCTTCCGCACACAATTCTCCGAAAACGACGATTTTCTAATTTCTTTTTACTTAAAAAAAAAAACACTTTTTCGTGTTTGCAATTCATAAGCGAAAGCTTTCTGGTAAACAATAATCTTAAAGACAATAGAGTTATGTTATATTAGTAATCTATTGTACGTGGTTGGCAGCTGATTGTAACAGTGTGTTGACCTGCGCCCATTTTGTTTCCGGAACAACACCCTAAAAGCTGTAAATAACTTCTTGAACACCTACTAGCCCATTATGACCCCTTGTGAGTCAGAATATCGATCCTGGTTCCTAAGTCCAAAATAATAATAATTTAATCCGCTTAAAACAAAAATGTAACCGATCCAAATCAATTCCTAAGGGAATTGACTACTTAATGGATTCGTGATGATTAAGGATTAGTAATAAGGAAATAATAGAAACCTTACATTAAAATACCTAAAACGGGAAAGCTGCAATTAAGTTTAACAGTTTCATTAGTTTAATAACGTTAAATGTAGAGCTCGCTATGAAACCGCGGGTCTGCGTGAATTGCTGAAATCTACGGTCAGATATTCGGGATGGCGCGTTATTTTAGAGAGCACAATCCGGATATAATACGGAAATTGAGTTATGGGAGGCACATGTTAATGTGGGCAAAAACTGATGATACCTGTAGACCGGATGTGATGAAGGCACAAAAAACCTTTGGCTTAACGTAGCTGACGATCGATGTCACCCCTCCCCTATTGTAGTATTAGACACTGTTCGAAACGAATTTAACGAACTCGAAACAGGAAAAAAGTGTTTTGTAGACTTTGTTACTAAACACTTTTCTTAGAATTACCCAGAATTGACTCAACGTCGTTGTTTAATGGTGCGAATGTTTTAAATCATAATTAATGACAAGTTTTAAGGGGTTGCACATTATCCATAATGGGACACCATCAATCATTAGGTACAAAACGATAATCTTGTAACTATTACAGACATATCGTGTCCGAAATGTTTTTTTTTTTTAATTACTTTCGTACGAACGAGAAAATAGAATAACGATAACTATCAACAATCGTAAGAACTGCTGCAACAGATAATAAACAAAAAAGTTACTCGGGGGTAACATTTTTGTTTGTCTGTTGCAGCAGTTCTTACGATTGTTGATAGTTATCGTTATTCTACTTTTTACCCTCCGAATTGTCAAGCAGTGAGTGAGCTGATTTTTATGAACACTCTCGATCATGTCAGCTTACAAACACTAAATCAAAATCTGTATGGAATCAAAAATTATTGAACTAGTTATTAGTTTCTAGTAATCATAACAATTCAGTCTTTCGTTTACCAATTTTTTAAAAGCATTTATGCACTTAAGTCCTCTGAGAAAGATTAACTAAAGTACCAATAAGTTAGCGGAGCTACAACTTTTCCTCACAAAAAGTGATCTCAAAAAGCCCCATGCTGTCGTTAAACAAAGAAGCCACTCGAATGCAAATCATTTCGTGACTTTTAACTTTTCAGCAAAAGTGGAGCGCACAAGTGACTGTTCTTGTTCAACTAAAGTGGGTTAGAAAACACGACGTTTAATCTGCTGAATATGCAAAACATGCATACATTCCTCGTATGCAGATGTTATCAAATGTGTGAAGATGTGTTGATAACATCTCAGGTATATATTAAACAACTAATTAATGAACTTATGTAGATCATAAGAATTAGTCAATTCCGGAGTATATTTCTGCAGAGATTTCAAAATAATATTTTATAATATGGTTTATTTCCCAATTGCCACTTTACAGGGCAATCGATCAAATGATCCCTTTGATAAACAATTTGCCGAATGGAGAAGGAAATATAATTTGTAGGTCTGAAGCACTCCGGAGAAATAAGAGTTCTGTGGTCTCCCACGAACCTAGGTATTATACGAATTTCATATCTGCAGTTTTAACTCAAGAGGTTTTGACTTTCGATGTCGTGGCGAATGTTGGTGCTGGTCAGTCATGTAACAGTATCGTGATCTCGCACAATGGCAGCTAAGACAATTGGACTACTTCGCTGACCTGGCTTTCAACTAATGTTGTCGATTCCGTGTGGAATTGTAACGAAGTGATCGATCCATCATGGTGTGATGAACCGTTAACTATCGCTGTTTCGGTTTACGCAAAAACAATTCGACGTGAAAATTGCTTTCTGAACCGTAATATAGTGTTATAAACTTCACTTCTCAATCTCTTTTACTCTACCAATCTCTAATTTAAAAACTTTTGATAAAATCTGAGCTACCGATGATAAATTGCTATTTAAAATGTGTGGTCGAGCCTCGTAATGTTAATATGAGATGTCAAATCTCCATTACAATAACGTGCAATGCATTAAAAATAATAATTGTTTTGTTAATTAAATTAGTTCACAATGTTAAGTTAAATTAAGCAAATAGCATTTAGATAAAGTTAAAGATTCGTATAAATTGTCAATTTGTTTAGAATGTAAAAATAAAATTCATTATAAAATTATTACAATTTTAACTAGGATAAATTAGCAAATAATACAAAATAATCACAAAAAAAAATTACATAAAAGATATGATTTTAAAAACAAATAAATAATACCTAGTTACATATTATGTCAATTTATGCAGAATTGAATCCACTTGCCATTATAAAGACAAAATAAACTTTAATATTAGTGAAGTTAATGTATAAATAAAGGATAATATATTATGTCAATTTAGTTTTAAACTGCATTAGTTATCGATTTTTTTTTATCTTTTCTTTAAATTTCATGTATTCGTCAAGACTCTCAAGAGTATAAAAAGAGTTTTCTAATAGCCATTTTGATATCTGAGTTTTAAAATGAATTAAATTCAAATCCTTAAATCTGTCGGGAAGTTTATTATACACTTTTATAACGCTAATGCAAACATTTCTGTTATATAAATCTAGACGACATTGGGGCATATACGAGGCATGCCTTTCAAGTTTTGTTGTTTGAAGAAAAAAACAACTAGAACCATATAGTGCTTTTTATTGTTTTTCAAAGTATTCACCACGTAGCTTAATACACTTTTCCATTCGCTCAAACCAGTTAATATAACATTTATTCCACTCTAAAGTGGGGGTGTTCAAAATGGCTGACTTGAAAGCGTCGACTGCTTCTTCACCGGACTGGAACCTTTGACCGCGAAGACTTTTCTTAATTTTAGGAAATGTAAAGAAATCATTAGGGCTTAGCTCAGGACTATGGAGTGAGCTTGCGTTGTCGTGGTGCAGGATGATGCGTCGCTTTGAGTTAGATTTTCGAAGATCGGCGATGACTTGTGGTAAACAAACTGTGGTATACCACTCTGCGTTAACCGTTCTACGATCTTCAAGTGCAACAGTCGCAACATGACCGGTTTTCCCAACGAACGTGGCCACCATCTTCTTTGAAGTGCTTCGAGAACGAACAATTTTAGTCGGCTTTGGCTCGTCTTGAAAGACCCAGATTGTAGATTGTTGATTGGAAGCAGGATCGTAGTCATAGATCCAAGATTCGTCACCACTGATGGTGTTGTAGACGTGATTTGACTCTCCTCGGTTGAACCTTTGCAGAGTTTTCTTACACCATCTCACGCGGACCGCCTTGTGATCGTCGGAAAGCAGATGCGGTATCCAACAGCAAACTAGTTTTCTCACACCAAGCGCTTCATGCAAGACCTTCTGAATGATTGTCTCTAAGATGCCTAATAGAGCCTCTATCTCTCGATACGTCACATGACGATCTTCGAGAATTAGTTGTCTCACAGCAATGATGTTATCTTCAGTGAAGGCGGATTTTGGGCGTCCTTCGCGAGATTTGTCACTAACACTAGTATGTCCACGCTGGAATTCTAAATACCAGCGTTCGACAGTCCGCAGACATGGGGCTTCATCACTGAACACAGATGTTAGCTCTTCAAAACACTGAAGCCGTGTCAAGCCTCTTCTAAAGTTGTAGAAAATTATTGCACGAACATTTTCCTTAGAAAGATTCATTTTCGTACGTGACCTGACAGATTCCAATCGACGCTGTGACTAAACAATAGTATTAATCCTAATACTTTCAACTGTTTTGAGATTCAAAATTTAAACACATTCGAATATAGAACAGTTCCAAATTCATAATTGCCGGGAAATATGGAAACGACAGAACTTAAAAGGCATGCCTCGTATAATTAATAGATCCCATCCACTTCCATCCCCATGTGAACTAAATCAATAAATTTCTATTGATTCAACAATATATTTTAATATTTGAATCACATTATCGACTATGACCATGTCGGAGGAGTTTAGTTATCTCATTATAATCACTTTTGTAATTAAATAGCGTGTACGAATTGTACAAGTCAAAAATACATGACATATTTATATATTACATACTTAATATAATTATTAACGATAAGATTGCGTTTTAAAATTGTACATACAATAAAATATGCTCTTATATGCAAAAAAAAACCTACAATATTCTATTTTACTGGCCTGTTGTATTAACTGCTTGCTCTAACTGTATGTATACTACGCGTTTTTCAACTAAATCGAAACATGCATTTGTCTTCGGCCTATACAGGTTCTTTACTGCTGGTTTTATGAAATACTAGATGTTTCCCGCAGCTCCGCTCCGCGTAAATACAGTATCTCACGGGAAAACTTTTTCTTTTGTACTTTTTCGGAACAAAATAGCCTATGACCTTCCCCGTAGTCTGCTCTATATCTGTGCCAAATTTCACTAAAATCAGCTCAGTAGTTTCGGAGCCCATTCCATACAAACAAACAAATCTTTCCTATTTATAATATAAGTACAGCCTAGATGTTGCTCGCGACATCGTACACGTAGAAATATCTTTTTTGGGATAAAAAGTAGCATGTGTTGACCCCAGCTTTAAACTACAAGTAACTTATTATTTCTGTTTACCAAAAGACATTTAAGAATTCCATTTCCCGTAACTTATTATTTTAATTCAGATCCATGGAGAAGAATATAAAATATTCGTTGAAATTACTTAAAATATCACAGTAGGCACTTTCTTAAGACAAATGAGTACGTTGCAAGGATGCTGCAAGTAATGGAATATTTCAGTCTCGCAGATGCATCAGTACCGCCTACTTAACACCACTGCACAGTTACCGCCTGGGAAACTTTCCGCCGCAGGGGGCACCGTTACACACAGATAACATCTTGTTTAGTGTGAGACTGCAGTAAATAAACGTCTTATTTCAACAACAACACAAATATAAGTTGTAGCAGGGCATTTACTGTGTTAGGTAGGTTAACTTAACTAAATCTAAGGGGATATTTCACAATCTTCTATTAATGACTCTTGAATAGCTTGTACAAATGTTTTGTAATCTACAAAACATTTCTGACACTTGTCCGAAGATTGTGAAACAGGACCAAGTGATAAATCTCGAAATTTCAATAAATACTAGAGATTTGAACATCACGATAGCAGGCGAAGAACATGTCTGCCAAATTATTTAATCTATGGAACTGTTTTGAAGCATCATAATGTTGTGTTATCCCGTCAGATAAATGATATTATGTAGCATGAAGCACCACACACCACAGACAGTGTGCAGATAGGGTTACATGGCACGCGAGGACGGGTGACACGTCATAGTATCTGTAACGAGAGCCTTTGATATGTCCCTTGAAGACAGACAAGCTGTTTTGTTGTGAAGGGAATCTTCAGAACAAAACACGCTCTACCTATTCTATGCTGTAAATACATGATTATGTAATCATGACGCCTCCGTGTTCCAGTGGTTTCGAGCTTGACTCTCGAATCCGGAGGTCGCGGGTTCGATCTCCGCGCTTTAATAATAAAAATGTTGTTTTCAAGTCTGGTTAGAACAATGCAGGCTGATAACCCGATTGTCTGACAAGAAAGTTGGTCCTGCGCCTTATCTTCCGCCAGTCGTGTCGGTCATTCGTCCCACGGGTTACGAGAGTAAAGGAAGAGAGAGTGCTCTTGTATACTACGCACTTGGGCACTATGAAATGACTCCTGCGTTGCTGGCCTGCTTTCTTTGAAACTGTCTACCGTCACCGAACTCGGTGTGGAAGACATTATTTTCATTATTAATCATTAAGTGTCCCGGAATTAGACCGCCGATTTTTTATGGAATACGACCGGCAAAATAACAGACGGATCGGCTGATGGTTAGTGACTACCGCCACCTATGGACTATCAACACCGAAGGTGGGTCAAGTGCGTTGTCTGTATTTAAGCCCCTAACTCGGTAACCTCATTCCTCACACGACGAACTACAACACAAATCACAAGTAATTTTTTAACTCAGCTTTTCTGTAAGACCGGTTGGCTTTGGTCAAGCCTGGCCATTTGTCCTAAGAAAGGCTCTCCCTTAAACGGTTTTTGTTAGTTACTGTTTGTTGTACTTTATGGCAAGTACCAGTACTTAAATAGGCATTAATTAACTTAGCTCTACTAATTGCGTTACCTGTGAACTGGATTACACAAATGCTATTTATTAGGAGTTCAAGCATATGCGAAACTCGTGGGAAACTTATACTTACTTATATTTTTCACTAGTCATATTAAATTTTAAGTTTTTACACATGCCTTGGGAAAGTCAAGTGGCTAATCATAAACACATGGACCCAAAGTTTTTTCTAGTACAAAAATACTAAAGTACCTACACTCAAAAGCATTTCAAAGATAACATGGACATTCTTTTGACATCAACATTTAATCTTTCACATAATATCATTTTTGTTTAATGAAGAGTTTCTCATAACTGTCAATGAGTCAACCCACAACCATTCAATACCAACGACAAAAGGCTATAAAGCACAAGCATAATATTGCAATGGTAATGTTGCATGCCTTGACTAGGTTACGTACTAGTTACTAATCGACGGGGGAGTTGAAGCCTTAGGCCTTAGGTCCTTCACTAATACTTAGGTTGTCTAGATATGACAAAAGAGACTTTTTGATCCCACCAAGAACATTTTCATGTTAAAATGATTGGCTCGTCTTGGCGGTAGTTGCCCCCCCCCCCCCCCCCCCCCAGATGCTATTCCGTAAACATTTGAGCAGGAGAGTAGAAAGGTTTTTTTTGCGATGAAATATCAAGGGCAGAGGGTGGAATTAAAGTATTATTTATAATCCAAGGGTATTCCATGAAAAAAAATCACAGATTTCGTGCCTAACACGACTATCGACCACATTGGAAATGAATCTACGGAATTCGAATTTCCCGTTTTTACAAAAGTGACCTGATGATGGGATCCATGAGGAGTCGAGGGAACTCCTCGAAATGTATATGGACACATATATAGTGATTCTTGTGTTACTTAACTACTATACTATGCTACCAAAAATAAGATTTTGCACCAATGTATACTCTGCATCCAAAATCACTGAGCAGAACTACTCAGTCTTTAAAGATACGCGTTTGGAAATTTCGGCATTGTTTAAAGAACGGCAAGAATATGCCACTATATAACTTTCAGTAATCATCATCATCATATTATTTACAATATCTTATGGAAGCTTGGCGCGTATTCAATTATACATTCGATCGTTTACTTTAAACGTTCTTAAAATGTAACAACAAAATGTAACAAATATTTGACAAATATCACTAAAAAGGAAAAAATTATTATTTTTAAACATAAAATTAAACCGACTTCCAAATTAAAAATGCACAAAAAAGTCTGAAATAAAACTTATTCTCTTAATAATTCCCCTTTTAAATTTGGCTAAAATTTTAACCACAGAGTACTAAATAGTTACTACGTAAACTTTAACTATTTCTCTACTCAATATTCATAATTTTGAAGTCGGTACCAGCCAACTTGAACGTGAGTTCTATTTTATATAAATATTGTTTTATCAGGATGTTGTTCGGGCTGGTACTGACTTTAAAATTATGAATATTGAGTAGAGAAATAGTTAAAATTTTAGGTAAATTTAAAAGGGGAATTCTTAAGAGAATAAGTTTTATTTCATACATTTTTGTGCATTTTTACTTTGGAAGTCGGTTTAATATTTAAAAAAAAAAATAATGAACGTTCTCGAATAATTGTTTTTGCACCTTACAGCTCTCGTGAATACGCGTCTTTTGTTTCGAGCCTTTTTTAAATATCATATCTTCACAACTCGCCGAGACATAAGAAAGACATTTAGAATGTCAAAAGGTTTAGATCTTGATTTAGAGCTATATGGATCGTTCACTTGGTGTCCCGGCCCCCGGGAAACACTTTAAATATCTCGTCTCGCATCCATTAAATCACTTTCACAGCATTTTTTACATGACATGATGCTATATTGTGTGTGTACTGTGGTAATAGCGTTCCGCTCCGGCTGAGTCCCGTCCGCTCGCATTAGGTACTGTTCCTTAACGGTAAAAGCAATAACACTTTTGTTAACGTGGGAATAACGCGACACTTTGAAGTAATACCAATAACTTAAGTACCATATTACCATAACTGTTGATTGTTAGGAGTTTAGAAATGGTATCCCCATTTCTAAACCTTATAAGACGAAGTATTCATACAGCAATCTATAATACAATTAAATAAAATTGAAGTGTCTGTTTGTAATTTTAAAATGATAGCTACCCAGCATATGAAAGAACCGTATATAACGGTACTTACAATATTTTTTTTTTTTTTTAATTTTTGTCTGTCCGTCTGTTTGTTCCGGCTTATATCTGAAATGGCTGGACCGATTTTTACGGAACTTTCAACTAACAGCTACTTATATCTAAGGGTTCCGTTTCAAAAATAGAGTTCCGTTTCAGCTAGTATAGTAGTTACTGACTACTATACTAGCTGAAACGGAACTCTATTTTTGACCCCGTCAAAATAATGCATGTTGACTTTTGAAAAGAGATATTCTGCTATAGGGCGGTCGCGGAGCACTATAGGGCGGTCGCGGAGCACGTAGAATTTCGTACAGTGACTCATCGCTATTCGTCTCTTTCAATCGCGCTCGAATATATTGCTATCGCGTTTACACAGTCACGCGATACGAGCGCGGTAGCAATATTATATTCGTGCGCGAGTGAAAGAGACAAGTATCGATAAGTCAATGTACGATTTTCTACGTGCTCCGCGGCCGCACTTTAGTGTCGGCTTTGTAGATAGTTTTTTTCTTTCGCACAAAGCAAATGAGAGTTCACCTTATTGATGATGCGAGACACAGCCAACACTTACTAGTGGCGTCATTGCTACTAATATTATTAACTGTGAAAGGTTGTGAGGATGGGTGGATGGGTAACTGGATGGATGGATGTCTGTTACTCTTTCACGCAAAAACTACTGAACGGATTTCATTTAAAATTTGTATGGTGATAGTTTAAGCTCTGGATTAACACATGGGCTACTTTTTATCCCGAAAAAGTACAGTGTTCTCGTGGGATACTGTATTTACACGGGCGGAGCCGCGGGCAAATCTAGTCGACAGTAAATAATCGATATTATGCATATTATGTTTGTGGCCGAGTAATGTATCTAGCTTGTAAACCTGGGTCACAAGTATTGGGAAGGAGAACGCTCTTTTCCTGAAGGTCGTTGTGGTCCGGAAATACCGCTGGCGCCAGTTAATTCCAGAGTTTTATTGTGCGCGGCAGAAATCTTCGAGAAAAGCACACATTATAGGACTGCCACTCATCAAGAATATGATGATGGAGCTTTTGTCGCGTGGAGCGGTGACGAAAAGTCCTACTAATATTATAAATGTAAAGGTTTGTGAGGATGGATGTATGTTTGTTACTCTTCACGCAAAAACTGCAAACGGGTTTTGATGAAATTTGGTATGGTACGGTATATTAGTCGTTTGAACTCTGGATTAACACATAGGCCATTTTTTATCCCGAAAAAGTGTAATGTTCCCGTGGGATACTGTATTAACGCGGGTGGAGCCGCGGGTACAAGCTAGTTGCACATAAGTCCGATAAAAATCCTCGGAGCACTCCCCATTGGAAGATGCAGGGCGAGGATACGTCTCGACGTAGTTCCTGTAAGTACTCTACACTACGTGGAGATAGCAATTATATTAAATGAACAAAATAGTATGTAGATTGTAGCCACCTAGCTATAACATCCAAATGTAGGCGCAACAACATAGTGAAGTTCAGTGTTCACGTCGGAGAGTGCGTGGGCACGCCGTGCGGGTCATTGTTACTCGACTGAGGAGTGCCCCAAGTCCCACCATGTAATGTAACACTACTCATTAAACGCGGCAGCCTACAGAAACAGCCTGTGGTTAGTTAGACACCTACCATGATACATTACATCGGATGTATATGGAATATAGAACACAACAGGTTGTAAGGTGTAAGTACCTACATAAAAGATCGTGTGACATTCAAGTTTTTTCGAAAGGTCCTACTACATTCAAGGCTCGAATGGTGGACTTTCCAATCATTCTAAATAAATAGGACATCAAAAACCCAGGTCATCATTGCATAATACACAGATTAAGATTTCAATCAGAGTTATGTGTTAACCTTAGAATGAGACATACATAGAGCAAATAATATCATGTACTATAGTCTATACAATTGCATATACATATTTATTAAATTTGTTTTATAATCTGAGTATGGTGGCATCTGAGCAATTTTGTTTACGAACAGAATCACCAAGCAACCTTCCTTGCATGATTTTTAAACAAGAGCAGCGTAAAGCGTGTGCAAACCGCTCCGCGAAACTACTGTGGTTCGCGAAATTATCGCTGTGGCCTGTAGGCTTTCGAAAAAATTTAAAGCATAGCTTTAAAGCATAAAAGGCCTTAGGATTTTCCGAACCTAATCTAATAATAATCCCAGGACAGTAACAGTGACCTGACAGTCTAAGACAGTCCCAACTCCCAAGTATTTGGTGCAGTCTGCAGATCATTTATCGGATTTCGGACCCCACTAACTGACGGTCAGTCAATTTTTTTTTTAAATTTAAGTTTCGCAAGTCGGACAAAAGTAGCATGTTCACGGTTAAAGATCAAATTTATAGAAAACCTCCGAAAGACAACTACCTCGCGACTGTGAAGGCCGCGTGTCGTCTCGCGTCAGCGGCCACGCCGCGCCCCTGCACCTGCCTCACTCAACATACTAATTACTATATACAAACGCAAAACAACTTGCAAAAGCCTGGACAAGCTTTTGCCTTCGGCTCCGCCCGCGTAAATACAGTATTCCACGGGAACACCCGTGGAATACTGTATTTACCCGTTAGTCCAGAGCTTAAACTACTACCATAAAAAATTTCATCAAAACCCAAAATGTCTTTGCCATTGTTAATTTGAAAGATAGGAATTAGCTTACCTTGGCAATTTCACGGTGATGGTTGTTTAAGTTTTAATGAATTTAGAAAATAAAATATGCCATTTACCAAGTTTGGATTACTGTACAACATTTAAAAACTTTTTTTCCATCTTTAAATTATTCAGCTACATACTTACTACTGTTGCTCTTTTAAATTTGTACATTATTTGAATTCAGAATTGTAACAAAAAAAAGTTACCTATTTTTATTTATTGCTTTTTACAAAAGTTTAAATATTATCTAAACTTACAAAATACCTAATTTTACAAATACTAACGTAAATTAATTTCGTTTCAAAATAAACCATTAAATTAATTATGCATCTAAGACAATGTTTGAATATTATT
Organism: Phengaris alcon alcon; assembly: GCA_037179445.1. Taxonomy (NCBI): domain Eukaryota; kingdom Metazoa; phylum Arthropoda; class Insecta; order Lepidoptera; family Lycaenidae; genus Phengaris; species Phengaris alcon. Next base: position 352,487 of record JAYRCH010000168.1, on the reverse strand, counting down.
TATACAATGAAAAAAAAATTACTTTATTAAGTGTATAAAATGTGGGATTTACAAGGGTGACTAAAGCCCTTTTGCCACACTGCCAAAATTGACAAAAATGTCACATGGCTTTATTTATGTAAGTCCTACAGAAGATTAGCACAATATCTTAACACATAATATCATTTCACCTTCTCATAGCCAACATTTTTACTGTATACAATGTCATAAATATTGCAACAGCCTACATGGTCTAGTGGTTAGAGCTTGGCTCACAACTCGGAGGTCGTGAGTTCGATTCCCGCATTGGAATAACAAAAAATGTTGGTTCCAAGTTTGGTTAGGACAATGGAGGCTGATCACCTGATTGTCTGACAAGAAAGACGATTCATGCGTTGGATGGGCATGTAAAAAGTCGGTCTAGTTTCAATGAAACAGGTCACCATTACCGAAATTGGTGTAGGGAGTTTTTTTTTATATTGCAAATCTTTTTCCAGTGCAAAATGAAGAGAATAGTGTGTTTGATATTTTCACTGTCTTGTTTTTGCTTTTGTTTCAATTCCATGCATCATTGAAGTTATTAGAAGTTTTAAAATATAGGTATAAAGCTACTTGATTAAATGTCTTTTAGGTACTTATGGTTTTAAATATTTGTGTTAATATTAACAAGAAATGTTCAATGTAGTGTGTGTTCTTTGAATTGAATAAATCCAATAAGCCCTATTAAGTAAAATTTGTAAACAAATAATACTTGATTTAATATCAGGGTTCACTTGTATTATTCAAAATATTTAATAATAAAAGTAACAAAAATTACAGCAGTTTCATGTCCTTAGTGCTGTTAATCACTTGACATTTATAGAAAATCTATAATTACCAATCTAAGCACATTGTTATCTCTAGGGTAAGTTAATTTAAGACAGATTGCTCTCGTTTGCATTCCTTTCACCTACCCATTGTGTTTTGAAAGAATATTGTACTTGCATGTTTATTTTATTACAGTCAAGTGATTGTTATGAAAATTGAATGCGTATAAGTATTGAGTTATAATTTTAATGCCGTTTATACACAAAATAACAGTAAAAGTATAGAATGCACTGACCTGCGGCGCTGAATGCAACGCGTTGCCTCCAAGCGTTTGGTTCCACCTTCATTATGTTGAAATAAACACCAAAACACTAGCAAAACAAATCACAGTAATACTAAAAAACAAAGTGCTTCTAAATCATGATGCACGAAACTTTTATTGTCCAAATAAATGTAATGTAAACTAAAACTAACAAAATACGTCACGAAATAAAAATATCTACAACTAAGCTCAACCTCCAACTTCCATGGTCATCTTGAAACTAATTTTTTTAAGTGTCAACCGTGAACTGTTATCAATTTGACAGTGGACTTGACAAAATAGTGATGACGTTTTTTTTTTTTTTTCTCAAAAAATAATACCGCAATGGTGTAACGTCAAACGGTCATTGTACCTACTGTCTACAGCAGGGATCCCCAAACTATTTTGGACACGTGACCCCTTTTCCAAAATGAACTGTTATCTCAGACCCCCATGGCCAAATTACATACTTTTAAGATCAGCCCCCTTATTCATAATGGTCCGCTAACTTAAAACAGCTGCTACAGAGTTTTATTTTTCATTCTGACAGGTCAATAGAAGAAGACAGAGTAATTAGCAATACTTTAAGTTAGCAGACTATTATGAAAAAGGGGGCCTATTTTTAGATTTTTCCTATTGATAAATAATACCTAGGTACTAAGGTACCAACTGAAAAACTTTACACTTGGTTAAGTGAGTAAAGTTGACTTCATTTTCTCATCAAAATTTAACAAAATAAAAAGACATACAATTCAGTAAATATCAAGTTTAATTTATAATGATTATTACAAATTAAGTACTTAAAGAATCTTAAGTAGGTAGGAAATTATATTTAAAAAAGTATTAATTCGCAAAGAGAAAATAAAACATTCAGTGTGATGGATGAACCTGGTGACTATCTACCAATCTAGCTACATCCAGTTCAATATTGGTGAGTTGCAGCCTTAAATCTCCACGTTCGTTGATTTTCAAACGGTTTCTTTGTTTCGTCAAAATGTTTGTTACCACACTGAAGCTTTTTTCAACTAGGTATGATGATGGAAAAGCGATAAGGTATTTTTCAGCAATGTTCCACAATGTAGGATACTGTGTTTCAATGTTGCGTTGCAACCAGAACTTCTGATAGCCTTGGTTGAACTTCTGCTTAAGCTCTTCGTCTGTGCGGATGGTAATCAACTCTACTTGCATTATCACATTGGCTTCTTTTATGGCTGTGGTATTGTACGCATTTATTATCCATTGAGGAATTTGTAAATTTAAAAGATCCTCTCTCCGTAAAATCCTTGTATAATGCGTCCAAGTGAGTGGCATATAGTAAAATGTCATCATCTTGAAGCATTTCTGGTAATTTTGACAAATGCGGAAACTGCGAATATTCTTTTCTGCCTAAATTTTGTTTATAAAGGATTAGTTTACCCACGAAGGCCGATATTATTGATTTTGTTTTAATCAAGTTAAGATCGTCACCCTGCAGCTTCAAATTAACTTTGTTGAACATTCCAAAGATATCAGTCAAGTAATAAATATCTGTTTTACAATTGTTCAGATTTTCTTTCAAATTCGGATCTTTTTCTTGTAAAAACTCCAACACAGATTCAAAAATGGCTGAAAATCTTTCTAAGCAAGAGCCTCTTGATAACCAGCGAACTTCAGTGCGCAGAAGTAATCGAGTAAAGACTTCGTCGTTTTCCTCACATAGCTGAGCAAATAACCGAGAGTTCAAAGAATTGCTTCGAATCTTGTTGATAGCATTTATTACATATTGTAAAGACTTATGCAATCTAGGACTCAGCTTTTTTGCTACTAAATGCTGCCTGTGAATCACGCAGTGAATGACCAGTACATCAGGCAGTTGACGCTTTAAGTGAGCTATAAAACCACGATGACGACCAACCATAGACGGTGCACCATCAGTCGCAACAGAAACAATGTTCTTCCATGGAATAGCTTTGTCAGTAAAAAAATGTTCCACGGTCTGAAAAATCGATTCTCCTCTGGTATTAGTCTCTAAATATGTAGCAAAAAGCAGTTTCTGGCACATATTTTCATCTTTCATATATCGAACATATCCTAACAACAGAGCTTCATTGCCGGGTAATGTAGACTCGTCCAACTGGAGAGAGAATCTGTTGGTCTGTAAGAACTTGCATAAAATGTTTTCCACATCGCGTCCCATCTCGTCTATGCGTCTTTGAACGGTGTTATTGCTCAAAAGTAATCTCTTTAAAATATCATGTGCGGGCTTGTGCAACACATTGTTAAGGACCTCCGCAATGGCTGGTAAGATAAGCTGCTCTCCAATTATGTGGGGTTTCCCCGACTTCGCTATTAGTAAAGATATATTATAGGATGCTCGTAAACTATCATCGTCTTTAATAGATGATGACGCAAACATCGATCTTATGGGTGGCCTTTTGTCTAGTTTTTCTTTAAGTGCTTGAAAAAATGACAAGGCTTACTTTTTATGTCAGCATGTACTATAAGTGGTCATCCATTTTTGAAGGCTTCATGGCATCGTTACTGAATACTTTTTCACATATGAGACACATCGGCAAGTGTTGATTTGATGGAGATGCAATAAATCCGAACTTCAAGTAGTCCAAACTGTATAGTCTGCATTATTTTTTCGTGTCCGCCATCATAGAACTCCCAGTAATCCTGCAAATAAAAAAAATAAGAAACTACCTAAATAAAAAACAATAATAAACTGTTAAATTTGCACACTATCTTATTTTTATCACACCCAGGTAACGGATGTTTGTTAGGTATTACTGACTTACTCATTGATAAACTTGGATACCTATATTAGGTAAGTGTAACTATAGTAGGTAATTAGGTATAGAAAATTTGTATTAGGTAAGTAGGTACCTATCAGCATAAGAACGAAAACCAAAGCAAACTGAACACTTCAAAGTTTAGGTACCTACCTACTTAACAACTTAAGTGTAAGTAATTTTTACAAATACTTTTCTACCAACCTATTTAAAATATGTTGTGTTTACCATAGGGCAAAAAAAAAAATTACAATCAAATACTAAAACAAATTAAACTAGTAAATTTTTACAATTGAAACAACTGAGGCAACTGCAAACTGTTGCAAACAATCTACAGATAGCTCAACTGATAACTATCACACAGTGGGGCAATGCTGATGCGCTGTGCCGGATAAAAACTGTTTGGTACTTGCACTGTAAATTTTTCATAAACTGCAGATATTGTATGGTTACGCTATTAACTCGTGTAGGGAGCTCAGCATTTTGTAATTTTTTTTTCAGTCACTTTACTTCACTTAATTTAGCCATGTAATAACTTTGTAATCTCTTGAAATAAATGAGTACTTATATGAGTTATTATCGTTCTAGCTCCAACGAATTTCAAAACGCAAATGAACTTTCAACCTAAGTGCAAGCTCATTAAATAGTAAAATATCAGGAACACGTTTGGACTTGTTGATCGTTCGTGTTAAATTGCGTAAGTATCAAATAGAGAGCAAGTCAAAACGCGCCTGAAAGACGTACGCTCGAACCACAGGCTCGAACTCATTATCTTGCACAAACTTGTCCACACTGACTTGCCGAGTTTTTCATCTTGTACGAACTTGAGACTTTACATTACTACAACAATGCTATTTCCTACAAAAATATTAATTATTCTTAGTACAGCAAGGCAAATAAGTCGTGAAATTAATAGGGGCGCCAGCATCGTTCGTATGGCCACCCAATTTCCGGTAACTATAAATGATTTTGATACTTTGATTAAATTCAGTTTTAATAGTACTTTATCCAATAATTTATTGAGTTTGCATCTACAACTTTTATTATACTCTGTCCAATTTTATCTAACCTTAAACAACAAAAAACTACCAAAATAAATTGTCACTGTATTTCTTTAATGCACATAAAATAGGTGACATTTAAATTGGTAGCATTATAGCACGCATTTGTATCTTTGTTTACGTAGCTTAGATCAAATTGCATCTGAGCGGATGACATTTTAAAATAAATAGTTTTAGGAATAAATAAAAGTAGTAAGTATATTTATTTCGTTCTTTTATTTAATCGGAGTCTAAAACACCCTCATCCAAATATTCTATATCAGAAAACTCCATAGCTTGGCTCGAGCCCTCTCCAATAATCTGGCTGCCATTAGATTCACTATCACTACTGCTGCTGTAGTCTTTGCGGATTATTTTTCTATTCATTTTCTACACGTTTATCACTTTCCACACAAAACAAATTGAAAATTATGCAAACAAAGATCACCAAGCACAGTTATTGACACAACATGTACCTATCGTAAATTGACAGTAGGATTGTTGCCAGTGACAATTTTTTTTAGTTCCATTTCAGGACTTTTTTGCCAAGCTGTACACGTAACACAACATAAACAATACAGTACCTACCTATCTTGAAAGTTTTAAATAAGAACTTGTGTTAATTTAATAGGGGTCGATTTTTAGATCTCGTCGACCCCCAAAATCAGTTTTCGTTTATGTCGACCCCTAGTAAACCCACGGAATATAAAACACAAGAGGAAATGGCATGTGGGCGTGGCCCGCTTGTCATAGTTAAGAACAGCGAGACCTAACTGAACTCACTTGCTTTGTGGTTGCTTAAGTATTGTGACATATGCTGCCGGTGATTTTCATACGCGTGTTTTATAAAAAAACTCCTTATAATGACTCGATGTTCCATTCTCGAGTGCAAAAACAATAGTGTTACGAAGAACTTACTACGATCAGGTGTTTCTTATCATCGGTAAGTTATTATTTAATTTATAATTAATAAATAATCTTTCAGAAAATCCTCTATCCATTTAAAATATTAGTGAAAATTAAGAATGACACGTATTGCTATTGAAATAAAGTGTAAAATTATATGAGCCTTAATACGCCACCTGGTGTCGAGTAGTAAGTACAATCTGAAATTATGCAGGTGGAACGAACATTAGGGTTGTGACTTACAATATCATCGATTTATCGATTTATTAATTTTAGATATAGGTAATTGTTATTTTAACTAAAATCAAAATAGTTATCTAAAGTATTGATTATTTTCGTTTTAGATTTCCTAAAGATCCTCATACAAAAGAGAAGTGGATTACTGCGACTGGTAGTATCAACTGGATGCCTACGAAATAGAGTTGCATTTGTTCAGAACATTTTGCAGAAAATGCAATCCTTATAACAAAAAAAGGATACAGATATTTAGATCACCATGTAGTTCCCACGAAAAAAATTATGTGTTATCATGTACACAAGTATTCACACATTTTTCTTAAACTACAAATACAGTTTTAGGGCTAGCGCATACATATAACTTTTAGTTGAACAACTGTTTTGTTGTGTTTCATAAGATTATATCAATATAGAACGTGCGCATACTATCAACTCGATAGTTGATCGATAAAAATTCGTACGAAATATCATACAAATATGTCCAAGGAATAAAAGTTTAATATACAATTATATTAAGTATTAGCTGACTAGCTGATGCCCGCAACTTCGTTTGCATAGAATTAACGGAAACGGAACCTTATTTTTTAAACGGAACCCTAAAATAAAAGTAGCCTATGCTAGACCTTATAATATCAGCTATATATGCCAGTGAAAGTCCCGTGAAAATCGGTCTAGCCGTTTCAGAGATTAGCCGGAACAAACACACAGACTGACAGACGGACAGAAAAATGTTAACAATTTATATTTTATTGTAAGTACTGATCATACTTTTAAATGCATTAAGTAAAAATAAAAGCTGTTAATTTGAAATTACAAACAGACACTTCAATTTTGTTTATCTGTATAGATATAATATATTATATTAATTATCTGCCAAATTCACAGTATGCTTATGTGCAGTCGCAAACTATTTTTGTTCGCACGATCAATAATTATTACCCTTTTTACATATAACTATACATATTATTTATATTGATTGATTTCAGAATCTATCGATTTTATCGAGATCATAAACACTCATATGATTACATCCCTATTTGAGTAGCAGAACATTCTAGAAAGAAACAATCACACGAATTTGAATTGAAACTGATTAAAACCTTGCATCTATGACTGTAAAGTGCAAATTTGCGTGCATAAAATGCAAATTTCAAGAGCGTCAAATGTTGAACTAAGTAGTCAAAGATGGTCGAAAGCATGTCGAAGGAATGCCGATAACAGTCACAATGTGTAATTGCTAAATTCTACATTATTGTCAAGGGTATAAGGTCCTTTTTGTATCATTCTTAATAGTCGATATAACATTGTGATTTCGAGAAATTGTTACAGTTATAATTGGTTAATTTTCAGTGTGCGTAAAATGTTTTTGTGTGAGTTTGGCGACAGCGGTTTTCAATATTCATTCTACCTATGCCCCTTCCACTTGTGTTTTATATTCCGTGAGTAAACCGATATCGACACCTATCGACCACTTTGGGAATCCCTGGTCTACGGGGTTATTCTATTTGAGGAGGCTAAAATTGGCCAAACAGAAAAATAAACTTTTAAAAAGATATTTTGCAAATTTTTTGCTGTTACTAAGCGACATTTTTTTTAAAAATACTTACATAATATTTAAAAACATAGCGTAAATCGGGTCGCAATGACAGAAAATAAATGTTGCTATTTTTTATAAAAAAATATGGCAGCCATTAATGTCGTAAGCTTTTCTTTTCGTAGAATTTTCGTAGAAAAAGCAGATATTGTAAATTAGTAGAAATTAAAGGATGCGATTGAAGTTTCTAGAGCTGTTGATATACGAAAAATAAAAATCATATTATATCAAATGTTTAAAATTCTCATGACCTTCATTTTTTCAGTAAGTAATAACTACGTGGTTATAATCTTTTTGTTATAAAAATTGTCATTTATCTATTTGCTTTATTCAGTAAAGTTCAAATATCTTTAATTGTCCTTTTTTCGATTTATTTAATCTAATCATTACAATCCTATTTTTAGATGGTGTAAACTATGCAAAGACTCTGAACAGCTATATCAACGGCACGTATTCCTCAAGCATATTACATTTACGACTAGAGATAACATGAGCGCTGGCACAACAAGCTTAGCAAGCGAGCTAGCCAGCACGCGCCGCCTGTTGTGGGGTGATAACGTCAAGGAAGATGTGTTCCGAAGGTGGGCACAGGGGTTCCACTTTAGTCCAGACGAACCGAGCGCTCTCATCCAACAAGAAGGTGGGCCATGTGCCGCTATTGCGCCTGTCCAAGGCTTCCTACTTAAAATACTATTATCCGAAACTCCTGGACATAGTCTTCAAGATTTGACATTGGAGAAGTGCAATTCCCTACTTGTAAGGGCAGTGTGTACTATTTTAAGCCAGTGTTTAGTTCCCAAATACAATATTGCCGTTTGTCGGAAAACTGATACAGAAGCAGAATCAACCTCCGGTCTTAACGTCAGTGCAGAAGAACAGGCTTTTAATGCCATTGACAGTTTTCACAGAAGAATTGAGGTGCATTCCTTTCAGACGATATCCGAAGTGGAAACATTTTATACAAGGAATATTCGTATTCTCAAAGATAAATATGGTGTTCTACTCTTGTTATATAGTGTTATTCTCAGCAAGGGGGTGAGAGCTGTGGAAGCGGAACTGTCAGAGCTGTCCGATCCTCTGATACACTCTACTTACGGCTATGGCTCACAGGGGCTCATTAATCTAATGCTAACTGGAAGAGCAGTCGCTCATGTCTGGGACCATGATCAGGTAGTGGGAGGACTACGCCTCAGAGGAATTGAAAAACAAAATGACATAGGTTTCCTAACCATAATGGAACATATGCAATACTGCACAGTTGGATCTTTCTACAAAAATCCGAAACATCCAGTATGGGTTTTAGCATCGGAAACTCATTTAACTGTACTTTTTTCCATTGAGAGAAGGCTCGCTGCCCCCGAAACAGTAGGGGAATCTGCTGAGAGAATATTCCGATCATTTGACCCAGAAGGCAACAATTTCATCCCTTCTGCTGCTCTCCAGGACGTTTTGTGTGCTGCTGATTTGGTTAGTGAACCAGAGTATGTAGAATTGATGCGACGAAAGTTAGATTCTGAAAACTTAGGAATTATACTGTTAAGTGCATTTATGGATGAGTTTTTCCCGGGTTGTGAGCGTGGTGCACCAGACACATTCACCCTGCACCACTACAACGGGCTCTCGCGTAGCAACCCTGGCGGACGCGTCGTGTACAGCACGGGCAGGGCGGCGCTGCTAGAGTGCCCCATGAGGGCCGCCACCACGGACCCTATGTTAACGTGCCTACAGACAAAGTGGCCCAGTATCGATGTGGTGTGGGACGAGGGCCAGTCCCCCTCCCTGAACTAGAGCTGACTCTGTGCCCCCGGATACTGTGACAGTGATACGAGTTGAAATGTATTTTTAAATATGTTGCAAAAATTCCATTACTTTATTGTAATAATTTATGAATTGAAATTGTATGGAGTATATTGAGGCCTGCATTGTTAGTAATTCACATGGGCAGCTATATTACATACACGGGGAACTGACCAACTCATGATGTGCACAAACACTTGGCATCCTTTTACTTCACTTGCCAAATTCTATTTGGGCTGATTTTTATACATCTTGAGTGTAATTCATAGATTAATATTTTTTTTCTTTATTTGTGTACTAGATGTATACAAAATTTCTTATTTTAATATTTTTTTTACTCATTGGGCCCCAAGTCACCTGAAATATTCAGTTAGTTCCTAGATATTTGAGTATGGAACAGTATTTGAACGGAAATTTTCACAGAATGTAAGCCATCTTTGAGCTCCTAATAACATTATTGTTATATGTTAATGTTTTATATTGTTAAAAGTAGCAAGGGTTCTGTGAAATATTTTTCTATTAAAATTTCCATAAATAAATAGGGAGTGAAATCATTAAATAGTTTAGAGAATTTAAATAAAAACATAGAATGGCTGGTTAAGCCGTATGAATTTATTATTAGGTCCTGTTTCACAATCTTCTAATAAGTGTTGGATAGCTTATTCGGAAGTTTTGACAGTACTTACTTTATATTAAGCGACAGAGACAAAACATGCAAATAAGCTATCTGACACTTATCAGTAGATTGTGGAACCGGCCCGTAGTGAAATAACCTAACTTGAGCTTATTATAAACTGTCAGAGAGAATGAGAATGAATGGAAAAACCATGTGATAAATTCTAATCAACAATTTTTTTTTTGTAATTTAGCTTTCAATAAAATTCTTTGCTATGCTTAAGAGGCAAGAAGTTGTCAGCTTAATTTGTGAATCTGTATACCTTTAAAAAAATATATTTGTTTCTTAGGCATCCCTGTATAGGTACTTATTACTGGCTACTGGATTGTATATACAGAGATCAAAAATAAAATTGCTACGATATAACTTTATGGCTGTGTTGTGAAAGAAATTGATTTGATCAGAAAAGAAACTGTTGTACCGAATAAATTTAAACTTCTTTATTAGTTTATAATTTTTATGTCTCAAACAAAACATAATACATAGTAAAAATAATACTATAGAATATGTGATGGTCCAGTGAATCCACCATCTCGGAAGCATTCAAGTGCCCGTGAGTACCGTGAATACTAAGACTAATGGTCAAATGTCTCTATTTAGGCTTTAAATTTCATGCAATATTTTTAAAGCATATAGAAAATCATTGTAACTATGTAAAATGATATCTCATTCAATTTGATTTTTTTTTACTACATTGGTTATGCACCACAGAATAGTATAGGTTTATATTGGTTTATCACAATATTATGTGAAGTATGTATATATACTATTGGTAGGTATTTGGTACATTTAGAAACTTTGTGTTATAATTTTACTTTCGGTAAACAAAATATTTTGTGGTTATTAAAGCTTTGTACATGGACAAATATTGTTTGTAAGATATGCTAACACTGTATAGTGCAGGCATGACCAACCTGCGGCCCGCGGGCCTTTGCCATGCGGCCCCTGAGCTAATTTAAACCTCGAATCATAATCTGGATTGTTTACAAACACGATCTATAGAAAAATCCCGATATTCGCTTATAAACGATATCCGACCCCGAAATTCGCCTGGCGTTCGAGCGTTATGACAATATTTGGTAATGTTTGAGAAACATTGATTTTTGGGGTTTTGTGGATGAATTATAGATTTTTAAAATGTGCGGCCCGTTAGGGTTTTCTAAAATAAAAAATGGCACGCAATCTTGTAAAGGTTGGTCATGCCTTGTATAGTGTAGGTATATGTTATAATATAGGTTTTACATTACTTTGGTTAAAAATATGTATTTATATGCTCATGTCAAGAAATTACTTACAAAGTATTTTAGTTTAAAACTAACAGTTACAACTTACAACTTGAACATGCTTTTCAATTCACCGTGAGTTTCATTTTTAGATTTGTTATAGGTATTATTTTGAACTGTGAGGATAATGGTCCATAATCTCATAATAAAACAAAAGAAGTTTATATATTTTTTATTGTTATACCTATATATTTATTTGAGTACTATAGACTTACTTAACTTTGTCCGAAATCAATCTACCTACTAGGTATATAACTAAATAATATTACATTGCGCTCTCGGCGCCGCGCTGAGGTCAATAACTTTACAGAAACATCTGATTTCAAAGCAAAAGACTGCATAAATAGCATCATGTATTGATGTGTGAGGTCAATGACCTTCACAGCGCCGTAAAAGCAACTTATTTTATTATTGTTTTTTTTTTGAAATTTTAAGTTATTTTTCTGCCTATAGGTACGAGTGCTTTTCACAAAAGAAGTCCCGCGGCAAGTAGTGGAACTAAAGGACACTGGCCAAGTTTCGGGATTTTATAGTAATAAGTACTAAAAAGTAGTAAAAAAATTTTTAGGACTTTTAGGAATAAAAAGTTAAGAATCTGCGAATATTCATAACTTTTTATTCTTTTACATAATTGTGGTAATCGTCATCATTCTTGTATAATCTATGGTTATCCTGAAGCAAATTGTCAATTTGAGGCGTAAAAGCTCCAACTAGTGGCCCATTAAGTATTTTTTATTAGAGTTTATAGTTATTATCTTTTTCTATAGTTCAACAGTTTAGTACTAGTTTTATCAAAAAGTTAACTAAAAGTAAAATTTACTCGGTGTGTGAAATAGATCCCTCTACACTATTTATAACAAGCAAAATAATTATTATGTTTTTGATTTTCGTAACGTGAAAGCGACATCTATGATTTTTCTGTTAGCATATTGCGTTTCAAGTATAGTTATTAATTTCATTACGTAATTGACGAAAAAAAAATCTTGTTCGTCGAAGTGCGTGATACAAGTTTTTGAGGTTATTTATGTATTTCTTTTTCTTTTCCATTAAATTTTTCTTGTTTCTTTCCCTTCTTATAAGGTAATTTTTATGTTATTATTATAATAATTAACTTTAGTATAATATTTAGTATATTTATTATAATAGTATATTAGTATGGACTCTGATCCACCGGATCGGGATGTGTTTTCGCCGGATTTATTCGTCGTCGGGACGGAATAGAAAAAGTACAGAATCCTGAATATAAATATTATTCCGAATCAGCCCAAAAAAAAATACTATAACTATTCGGATAATTTTCAACCACTCTGACTTTTTGGCTGCATCAAATTGCCGGGAAGTTCCCGTTGAATGGTCCGTGCAGGTACTGGTGGAGAATTTAGAAGTGGTTGTTGACAAGTTGTAAGTGCTCGTGAGCCGTAAAAGAATCATTGAAAATTCTCCGACGTGGATTCCCACAGTCTGTTGTGCTTTTTTCTGGGCTTTACCATCACGTGTTTTTGTTTCTATCATTAATTGTCAGTTGAAATATATAGCCTTCCGATCATAAAATGCAACAAACGTTGTAGATTCGGACATATAAAAGCACAGTGTAGATCTCAGCCGAGATGCTTTAAATGTTCTGGAACACACGAGGGTGAGACTTGTACAGTACAGAGCCCGTCATGCCTTTTATTTTCTGGCCTCCATCAAGCTAACTGAAACAAAGACAAACCAAGTCTTGCTCTGAGCATTCAAGACAAAAATCTATCAAATTTTTAATGTCTGAGGAAAGCATTTCGTATAAGGAGGCTTCTGCAAGATTTCCTCAAGTGAGGCGCTCATTTGCAGACGCTTCCAAAACCTACCAATCCTCTCAAGCTTCTCGTCCCTCTTCCAATACCTCTTCCAACTCCCCACTAGTACAGCGTTCATACCGAAAAACTGTAACATCTCGTCGGACTCCTGTTTCAATAATTCCAGGCTATGACCATCATGCTCATCAACAAATAATTGAAAATCCTCGTTCGTCCTCTCCAAATGGGAGTGCTTATCCCCAGGAATAAGCAACTCAAATGTCCCCTTATGGTATAATGTCTCCAAATGATAATATGCTAGAATTCATATTTTCCTTTTTTATTAATTTTATCTCTCGTTTCAGTGATGGGTTACCGAACAATATTATTACCCACTAATTGACTAAGCTTTCTTCTTTTATTCCCCAAAATGGAGCACAAAATAATTCTATGGAATTGTCGTAGTTAGCTTAAAAAATAAATATCAAGAAATTAGATTCCTAATTAAAAATTTTGATCCTCCTGTTTTGGCCATCCAGGAAACATGGTTGAGGCCCCGGTTTCGCTTTCGTTTCGAATTCCTGGTTTCTAATGTTTTCTTGAAGACCGGAGTGATTGGAAGGCTGGTTCAGCCATTTTGGTTCGCAATAATTGTAATTATTCATATATCCCTACCCCCTCTCATAGTGAAGAGTTAAACATTGCTATTGCCCGTGTAATGAATACTACTTATGTTTCTGTATATATTCCGGATCCTACTTTTTCCTTGTTATTAGAATTTTCTTCTATTATATCCTCCGTGCCTTCCCGTGTTGTGATTCTGGGTGATTTCAACCTTCCCAATATGTCTTGGGGTTCTTAAAATAATGATAATTTGTCTTATTCTTTACTGGATTTTATAAATGACCGTAATTGTGTCATACTTAAAGACGGCTCTCCAACTCGTAGGGTTTCGCAATTACAGAATTCTAGAAGCGCCGTAGATTTATCATTTATTTCTTCTACTCTTTCCTCTCAGTGCTCCTGGTCCACTCTACCTAACTCGTATGGAGGTGATCATTTTCCAATTATTATTAGATACTTACCAAAACTCCAATAGACCTTTTACTTTTGACATCCCTCCTAGGCAAAAATTTTATCCGGCAAAAGCTGATTGGGATCGGTCCCCTGGGTCTAGTTCCTCCAAGGTATTGTAAGCTATAATACAATAAAATGAAACTAACCGAAATAAAACTTATATACACAAATAAAAAGAAAAAATATGACTAAAACTAAACTAAGTATATAATTAGCTATTACTTTAATAAACAACAAATTAATTTTAATTTTTTTATAGAAATACCACGTCCGCCTTTTTCAAGTTCCCGCGCTTCTTCAAAAATGTTACGTTGTCAAGGTAGTTACAAAAATATAATTTATATAGACGATCCAAGTGGGATCGGATTTTAATCGCAGATATATTTGGGTTCATTTTTAACATGAAAGCAGTGAAATGGAAAAAGTGCAACTTCTGAGTGGCAATATTTTATTAAGCATTGATTTTATAACATAGCAATTGGCAAGTTGCTTAAAAAAAATTGTGTTCTATTCGACGTTTATTTTATTTATTTATTTATTTGTATAAAATTTTTAATCGGGTCAACTGAAGTAACTATTTAATTTAGATTTATGTGTCTCAAAAATTATGATAATTCAAAAATTATAAAATTGAATTTGTAAAAATGTGTATTCTACACTAGGCAACATCCATACCTAAAGAAAACAGCTGCTATAGAAAATAGCAGCTGTTTTCTTTAGTCTTCTTCGTCTGTCTTCTTCGTCTTTATTTTTTATGTCTAAATGGCATCAGCTTATAACCATTTGCCAGTGTCAAGTTAAAAAGGCGGGAAATAGAACTTTCGTTTCAATTTTCAACACCGTATTCCTATATCGTCAAGTCTAAAGTCTAGTCAAAGTCCAAATATATAGTCAGTACAGTTCATGAATCATGTCAGTCGATTCAGTAAAGTGGTAGAAGCTTTACTGAAAGTTCCGAGGGAGTTTTGGCGGCAAACACAAAATAGCACGTTTTTAGAAGTTGTACCACTTGCCCACACTTGTACACGTTAACGAATATTTAATGGTTCATATTCTACCAATATTATACATTATGAACCGAGATAATATAAATTTTTGAAGTTACAAATTCCACAACGTCACCCATTGAACTCCCGGCAGTACTCCTTCTTCATCTTTTCATATGACTGTCATTCGAATGTCAAAATTATTTACCAACAAAAAAGTCAGCAACTACAAAAAAATAACCATAATTAAAATTTATTTACCGTAGCCTTTCTAACATTTTAAGTTAATTTGGTGACTTATCTAAATAAGTCACCAAATTTATCAAAATAAATCAGATATGCGTCGTAATGAAGATGACGACAACTCGTTTAGAAAATATGCTACAAAAGTTTATGATCCAATAAAAATTGGTTCGATAGATGGTGAGTTTTAGCAAATTTTTATGAAAACAATATAGTAAAATACAACTTTTAAGTTTCATAAGTATAATGTTTTGTAGGTACTGACACCGAGCCACACGACAGAGGAATATGGAGGGCTTTAAATTCGGAATACGTACCGAACAAGCTGGTCAAAGGTGACCCACACCATACCATATTCGTTGCGCGACTCAATCCAAGAACCACCCAGGCAAGTTGTTGTTCGTCTACTCTAATGATTGTTTTATCCCACCTGTATTATAAATGAAATATTGTTATTCTTGAGTAGCTGATACTATAGAAATAAATTTATGAAATTCCATTTTTTAGGATACAATAATGAAAGAATTTTCCAGATTTGGGAAAATAGTGCATTGTCGTATGGTTAAAGATATAGTGACTGGCAAATCAAAGCAATATGCGTTCGTAGAGTTTGAAAAAATATCATCAGTCGATAGGGCCTTTTACGACATGCACAAGGAATACATTGACGGCACTGAAGTTATTGTAGAGAGGGAAGCAGAGAGAACACTGCAAGGTTGGAAACCAAGAAGATTGGGAGGTGGATTTGGAGGAAGAAAGGAATCGGGGCAACTGAGATTCGGTTGTAGAGACAGGCCATTCCGTAAACCTATTATTGTTGCCAAGAATCTAGAGAGACATGAAAAAAAATAGACACAATACCAGAAACATTATTAAGAATTGTTGTATGAAACAGTAACACAGTTTATTTAACTAGAGGTCACCCTGTGGTCAAAATTCGCCCATAATAATTAATTTAATTTTCAAGTAAATACTGTACGCATACTTGAAGCTTACTGATATGAGATGGCGCTAGCGTGCTCGACCTCGTCTTGTCTCTTTCCTTCTCGTACCCTCTTGCTCGCACAGCTACCTTGAGAACCCCACCATGACGACGCCACAAGCAGTGGCCTAATTTAATTTCAAATCATTGGCGTCTGAATTTTCGACCCGTCTGCACTTACCAACAGTTCATTTTGTGATAAGTGTTTAAGTTTTTATTCTATTTTATAAGTGTGAGCCTGATATAGCAGCTATTCATGTAAGTGCTCATTTTTATTTTCCTTACAAAGTGAATACAACTAACTAAAGGTTTTTACCATTCGTATTGAAAATATTTCTATAAATAGATCATTATTTTTATAGAATCTATAATAATTAAGTTATATACTCCTCTAAAGGAATTCAGTAATTTTATAAGAAAATTTAGAAAATTTTACCAATTTTTATCTACCTTCAGATAGACTTTTTTGTACTTATTTTTTAGATTTCTTTATAATTAGAACTATTTATAATATAATGCATAGTGGTAATGCTTTTTACGTTCGTGCTTTTTAGTTTTAAGTACGTATTTTTAGTAAAACACATCTTTCTATGGTTTTCAAATATTTTTAACTACCGTCAAGGAATACTTTTGTTTGTCATTCATATCTTACATTTTCAAGCTTTTTGCATGGAATCCTAATATTAGGTTTCGTTTTTAGCATATTAATAATGCCAAGTTAGATTTTAATTTTGATATTGAAGTTAAATTAAAGGAGCCTTCGTTAACAAAGGCACCTGAAAAGGTTCTTAATTTGCTGCAACAAATTCAACATTTTGATAAAGATGAATGGAGCGAAGTTCGCTATGCAGAAGTACAAAAGCGGTATAATCATACGCCAGGTTTTACTGATTTAGAAGCTAACGATGAGATTAAAGCTTATGATAGTCTACAACCTACGTCATTTAGCTTACGCAGATAAAGCTTACGCCGGTATTACCTTTTGTTTGCTAAAACAGCGCGATGCTCTGCAACAGACTCTAAACTTACTTTTATATTGGGCTATAGATGAAGTAAACCTAAATGTCGACTCTTTGCATACGAAGGTTAAGGAATTATTTACAAGCGGCGATTATGCGTCTGTTTCTGTCGACCTCTTACAGCTCTTACACCACAAACGTGGTCACAGAGCTGAGGTGATACAGATGCGCCGAGATGGGATCATAAAATATGCACGTGATCCACTAACCAAATCATATTTACGCAAAATCACTCCTTCAAATAAAAACTTTTTTAATTCTGAATTGCTATCGGGAGTTCTTGATAAGGCAGGTGGCGTTAAGAAAGCTTTTATGCCATTGATAAAACTAAAAAGTTTTGGAACTACCTCGCAGGTAGTTAATAGTGGCTCTAATCATCCCCCGCAGGGAAATAGTCATGCGCCCTCGCAGGGCACATCTTAAGGTTGCTGTGGCTCTCAACACACACGACCGTTACAGAATTACCAACCCTCGCAGGGAAGGTACACAAGTTATCCCTCGCAGGGTTCTCACGAAAACTCTAACGCTTGGCGTAGCAATAAAGCTAACCGTAGTTCCTTTCGACAACGAGTCGACCGGCAGCCAGCGATACGGCTTGAGCATGCGAAGGACAATAGAAAACGGCCTATTAATAGAGAATCCAACTCAGGTAAGAGAAGAAGATTCTGACTCGAGATTCCAAGCGGGCCGACTTTGTGCGTATCACAGTCATTGAAGGGCGTTGAAGGCACCACGTTTTCTTTTAAAAATAATAAAAGGTTATCTTAGACTCCTCAATTTTGCTCGGTTTGTGATTCCGAGGGGACGACTACACTTTCGAGACACTCTCATGTTCGAAAACGTTGCCATGAAGAGCCCGCTTACTGCCGAGCATCAGTTGCTAAACACAGTAGAAATGGAACTGCAGTGGTGGATGGCCAATTGCGACCTGTCGTCACAAATTCATTTTCCATCTCCAACAAAATTCTTAACTACGGACGCCTCGGACGTAGCCTGGGGAGCCCAATTGGAGAAAATATCTTTGAGTGGAATGTGGACAGGTCCAGAACAAAATTTGCACAGCAACCAAAAAGAAATGTTAGCGGTGTTAAAGGCACTCCAAAGTCTATGTCACAAGATAAATAAATCCACAGTCCTCCTGTTGTCATGCGACAACAAGACTGTTGTGTCTTATTTAAAAAACGAGGGGGGGACCAGGTCATTACCGTTGCTCCAGTTGACAAAAGAAATATTTCACCTTTTAGACTTACACCACATAGAACTACAGGTACACCACATACCGGGAAGGTACAACAGTCATGCAGATCATTTATCACGACATCTGAGTCTTCCGGAATGGCATTTACTGCCTCATTGCACAGAGAACCTGTTCAAGAAATTCGGAACACCTATGATCGATCTCTTTGCAAGCGAAACGTCGAAAGTAGTTTCCAATTACGTGAGTCTGGATCAAACGGATCAGGAGGCGATATATCACGATGCGTTCTCCCGAACCTGGAATTATCCCCTCGCTTGGGTTTTCCCGCCACCTTATCTAGTTCCCAAGGTGCTCATGCACTTGAACAAGGCGACAGGGTTCTATCTGTTGGTAGTCCCGAGATGGGAACGAGTATTTTGGAGGGCGGACCTAAGAACCCGAGCAGTAGCAGCCCCGTTCATCATACAGAATCTACACCTGAATTTAATAGACATTGCGACAGGTCATCCCCCAGCAGGAACCCAAGACATGGAATTGCAGGTGTGGAAATATGGGGGTGGACAGAGGAGCTAAAGGACTGGAATATAAACCACCTTAATCTCCTAAAAAACTCTTACGTCCATCGACACTAAAAACTTACAAAGTGGCGTGGAACCGCTGGCTCAGATGGTGCCGCACTAATAAAGAAAATGCCACTTATCCGTCGGGATATGTTCTGGCAAAATATTTAGCTGATCTTCATCTTATTGATGGTCTAGCTTACAATACTATATACTAATATCACACAAGTCGGTCGTGACGACATTGTGCAGTGTTGAAGATGCGGGCAAATTATCTTCAAATGTTCTGATAAATCATATGCTTAAGTCGATCGCTGTAAATAAACCAGTCTCTAGAAAAACAAGTGTATGGGATATAGACGATTTATTGAAGCATTTGGAAAAGCAAATTATCGATAAAAACAATGTTTTCCAAACTTGTCGACATATAGCCACCTTGCTCCTTTTATGCTCAGGCCGAAGAGTCCATGACTTGACATTATTAGTGGTTGATTCAGAACACTTCACTGTAAATGAAGACTCGATTTGTTTTTGGCCTCTTTACGGATCTAAAACTGATAGTGCGAACTACAGACAGTCGGGATGGAATATATTTTCAAACAGTAGTTGCAGAAATTTAGATCCTGTTTTTTGGGTTAAGCGGACCATTGGTTTATTAAAAGAAAAACGGAAAGAATGTAATTTACATAATCTTTTCATTAATCAAGAAGAAACCCTAAGCCGGCCTCCAGAACGGTTATTGCTGGTTGGGTAAAACCTGTATTTCGTGAAGCAGGTATTACTGCCCCTCCAGGAAGTATTCGCTCTGCCATGCCGTAGCGTCTAAAAACTGGGTTGATAATTTATCTCTTGATCAAAGGAAACTGGCGCTCAAGTAATACTTTCTCGCGTTTTTATCGCAGAGAAGTAAAGTCGTCTCGCACAGGTAAATCAACAAGTTTGGCTCAATTATTTAGCCCTACAAACTGATTTTATATTTACTTATACTTTATTCTGTAATTAATTAATACTTTATTAATTAGTACAAATCAATAAATCTATTGATCTTAGTAAGGTATTTTTTACATTCCTATTTTCTAAGCTCTTCTAATGTATAATATGCCTTCACATTGGCGTCTTTTTCCCACCAGGCGATAACAAACAGGTCTCATATCAGTAAGCTTCAAGTATGCGTACAGTATTTAATGACGGTGTTTTACCCGTAAATAAAGCACATATTAAATACTTACCTTACTTGAAGCTTACATTTTTAATACAGCCTGGTGATATTCGGCTCAATGATTTGAAATTAAATTAGGCCACTGCTTGTGGCGTTGCCATGGTGGGGTTCTCAAGGTAGCTGTGCAAGCGAGAGGGTACGAGAAGGAAAGAGACAAGACGAGGTCGAGCACGCTAGCGCCATCTCATATCAGTAAGCTTCAAGTAAGGTAAGTATTTGATATGTGTTTTATTTACAGGTAAAACACCGACATTTTGAACATTATAAGGGATTTTTTGCCACTTAGATAGAAAAAAAAGTAAATAATGTGACAGCATAGATATATTCAGATTGACAAACATCAACATGTCCTTGTGTCAAGTTGCCAAAACAGAAGAGAAAAAAAAAACAGCAACATTTAACAAAATTCTATCTGTCAAACGCATAGTTGTGTGTGTTAAATAATCTGAGGTAGTGTGTGTGGTTGTTATTTTTATTAACTTTGTATATTTCTAAGCATAATTTACGAAAATATAAGCTATCTGCATACCTTCCTCCACTTAAAATTTGATTTACCGGCCGAATTTCATACTCCCCCGTACTGAAAGTTTTTGCTTCACATATTATTATTATAATAATATTGTGTGTTGTATATTATGATAAATTTTAGTGTTGATTACAAATAATAAAACATATTTGTACTGTTATTTGACTGTTTTATATACGGTGTCCCGTAAATCGACGTCAAGCCGTAAACCCGTGATAGGCCAAGTTACAATAGTTATCAGAAAAATTAAAAAAAAAATCCAAGTAATGTGTCTCAAAAAATACAAAGCTTTTAAAAAAATCGAAAAATCGACATCTTGTGCTGGTTTTTTAGTTCCCGGCACTACAAATTTCTACTTTTTTGTAATTTTTTTTGTATGTAATTCTGAATAATGCTTTAGTAAACTGGTGCCTAAGATTTAAATCAAACGACTTCGATTTGAAAGGAAATGAGGCTTTTTGCCCAAAACAATGATTCTAATTTAATAGTTTGCTCGACTTTAACTGACTGTACTGGAAAAAAATGTACTACGCTTGTTTGGCAGGTAATTTTAAAAGTTGGCGCAGTTAATAAGGATTCCAAAATGGTATGACACTTGCTAGATTTTTTCTTAAATTTTGAACACTATTGATTTTGTAAAGGAAGTCAGTTTTCGACAATTTTTTCTTACTTACTTAAAATGATTCAAGTGTACCCAGGACTTTCTTCTAAGTGATATTCTGATTTGAATGAGACGGATAGAAACATTCAATGATAAGATAAGAGAGACAGATATTGACGCCACAAGTACTCGAGACGGGTAGACACAATGCTACTAGTGTGAGCAAGACAATGTCGCTATTGTCCATGTTCCCGACGTACAGCACACAAAATACAATAGATCAGTACGTTACTCTACTTAGTTTACTGCGCACACCGTATTCGTTCGTCTTGATTTCGTACATACCACTTTTTACTTTGTTTATTGGACTCGATTGCTTGTGATTTGGATTTCGACTGTTTAGTTTCTCTTTCAACGACCTTTGCTTTCTCCTGGACTATCGTTGATCGTGTGATTGTGTAGTACCACCATGTCGGTGTACACCGCACAGGAATATGCCAAAATGCATCTCATTTATGGTGAATGCCGATGCAATGCTAGTTCTGCAGCTAGGCTTTACCGCCAAAGATACCCAAACGCTGCTCGTCATCCCGATCATCGAGTTTTTGTGAATGTGCACCGTTCACTCTCAGAGGGACGATTCCCAAGCCAAGTACACAGTGAAGGAAGAAGTCGCTTGCCTTACGATGACATCGTACTACAAGCAGTCGCAGAAAATCCAAGTACTTCAGTACGACAAATCGAAGAAAACACAGGAGTGCCCAAAAGTGTAGCCCATCGAATCATGAAAAGTCATGAGCTCCACCCATACCACGTCACGCGAGTACAAACTTTACTACCCCGGGACTATCTCCCAAAAGTTACGTTTTGTGAAACGATGTTACAAAGACACCGGGAAGATCCACGATTCATAAACAAAATTTTATGGTCCGATTAGTCCACTTTTAAAAAAGATGGGTACATGAAGATTCATGTACCCATCTTTGATGTACCCAAAGATGGGTACATGAAGATTCATGTACCCATGTACCCATCTTTTTTAAAGCCCGTTCACCTGATTTAAATCCGCTAGATTTTTTTTACTGGGGAGCTGTGAAAGAAAAAGTATACACAAAGCCAATTGAAAATGTAGTTGAACTACGACGACAATTAACGCAAGCAGCTGAATTAGTTAATAACGGCATATTTGCCCGTCTGATAAAGCGGTCTTTTTAAAAAAGATGTCGAGCTTGCATTTATGCTGGTGGGAGGCAGTTTAAACATTTGTTATAATGTAATAAAATATTTTAGACTCCAAAAATTTGTTTCAATTAAAAGCTTCCTAAAATACACCTTTCCTAAAGTTAAAAGTAATGAGACATTATGGCCCCCGTGGCCCGTGATATTCTTTTACTTCTTGGATTTTGTCTCTCTTACACTCGTTTAATGTTTCTCTCCGTCTCATCCAAATCAGAATATCACTTAGAAGAAAGTCCTGGGTACACTTGAATCCTTTTAAGTAAGTAAGAAAAAATTGTCGAAAACTGACTTCCTTTACAAAAATCAATATTGTCCAAAATTTAAGAAACAATCTAGCAAGTGTCATACCATTTTGGAATCCTTATTAACTGCGCCAACTTTTAAAATTACCTGCCAAACAAGCGTAGTACATTTTTTTTCCAGTACAGTCAGTTAAAGTCGAGCAAACTATTAAATTCGAATCATTGTTTTGGGCAAAAAGCTTCATTTCCTTTCAAGTCGGAGTCGTTTGATTTAAATTTTAGGCATCAGTTTACTAAAGCATTATTCAGGAATACATACAAATTTTTTATTTTTTTTAAAGTAGAAATTTGTAGTGCCGGGAACTAACAAACCACCACAAGATGTCGATTTTTCGATTTTTTTTAAAAGCTTTGTATTTTTTGAGACACATTACTTGGATTTTTTTTTAATTTTTCTGATAACTATTGTAACTTGGCCTATCACGGGTTTACGGCTTGACGTCGATTTACGGGACACTGTATATTTTTGGTAGCTTCACTTGTAAGTTGTTTGCTATATATTTGCTATATAAATATAATTGCTATTTAAACTGGTGCTGCTACACACATACACATTTATACACACGTTTAAACCCCTTAAGGTATTATAACAAAACATGATCTTGTTAATCATTTATAAATATATGTACTTATGTTTAAAAAATTGGGTTGGCTATGCATGCCATTCAAATAAACAACTAACCATGATAAAAAACGATATTAT
This sequence comes from Phengaris alcon alcon, assembly GCA_037179445.1. Classification (NCBI taxonomy): domain Eukaryota; kingdom Metazoa; phylum Arthropoda; class Insecta; order Lepidoptera; family Lycaenidae; genus Phengaris; species Phengaris alcon. The sequence continues at coordinate 328,663 of JAYRCH010000168.1, read as the reverse complement.
GCTATGAGTTGTGACTGTGGCAAGGCGCTCCGGGGATGGTGTAGATCCTTCACAAAAACTGAGAGGTGGCTTACAGTTTTAGAAGCCATTTTCTTGGTTGTTATTGTATCATTTCTGACGTTTCTCATTTTACATCTCCTAGCGTGCTCCTGTAGTGTAGGTAATGTAATCCACGATAAAACTACCAGCCTAGAAGAGCCAAGTGACAGCACAGAAGACTCAATTTACAGCAATGAATTTGCAACTTCCGGCACGGAATCAACGAAACCTTTCGATAGGAATACTACTGATGAAAAGACCTGCTCATGGACACCTTCGTTTAAAACGGAAGAGGTTACTTCTTATTACCTCAACGAATGGGGAGGGCTGCAAACTCCAATATTAACAAAAATGGCATTAAAATCGAGAAATAAATTCAATTACTTGTTATTATATGATACACCAGATGAAGTCGATATCGATACTGTAGTGAAAGGTTTGGTCCTTGCTCTGGTGAGAGTGCGGCCGTTGGCGTTCGGATGTATTCTATCCGTCATCACTGCACAGTGGACCGTCACATCAGCAAGTTGCATAGACTCTATCGAATTCTTACACCACCGTGAACATTTTGTGATGATCAGAGACCAGATCGATGTGAAGAATGGTTACAAAATTTCAGACGTGAAGATGCATCCAAAATACCGTTCGAACTCCACTTACTATGACTTGTGTGCATTGAAATCAATCACAGCTTTGAAAAAGAAAGAAAACTTTTTGACATTACCCACACCGATTGACTACTTTATTACCGTGATAGGAAACCGGTTAACAGCTTTTGGATTTAGGCGTAGCAGGTAATTTTAATATATTAATTAGATTTATGTATGTAAGGTTATATCAATATTATGAAGTGTTTTAGTATGAAGTTTGTATGATGTGTAGTCTTTTCAGATCCAATGTAATATAAACGTACAAAAATACTAAATTCAATCAATGTGTCAATAGCCGGATCCACACCGAACGATCCACTGCGCTCCGATCACGCGCGGCTTGAGCGCGATCCAAATGTGCAGGCGGTGAGGACGTGCCGCGCGCGATCCATGCACGCGGCGGGGAACGCGCGCTCCCCGGCGCGTGCGATCCATTTGGTGTCGATTTTTTGTTCACGCCCAAAGGGGCCTCAGTCGCTTGGCGCATGCGGTGTGGACGGTTGTGTTTTTTAATTTCGTAATTTTTGTCGTATATATATATATATATATATATATATATATATATATATATATATATATATATATATATATATATATATATAGTATTCTTCTATTTTTACTAATATAATTTCCACTCTAATCACTTCCAACTTCCATCTTTACGCAGACAGACTTGCAACTTTATCGCCATTCACACATCGATGACATTCATTTTGCAGTTTCTGGTATAAACTTGGATCTGCAGCGAATAGCGGTCTGGGCTAGATCTTTTGGTCTGCTGGTAAACCCGAAAAAATCACAGGCCTTGATCATAAGCAGTAAATATATGACCCAACATCTATATAATGTGCCTAAGATTATATATGATGGTATCATTATTGATTACTCACAATTGGCTAAAAATTTAGGATTCATTTTAGATAGTAATCTTTGTTGGAATCCTCAGGTTAATGAAGTGAGCAAAAAGATACACCATTCGTTGCACATGTTGAAGAGGCTCCAAAACTTTTTGCCTTTGCACACCAAAAATTTCCTTGTCCAAACACTCATTTTCCCTATCCTCGACTATGCTGACTCCTGCTACTTAGATGTTACCGAAGAGCTGTTAACAAAACTAGAACGCTTGCAGAATCTCTGTATCCGTTTTGTTTTTGGTTTAAGAAAGTTCGACCACATATCAGCTTTTCGACTAAAACTTAAGTGGCTCCCTATTCGTTTCCGTCGCAACTCCCATATACTTTGTTTATTATATAATATCTTGTATAATCCCCTGTCTCCTTCCTATCTTCTCGAACGATTTAACTTTTCTCGACCCCTCGATACCCCTTGTAGGTCCAATGTAAGAACTAATCTTTCCCTTCCATCCCATCGCTCCAACTTCTACTCCTACTCCTTCACCGTTCACGCAGTCAGATTGTGGAACTCGCTCCCCCACACCGTACGAGACAGTCCCACTGTTACTATTTTTAAAAGACGTTTGAAAGAGCACTACTTCGAATCTCTATCCATATAAATACTGTTATTATATATACATACAGTATTTATATATTATAGGCATATTATTACTTATAGTATTTAGGTATTGTATTTTATATTAATTATTTTGATAGTGTATATATTATTACATATTATAATCTTTTATTTATGTTTTAGTATAGACATAATATGTAAATGTATTTGTAATTGTGCACGTTCTATCTGCTTTCTTTTATCCCTTTTCTCTCCGTAGGGCTGCTGGAAGAAATTTCTTTTTTAAAATAAGCAGAACCTTTGTGTATTTTTATATAGTAAAATACCTATAGCTTGTTGCTGCTACGGCTATTTGTCGCCGTCGTCGTTGCACATGTGACTCCATACCCAGACAAAGTTCAACTGATTCAGTATGGATCGGCAGGAGCGTGTTGAAGCAGTCAGTCAGGATCGCAAAAGATTGCTGTTGGATCGTTCGGTGTAGATCCGGCTATTGTGTTTCTTCATTAGCCAATTAGCCCGATGAATAAGTTGGTAGCTTTATAGCGTCCTTTTGTGATTGTTAACCGACTTCCAAAGAAGGAGGCGGTTATACGTTCGGCTGTATGTTTTTTTTTTGGAAGTTCAACGATGACTCCGCCGTCTGTTGACCGACTTTCAAATATCTTTTTTTGATATAAAGGCTTCGAAGTTGATACCGTTTTCACAAAAGTGGTGACCTGATGATAGCATCCATGAGGGATCGAGGGAATTCCTCGAAATTTATACGGACACATATAGTGATTTTAACTTTTTCAGAATTAACCCAAGCATATGCTACCAAAAATTAAGATTCTGCACCAAGGTATATCCTTGATTCAAAAGTACTGAACAGAACTCCTCAGTCTTTAAAGATACGAGATAAGAAATTACAACATTGCTTATAGAACTGCAAGCATATGCCATTATGTAACTTACAGTCATCATCATCATCATGTTATATACAATACCTAATGGCGCGTACCTACCTTGGCGCGTATTCAATTATACATTCGATAGTTTATTTTAAACGTTCTTAAATGTAATAATAATAATTTAATAAATATCACTAAAAAAAAATATTTTTGAACAATAAATTAAATCGACTTCCAAAGTAAAAATGCACAAAAAGGTATGAAATAAAACTTATTTTCTAAATAAATCCCCTTTTAAATTTGGCTAAAATTTTAACTATTTCTCTACTCAATCTTCAAAATTTTGAAGTCGGTACCAGCCAACTTGAACGTGAGTTCCATTTTAAATATTGTTTTAACGGGATGTTGTTCTTCTTCACTTCAAAATTTTGAAGATTGAGTAGAGAAATAGTTAAAATTTTAGCCAAATTTAAAAGAGGATTTATTTAGAAAATAAGTTTTATTTTATACTTTTTTGTGCATTTTTACTTTCTTACGTTTAGATTCAATTGGATAAACTGTTCAAATAAAGCATTTATCTCTTTGCACATAGACGTACGTAATAAATTAAAGTGAAATCAAGATGGCGTAACTTTTTCTTGTATGAAGATTAGGTCTGTCAAATGTACGTCATAGCCCATCATTGTCTTTGCAGCACAACTCAATTGAGTAACATAGTTCAATAAAAATTGTTTATTTTTTTATTGTAATAGGACACATTTTTTTAAATATCTGTGACGTCAGGAATGCGGGCGCGCTCCGCGCAGTGGCGGTGCGGGCGCTGTCGGCGCGGCGCTGCACGCACGCACGCGGCACGATATGCGCGGGGCGTCGCGGCGGGTCGTGCGGCGCTGGTTCGCCGCTGCTGCGCGGCCGCAAGCTACTGGCGGTGCGCGCGGGCCGCGGCGCAGGGGACTGCGCGCCCGCGTCATATTGCAGCCTCGCGCCGCATACGCATTGGCTGCGCTCACTATCTTTATAAAGTATTTATTTTGAACGTTACCATTTTATTTCTTTGTAATATGCGAATTATTGATACTTAATGTAATATACATTACATTAATCTTTTTTGTTAACATGCAGTCTTAGAGCATTAATCCAACCGGAGTAGACATTGTCTGGCGTTCTCCGCTGCCTGCAGGTACGAGACCGCCGGTCATACCGGTTATATAAAACTATAATATATAGTTGCCGCGCGTTATTGACGTATTCGGCAAATCATAGTGAGGCAATTCGGATACTTTGAAATTAGAATAATCCGGATTTTCAGGCGTTAAATAAAACCTGAACTTTCAAATTTTCATTTGATTTTTCGAATTTTGGTTACTATATTATGAAAAATTACATATTTTAAATATAATTAGGTACTTACTCTAGATGTACAATATTTGAATAACTTGTCATTTATTATTGCACTGCTGAATTTATTGTAGCTTTTTCCATACACAGGTTATTTGGTAGAACGTAGTCAATAAGTTAAAAATGGAGATGCGAGGGATGAAGATCTGCTATATGTATGACCGATATTGGACTGTTTCTAAGATATTCACCATTTTATATTTGTTCAGTAGTAGTTAGTGACCCACTTTATAAAAACTGAATATGATTTCAGTAACTCAAGTAGTAAAAAGTACAATAAGCAAATCTAAACACAATTGAAACCTGTATTTTATATTTATTGAATTCTTACTTACAAAACAACAGTAACATACTTTTAAGTTTCTACGATCATAGAATGCCAAATATGACAACTTAAAAAGAAATGTTTTAAAATCAACTATATGTAATTAATGTATACCTAAGTCCAAATACCTGAATCTTATCTCTATGATATCTGAAAAAATCCTTGAAATTTTTTGGAGTCGATAATTACTGACTGGCTGGTTAGAAAGAGTTTGCCGAATGAATAGAGATAATAACAAAATACTTTTTTTTATAAATAAAATTAATTCGATTAAACTAACCTAACCTAAGCGCTCAGTAGAAAAACCGAATGCAAATCAACGCTCCTGATTTTGCGTGGAAGTAATTATTTTTTACATATAATAGTGATTAGATGTAGGTGTTAAAAATAGCACTAACGGTTTGTTTAAACCAGTGTATTTTTTTTTAGTTATAACTACAGTTAAATGAATACTACATACTAAAAAAAATTGCACTGGTTAAAAAAAATACTATGGTCGCGGAAACTTCATAGCGCAATAACGAGTAAGATGTTGATTTGTAAGTAAAATGTTAAATAAAGATCTTAAAACCGTTATCGAGTTTAAATTGTGCTTAGATTTGTTAATTGTACTTCTTTTACTTAACGAGAGAATTAAAAGCACCATTTAGGTGTTTTTTATAACCCAAACGTAAGTAAAGACCATACATAATATGGGGCTTCAAATCATTTGTGTTCACTCCCCGGATCTCAATTTAAAGGATTTTTAGTTTCCTACGTTTTACTTGTGGCGGACCAATTAGCGCCACAATCCTGAATCGCGCTATCGAAGTTTTCTAAAATCGGCGCTATATATACAACATCTGAAATGCATACAAGTGGGCTTCGACCTGACCGACCAAACCACCTCGCTAGGTCGAAGGTCTCTCTTTGGGGCTTCCACTATTCCCACATACTAAACTGTACAATTTGCCTACGTTAGTTTCATATAGAAATGGCACATTACGAAAACGGTGGAGGTGATGGAGATATTTTAAAAAACTTAGAAAATATTACAGGCTATTCCACTTCTTATATTTCTTTAACATTTAGTATCTAACGACGATGACGATTTTATGTTTTTCAAGATCACGATTCTTATAGAACAGTAAGCTAGTACCTTATTTCCAGTACCTTATATTCAATAATGATTTTTAAGATTTTAAAATAAACCTGAGTACATAATTAATTGTTTGTGAAACAAGCTAAGTTAGATTTTATTATGCTATCAGCTATGCATATTAAATGAATAGTTTTAATAGATACGAGTGTATACCTTGTTCCAAATAAAATACTATCTATAAAGAAATCAATATACTATCTATAAAACTGAAAAATGAAGCAATTTAAGAAGTAATTTAATAAAATAAAAGAAGAAATTAATGAGATATACACACTCATTATCAAAAAAAAATCAGTAATGTTTTTTATAACTTAATTTAAATAAATTCTTATTTTAAATTGTACTTGTTTAAAATTATAATCAGAATAAATAAAACCACATTTTGATTATATCAACATTAAACACAAGGTAATTATATAATTATAATAACTTTTTCACTTTTATAAATATTTTTAATTACTTCGGTGAAAAAAAATCGTACGATGTAAAAAAAATCTAAGTTTTATAAAATATGCAAAAAATTTATGGAATAATTCAATTTTTTCAAAAATATGGAAAAAATTTGGATTATCCGGATTTTTGTTACGAAAAATCCGAAAATCCGTTTTTGAAAAAAATAACTGGATTTTTCAATTCCTAGGCGGGACGAACCGGAACTAAAAATTCCGAATTGCTGTTTTTTACTGTTAAAAGAGATCAGAAACTTCTGTTAAACAAAAGGACAACATTACTTTCCATCTGTATTATTTTGTCTAAATATTAACAAATAATGCAATAAATAAGCACAAAAAAATATCGGTCAATAAGTGTTGCCAGTGAATCGTACAAGATCCTAACTTAGGGTTATATTTTAAAAGGAGTAATTTATAAAAACTTCTATTTCATATTCGTTCTTGTTATTACTGTTTCAAAATGATGAAACATAACAATTTTATTAGTATACTATTTGAATACAGAATATTTATTATGTCACTAAACACATAAAAAATTGCAAATTATTAAAAAATAATTATTCAATTATATTATCAAATTTTTATTTAAATTCGTTATTCTTTATTACAATAAAATATGTGCGGATAAACTTATCCTGAAATTATGCATTTTTAAATTTATAAACCAGCCACACTGCTAAAAAAATAATGGCTGTGACAGCACAAAAAATATCGATATCGACTATAACAGTATGTTATTCTGACTATTAATTTTTCAGATTTCCTAAGGATACAATGATTCGGGATGTTTGGATTCGATGTTTGGTTTTTTAAGACGGGAAATTGACCCACGACACTTACCCACCACTGCAACTCCTGTGTAGCCAGGATCGACAGTGAACCAACCACAAACAACCCTTTGATATGAAGGGTGCAGGGAAAGAAAGATAATTGTAATTTTTTCTGAGATTGAGTTAACAGTGCCATCTAGTAGAAATTACGGAAAGCTTTTTGGTTATGAAACTAGTCACCCCTCCTGTTTTAAAAAAGATCATTGTCTACGGACTCTGATTTTTTTTTTCAATTTTTTTTGACAGCTGTCATTAAATTCTTTTTTTTTATTTTTATTTATATATGGCATCGGCATAAAATCATTTGCCAGTGTCAAGTTAAAAAGGCGGGAAATAGAACTTTCGTTTCAATTTTCAACACCGTATTCCTAAATCGTCAAGTCTAAAGTCTAGTCAAAGTCCAAATAAATAGTCAGTGCAGTCCATGAGTCATGTCAGTCGATTCAGTTAAGTGGTAAAAGCTTTACTAAATGTAACTTCCTAGGGAGTTTTGGAGGGAAACTCAAAATAGCACGTTTTTAGAAGTTGTACCACTTGCTCACACTTGTGCACGTTAACGAATATTTAATGGTTAATATTCTAACAATATTACACATTAAGAACTGAAATAACACAAATTTAAGAAAAAAAATGCAAAATCCACAACGTCACCCATTGAATTCCCCGGCAAAACTCTTCTTCTTCTTTAAAAAATGGCTCCTTAGTGAATCGCCAATGTCAGAGTGCCATAAGAGTAGGTTTTATGAAAAAACAAGGGTACGGTGAACTGAAGAAAGTCTGTTGAAAGATCTTTATCCTAGAACAAGCACAAACATTTAGGGTTAGGACCACATACCTTACAATTTTATTTTGTTAGTAACAATATATGTACACAAAATTTCAATAAAAGGAGTATTTACAAAACATCGAGCAGATTTAAAATTGATAGTCATATTGTCGTTCATCAATTCCCGCGTTTTTCGATCTGCCAGAAGCAAAGCGATTAAATTTTGTTGTGATACCGTGTGATACATAATGGTAGATAAGCATGTCTGTAATCAAAGTATCAATATGAAAAATGTAAAATGGATCATAGTCAACTGACTCTGATTTTTCTTTAAAGTAATTTTATGTTACGAACATTTTTTTATATTAATTAAATTTAGGTAGGTACAAGTAACAGGTATCTGCTGTAATAACCTTATCACCTACATATTGCAGTACCAAGACATGCTATATAATGTTTTTTAATAAATTATTCTATAAACATAATATTGTTTTATTAATTTTCTCAAAACAAGTCACTTCTGACTATGATCTTATCTTCCCTGTACCCTTCATATGATCTCATGGGTGCTTGAGGGACATACTAAATCTGTCTTGGGACTCGCAACGAAATTAATCAGAAGATTGTAGGAGGGGTAAGAAGTATTCTAGTTTCCCTCCTCAAGCAAAGCGGAAAATAGCAAAAATTGTAATGACAAAAAAGTCAGAATAAATAATTAGAAAAATAAAAAAACTCGACTGTAAAAAAAACCTAATATACTTAAGATACCTAACGCACTAAAAAAAATGAAACAAGACTGTAAAATCACAGTACTAAAACCTAATTCAACCTCTATTTTAGTTTAACAGATTACACTATGGCTTGAAGATTATGTGAAGTGAAATAATTGTCATGGTGTTTGTTAGCAGGCGGGACCCATTTATAAATTATAAATCGTACGAAAATAAATGGGTCCTACTTGCTAACAAACACCATGACAATTATTTCACTTCACATAATCTTCAACCCATAGTGTAATCTGTTAAACTAAAATAGAGGTTGAATTAGGTTTTAGTACTGTGATTTTACAGTCTTGTTTCAGTCTTTTTAGTGCGTTAGGTATCTTAGGTATATTAGGTTTTTTTTACAGTCGGGTTTTCTATTTTTCTAATTATTTATTTTATTTTAGACTTTTTAGTGTTCTGTCCGGCACATTTCTATGAACTAGAGTGTGTTCTATTATGACTTTTGTAAATTGGACAAAATTTATTATTATAGCGTGTGAAACAAAATAAAAATGAAAATTATAATTGACGTAAGCGGTTCAATTCCTCAAGAGATTTTTGGTCGTGTGGTTGATGTAGCAATTTTCTAGGATCTAGCGAACTAACCGCTAGACCTCAAAGTGATCAGACTCTGCTCAAAGCCACGTACGCCTGACCTCTCGCGAAAATATTACTGCTTAAATCAACAACAGCTCGGTCTAAAGTTGTGCCCTGCAATTTATGAACTGTTACCGCCCAGCTAAAAATTAATGGAAGCATACGTCGCTCGATCTTTCCTTTACCACGCAAAGCATCAAATTCAGTAGTGCACGGCTCTATACGAACACCAATGCCTGGTAAATTGCCAGTTATACTAGAATCATCATACTCTAGAAATACAGCTAGAGGCAGTTCTACTTCTAGCTGGTCCCTGCGTCATCTAGCAGTGAGTAGCGGAATAAAAAATTTAAAACTGATTTAGTGACCGTCGTAAATACAAAATATGATTAACTATACCGGGTATAACAAAAATGAGCAATAGGGTCCAACATTTTTATATATTTAAAGCTAAATACGACTATTTGAATCCATTGATTACAAATTTATTCGATAGATTCCATTAAAATGATTGTAATTATTCCTGTTTAAATTTAAATACATGACATATGTAATTTTTGAAATCTCCATTTAATTTCCTTTATTTTGATACCAATGTCGATAAGTTTGGTTAAAAAAAAAGTTTGAACTACTTACAATTTGGCGCCAAAATCCGCCATTTTGTCAGTTTTTTTTTTAAAAAGCTATCTAAGGACTTGGGTTATTGAGACAAATCTAACGATACCTTAATTGTCGAAATCCATCCAGCCGTTTGGAAGATACGTGGGAATATAGGAATTTACATACATACATACAAGATACGCGTGAAAAACATAACCTTTCCTGACAGTCGGGTAAAAAGGGGAAGCACCACGGGAATAATGTTAATATTTATTTTTTTAGTACAAGACTAAATATTGATTGTATGTTTTGATTTATGATATGACAAATAATTACAATGCATTTATAATGGCAAAATAGTGTTCAATTGTTTCCAATAGTACTTATGACAAAAACGTTTGAAAGCACAATGGACAAATGGTTTAGAAACACAATGGACGCTTTTCGATTCTTTCGTCATACCAGAGATTACACTCCCAGAGTATGTGATTAGCAGTTTTTTCATAAGGGCTGCCTTCGGTCGAAGTTCGAACACTCGCATAGCGGAGACGAGACTAATGTAAATCCAAAAAGCTTTAAAGTTACCGTGATCTGTCAAAAACTGTGCGACGGAGTGATCGATTTCTATCTATTGCTTAGAGCAGGGGTTTCCAAACTTTCCAGCCTTAGGGCCATACTGATTACTGCAGTAAGTTCCGAGGGCCAAAACCATATTATCATTGTTGCCGGTGGTAAAAAGTGAAATAGTCCACTGATGAAAAAAAAAAGTCCGAAAAAGTACGCAACGTTTAAAAAAGGCTGCAAATCAGACTAAAGTCCGCAAAACGGCAACACTGCATATTATTAATTTTCCTGTCATTATCTGTAATTTCTAGATTAGTCGTAGAGTACGAGCCATGAGGAGTAACGTGACACGACATCTGGTGGACACAAGCAGAAATAGGTAGTACCTTCTATCGCTAACAGATGGCGCTAATAGCACGTACAGAATAATCTCGTCGGTTCGAGAAAGTTCTGGTGTCTTCCACTCACTTCTAGATGGCAGTAATTGGAATATATAAGAAGGCTCGTGGCGCAACCACAAGTCAGTTCCTATGACACAGATGTGAAATAAAATAGTGCGTACCTCCTTAAAACGTGTTTAAGTTTAAGACATGTTTGTAACAGTATTTTGATTTGAAATAAAAGGGAAAGATAAAGGAGTGGTCGCTCTTGTGTCAAAGGCTGTAGAAAATGATAGTGGTTCAAAACCATTAGTCTTACATTGTATCATTCATCAACAGTCTTTGTGCGGAAAATGTTTGGATATGTCTGAAGTTCTGAAACCAGTCATATCAACTGTTAATTTTATCAGATCTTTTGGGCTGAATCACCGACAATTCCGACAATTTATTGAAGAGATTGGAGAAAATGACTTACCTTATCATACTGCCGTACGTTGGCTTAGTTGTGGGAAAGTCCTTCAGCGCTTTTTTGAACTTCGAGCAGTGATCGAAATTTTTTTGAATGAAATGCATCGCCCTCTTACTGAATTACAAAACAACGCATGGCTGTGGAAGTTAGCATTCTATGTTGATTTGACAAAACATGTGAACGAACTGAATTTGAGATTGCAAGGAGAAAACCAGCATCTTTCTGATTTATACACTAATATCAAATAATTCCGGAAGAAATTGATACTGTTTCAATCACAACTACGAAGTAAATGTTTTTCACATTTTAAAACGTGTGAAATATTCAGCCACACCACTGAGACTGAGTTTCCTATCGATTTTGCAATCGAAACTGAGTGCTTTGAAAATAAATTTTGATACTCGTTTCTCGGACTTTGATGCCATTGCGAATCAAATTAAGATTTTTCAGAATCCTTTTGATACTGACATTGAAACCCTAGCCCCGGAACTTAAAATGGAATTGATTGATCTACAGTGCAGTGATATAATTAAGAACAAATATCAAAACTCATCTTTGTTGGAATTTTATAAGGGTCTTCCACTGACACAATTTGATAATTTGCATAAATTTGCTCGTGGGCTGTTTTCTGTTTTTGGTACTACTTATTTGTGTGAGAAGACCTTCTCCAAAATGAAGTACACAAAAAATGTTTACAGATCTAAATTAACTGATGAGCATCTTAAATCTCTTTTAATAATTGGTACAAGTAAAATTAGTCCACAAATACAAACTATTGTCAGTGGAAAATCTCAATTACATAAATCTCATTAGTATTTCATATGTCATTATGCTTGTTATAAGTTATATTTTATTTAAAATGTATAAAATGTATAAAATGTTAGTTGGATTCATTTCAATAATTTGTTAGTTATTATATACTGAAGTTATTTTCTGCATATTATACATGTCTTTACTATTTATAATTCTGTGTTTCTTTATCCAACTTATCACAAAAACAATAACAATAAGCCTACAACAATGTTATGAGTAGTTAGCCCATGACCATATCAATGTAGATGTCATATAAATAATTATTCAACATAAAATTAGAATACTTCAGTAAACTAAATTTAATTTGCTATAAAAAATATGTTCTCTAAAAGGAGTTTTCAAGTATGGTAGCTCTCCGCGGGCCGGACAAAATCTGTCCGCGGGCCGGATGTGGCCATCGGGCCGTAGTTTGGAGACCCCTGGCTTAGAAAGTCGATCGTGTACCGAAGGGAAGAAATAACATAGGTTGACGCCCTTCGATAGTGTTGTCCCACCGTTCCTGCCACTCAGAAATTAGGTTTTGTATTGAAACATCTAATGGCTCGTATTCGCGATTATTATCTAGTTACTTATCTTGTTTCTCTCTTTTGCGCTTAAAAACTCATGGTTAGGCTTTTTTTTAATAATATAATGCTGCACGACGCTGTATCTCTAAATCTAGCGGACTCCGGCTAAGACTGGAAACTGTGCTTCAGTACTTACGGTACGGTAGTATCTGTCCGGTCCACGTCCGGTCTGTATTACACGAGTATGTTCCAGGAATGTAAGTTTATTTTCTAAAATAAGTCATCATAGAGATAACAAAGCGACCGTTTACGTTTACGTTTACGTTTCACGTTGATGTTGTTCAGTTTAGAGGCCGCCACAGACGAGAGTTCGGTCGTTTCAGTTAGAACTGACGTTAGTTCGGTAGAAAATAGCATCTGGTTTGCCGCGAGCTTCGGTCGTATTTTTAGGGTTCCGTTATACTTAAGAAAGCCTTATAGTTTCACTCTGTTCGTCCGTCTGTCCGTTCTCCTAGCTTAACTTTATGACAAGAACTTTTGAAGTAATTCAAAGAAAACCTATATTGCGCGTAGATACTAGATAGTTACGGAACCCTCCTTAGAAATGTGACATGCTCTTGGTTAGGTTTTTACTTTATTTATTAATTGTATTTTGCTGTTACTGTAGTCACGCTATCGAAGAATCTGAATTATTGCGCCGTACATTTTCCAGTAATAATAATTGTTATAGAAATCATTTCTCTTTATTTTATAGTAATAGTCTTTAGATTTTATCAACCATAGTGGCTTTAAAGTTTCAAATACTTCAATGCACTCTAATAAACATTCTTTAGAACACGTTGCCATGTTAAGGGTTCCGTACCCAAAGGGTAAAAACGGGACCCTATTACTGAGACTTTGCTGTCCGTCCATCTGTCACCAGGCTGTATCTTAACCTTCTTATACCGTGATAGCTCGACAGTTGAAATTATCACAAATGATGTAGGTATTTCTATTGCCGTTATAACAACAAATACTTAAAACAGAATAAAATAAAAAATTGAGGTTCCCATACAACAAACGTGATTTTTTACGGAACCCCTCTTTCCGACTCGCACTTGACCGGTTTTATTTTACACTCGAATTTTATTACCGTTCAGTCCATCCGTACAGGTTAGAATTAGTGTTGCCAATAACTAATAGCTTAAAAGGTTTGTCACACACTCATTATAATAAAACAGTTTGTAAGTCGATGGAGAACCACTAGGAAATGGTTCAAATTTTAGCCAAATTTAAAAGGGGAATCCTACTACTATTATAAATGTGAAAGTTTGTGAGGATGGATGGATGGATGTTTGTTACTATTTCACGCAAAAACTACTGAACGGATTTCAATGAAATTAAAACATAGGCTACTTTTTATCCCGAAAAAGTACAGTATTCCCGTGTGATACCCGATACTATAATAACGAGAGCGGAGCCGCGGGAAAAAGCTAGTTATTCATTAATTAAGTTTTATTTCATACTTTTTTGTGCATTTTTACTTTGGAAGTCGGCTTTTATGCTTTAAACTCGTACGTTTTTCAAAATAGTAATAGAGTTTTATCCGTGTGTGGTATAACATTGTAAAAATAATGGCTCAGAAACAGAACTCCAGACAAGTTGTTCATTAAGTGCCGGAAGATATCGAAATGAGGAAAGCTGGGTTGGAAGTTGACACTCGCAAAAAGATTCCTAAAAGTTGATTGTATATCTGTGAGAATCACTTCAATGTAAGTAAATCTCTATTTCATGATACATCTATCCATAAAATCAATATGACTTTAAAAGCCATATTACATCACATAAGTACAAGCTTTTGCCCGCGGCTTCGCGCGCGTGGAATGTGTTCTTGGAGAAAAAACTTCGTCAGCAAATAACTCCACTCACTGCAATATACAGAGGTATACCAATGGGTAAAAACGGGACCCTATCACCTCAACGCGACGTGCGAGACCGCTTGATATATTTTTCGCGCTTGAATATAAATTTTACAAAATCTTCTAAATATGATGTTAAGGGCCATATTGATCTATATTAAATGCACAATGTATTTAAGGTACTTAATAGGATAAAGATCAATGCTGTTGCATAATGACAAAAGCAAATGTCAATGTCATTTTTGACATTGACAGATGTCATGAAGTAAAGCCTATTTAGTATTATTTTAGATAAGTAAAAGGCTATTCTTAGTGTAGACTGTAGTATTTATGTGAGACATATCTCATTTGTAATACTTAACTGTAATAAGCGCCAATAAAGGAGAATATAAGAATTGCTGCTGTATTATTATCATCACCGAGTGGTGTAAGAAGCTTAAAGTAAGCGTAAGAAGGACTTACATATCAAGAGGTCGTAGCTCGCTACAAATTCTATATTGCTTAAAATCGCTTCGTAAATAAGCCATTATTTCGCGTAAAAAGTAAAGGATTTTAAGTAAGGAAAGTTATTATCAGTGTTTCTCTACTATATTGTGCATGTTATATACATATAAACACTCCTCTTGAATCACTCTATCTATTATAAAAATCCGTATCAAAATTCGTTGCGTAGTTTTAAAGATCTAAGCATACATAGGGACAGACAGAAAAAGCTACTTTGTTTTATAGTGTGTAGGTATAAAATATATTGCATCTTTTCAATAAATTTTAATAAAATAAAATCAATCAATTTATTTAAACAATAACGAAAAAATACACTTAAATGAAAATATTTATGTTTATTTCTGAATATTTTTTTATATTCATCATATTTCATACTATTTTGTTCACCATGGAAAGTACCATATTATTATTCGCCGAACTCATCGATATTTAAATATCGATAGTGTCTAGCGTTGTTTCACTAGCACTAGCGTCTCTGTTTGTTTGGATGCTCTAAGCATGCAGTAGGTCAAATTAAAACACAGCGGCTAACGTAAACAATTTATTTAAATATTTTCATACCATTGATTCATTATATATAATACATTTCGAATACTCGCGGGCCAATATACAGAAAAACGCTACTCTCCGTCGTAACATAAGGGAATAAATCTATACAACCTGCAGACACGCACGCACGCACACGCAAGCACGCACGCGCGACGTTCGCGGTTGCTGCGGCGCAAACGCGTTATTGTCTATGCCCCGTATTGACAGACTATACTCGGAGCGATTCGCTTAATCTGTTACAATAATTCAAAGTCTATGTTTATAGTGAGGACGTGTTTACTTCGAGCGTAGTGAACGCACGTTTCACGTCTGTCGTGTATTCTCGTATGGTATAGTGTATCGATACGGACGTGACTAAACAAATTAAATTATTGCACCATTTACAACAGACGATAATAATAATCGATCTAAAATATGTATAATAATATTTATAAATCATTCTACAATTACAAATTACATAAGAGTTATTTTATATAGTTAATTATAAATATAATACCAATTGTCCAAATCAAATAAGTCAAATAATGAGAATATTTCACATGGTCATACTTGAAATGACGACTACTTACAAAATAATGAGCAACGTTGGACTAAACCTCGACTAAACCTCCCCCCTCCGAAATGTCACAATCCAAATTAACGC
The DNA here is from genome assembly GCA_037179445.1 of Phengaris alcon alcon. NCBI lineage: Eukaryota > Metazoa > Arthropoda > Insecta > Lepidoptera > Lycaenidae > Phengaris > Phengaris alcon. The sequence goes on along the minus strand of JAYRCH010000168.1, from coordinate 312,412 downwards.
AACCCAAAAACGAAACGAAGTGAAAGAGATACATACAGCCTAAAAGAAGGAATGTATAACTCGGTTACAATATCTGTGGACCTCGCTGGAATGTGAAGCCCCTCCCCCTTCTCCTTTTACCTACCCGCGCTCGCCCTGTCGCGTCAGTACGGTTAGCACTTTCGTTGCCGATAAAAAAATGTAGTTCCTAATTGTTTACAATAATATCCTAGTGATGCTCGTTTTGCGCACCGTGCCAGAGCGCCGACGTGGCGTCATCGACGTCGGGTCCACAGACATTATAACCGGCTTGTACATACAAACTACACTAGGGCCTCGTACGCACGAGTGCTTAGCGCGCGTTTAAAAAGCGCTGAAATAGAACTCAGCTCTAATAGAATAAATCAGATATTTGTTACCACGGCGGCGCTTTTAACGCGCCGCTATGAGTAAACAAATATTGTATTATGGAATTGCGCGTTAGAGCGCTCGTGCGAACGAGAGCTAAAGTATCGCAACAGACGTGAAAACTTAACAGAGTATTAATGGACCACAGTGCTGCGGTGGATAGATTTCTAATCACGAAACGAAACTAGAGAATATAGAATACAACTAAATATAACAATCCATGAATACCTTTGTACAATCCGCGTGCACGAACAACGTTCACCGCAAGAAAGAGCCGGCTATATCCGTGACAGAGACGGCTATATCCGCGAGAGAGACGGCGCTATACACACCTCTTTCCTGCGGGGGACGTGGCTCGGTCGTATATATACATGTCATTTGCAGGAACAAAACTGTTCGTAGCGGTGCTGATATCCAAGTCAAATGTCGTAGTCGAGAGTCTGCCTGTGCCAGTGCCTCTCACATGCCACCACGGTAGTCGCCGTCACCCATCTGCGTAGGGTCGTACATCTCGGGCTGGAAATAATAAAGAGTGACTTTTGAGATCCCTAAAAAGGTTGTTGCATAAGATTGCGATTTGTATCGGGAAATCCAGGATGCTTAGGTTAGGCAGTTTCCAAAAACCAACTAATGAATTTACAACCTCTGATTTACTGCTTATGCTATCTAACATTTAGAAAAATATTGTCATCCTTCAGATTAGCATAGAAACGCCATGGAGGAGGTTATTTGGAATGTATTTAAACTTGCGACAAAACAATTAATTTTGGATGTGAAAAACCGAATATTGAATATTAAATTGCCAAGTTGGCGAAAGAATATAAGGAACAAAAAATTTCAAATCTGGTGACTAATTAATACCAGTTTTTTTCACTGAATATTCCAAACTGGCAGACAGATATTATTTTAGCGAACAAATAACCATCTAGGCGAAAATTTGAGGGTACAAATTTAATTTAAGAATAGGCACATATATTTTCCCTGATGTAGGTAATTCAAAAAACATAATAAGCAGCAAAACGAGCGCACATACAAAAACGTAAAGGAGCATACAAAATTCCTATTTTTAATTTTTACTCGGTTTCGGGAGGTGTATAGATTTATTTTGAAAGTTTAAAATGGTGGATACTTATTTTTCGTAAAATTGATATTGGTGTGGTTTACCAGATTTTTGGGTGCTGGATACGAAAATGACATTAATTTTGAAATTCTAAGATGGCGGACATACTTAATTTTATAAAAATTAACATGGGTGTCATTTTGTAGGTTTCTGGAGTCGCTGATTATAAAAATTTATTCATTTTGAAATTTCTAAATGGCGAATATTTATTTTTCTGTAAAATTGATACGGGTGTCGTCTTCGAGGTTTTTAGGGGTGCTGAATACAAAAATGATATCCATTTTGTATTTCAAAGATAGCGGACATTTGTTTTTAATAAAATGAATCCAGGTGTCCTTTTCTAGGTTTAGGGGATGATAATTAAAAAAAATTCATTTATAAAACTTTCAAAATGGCGGATATATTTTAATTTCTGTAAAAAGTTTTAATCTCAAAATGGTGCGTCCTACAGAAAAAATAATAAAAATTTCTTCTCCCTTAGTAACCCCGCATCCACATATTTTCTTCATAATGGGAAAAAAAGAAATTTGAAAATCCTGAATTTTCCAATATACATCGCGCGTATCTCAAAGTAAAGAATTGCCATAATTTTTTTTATAATCACTTTTATCTCGAAAACGGTGCATTGTACTGAAAAAAATTAAGAAAATTTCCTCCACCTTTAGCAACCACGCAACCACATATTTTCTTCATGATAGGAGAAAAAGAAATTTGAAAATCCTGAATTTTCCAACATTTATATAGCTTTAAACATCGCTCGTATCTCAAAGTAGGCATTGCCATATTTTTTTCTATAATTGCTTCTATCTCGAGAACAGGTAATCCTACTGAAAAAATAATTAAATTTCCTCCTCCCCAAGTAACCCCGTAACCACGTATTTATGATAAGAGTTTTTTTTTAATCCTCAATTTTCAAAAATTTCTATCGCTTACATAGCTGGTACCTCGAACTACATAACATACTGTGTTAATAATCATCAATCCTAATCAGCATCAACAACAACTTTTCACTCATGTCATTTTTACGAAGAATGAAAATTCTCCATTTTGGAAATTGGAATTGGAAGACAATACTATAATCAGCACCCCCAGAAACCTGGAAAAGGACACCCTTATTAATTTTAATGAAAAAATTGGACGCCATTTTAGAATTTTAAAATGGATTTAATTTGCATATTCTTCTGCACCCCCAAAAACCTTGAAAACGACATCCATACCAAAGGAAAACAAACTCCAACAGTTTCCAAAAATGCGATTTTCCGTAGCCTGCAAACTGTATTTTTAGCAGCAAAAATTTATGAATCCAATCTGATTTTATAGCTGCTTACATCGTATACTATTCACCAACTCGTAAATAAAGCCGCCAACTTATAAACTTCGGTGCCAATTTGAATTAAATTTCGCCTCTTTTTATCTGCCGATTTTTGTATTTTTTGTCACCTGCGTGCTTTCGCCAGTTTAGTAATTTAGTCTCCAACATATTAATTCGCTGCTAAATTCAGTAATACAGTATGCTCATGTGCAGTCGCCAACTTATTTTTTGTTCGCAAGATTAATTATATCCCTTGTTATTTCAGTATGAAACAATGCGTGATTTTTTCCGGGGTGAGGGGGTGTCAGTCTCCGCCCACTTCTGGGTTTTTCATCTAGCGGTCAATAGCAAAAGTACGTACTGAGCTCTTTATCGATATTACTTAGTAGTTTAACTGTCTCTCGCTAGATGTCACTAAACGCAAGATTACATCGTAAACACAAAAAATATTACTTTTACGACTGAAAAGTCTTTAGGAAATTGCAGAACAAACTTTAATACGCATGATTATTAAAATAATAAATGAATAATGAGCTCTACAAATTACATCTGTAATATGAGATTTTAATCCACGTGATCAAAACGCCACCTATTGTTAACTAGAATATTTTCTAAGAAACGCCGACTTGCGTCGACGCTACGAGATTTTTCTAGATTCTAGAACAATTCTAATAAATTTTGTAAATTACTTACACTTCATGCAATGCCCTTTATAACATCGATATGGCTGTCCGAGTCATCTTTACAATATGAAAACACATAACATTTCATCCTTTTCTTCTTAGAAAAGGACGAAAAATACAAAAAGTTAACAAAGTCACATAAGTGCACACAGCACGAACGCTGACAGTACACTAATATAGGCCATTGTAATGACGTCAGGACCGACTCGATATCAGTGCACAGTTGCTTATGCCACCTCCTTTTTGTATTTGCTTTTAGAAACACCCACTCTCACAATTTGTTAATCAAACAACATGGCAAGCTCCTTGACTAGTTAATACCTGGCTAGTGTCCGTTGGTGATGTTATCTGAGTCCTGATAGCGTGTAATGAAACGATACTCTTTATCTATAGTCTTGTTTTAATTGATAACATTGAAAATATACCAATGCATGAAACATAACAAAACAAAAATTGAACAGTATCTGTTCCTGCGTCTCATACGGGCTGGCTAAACGGTTTCACCCCCGCGTCTTAGCGGGGGACGGGGGACAACGTCGCGAGCCCTCGCACTCCTCACGCAGATTCGCCCGACCACCTCCCTACGCGACGCACGCACCGAGACCACCAGCAGAACCCCTGGAGCACTGCCCCATCCAGTATCAATTTGTCCAATTTTTGTTTTGTTAATCAATTATAGAAGTTATACTACCTTAAAGAATTCTACTTTTCTATTTTATGTCAGCTAAAGTACAGCGTTTTATTTTGTTCTATGTGCATTAGCATAGTGTCCACATGTAGACTATGGGCACGTACCTGCATTGGCACGGGCGGCGGCACGAAGAACTGCGGCGGCGCGGGCGCGGGGCCGGCGGGGGCGGGGGCGGGGGCGGGCCGCGTCGCGCCGCCGCCGCCGAGCACGTTCACGTACGCTTTCTTGATGTCTGATAGACGGCATAAACGTTATTATGCTCAAGTTGTAGGTACTCAATAAGATCTCTATTGGTATATCCATATCCACAAATGAAATATTAAAAAATAAATTTAAAAGGCCGATCGTATGATTGTATTCTATACTTTCTTCATTTGAAGGTAAGTCAGTGACATTTCAATTGGTAGCATTATGTGTTCTTTTGTTCTACGTTTAGATTGAATTGTATCTGTCCCGAGTATAGTATTAGACTCGGTATTTTACGGTACACTTCATAAGTTGTATACACTAACTTTTCTTCTGAAGCTGGAACAAGTTGCCGGTGGGCGGCGGCGCGCCCGGCGACTGCAGCGGCGTCGACGTGCCTCTGTAAAGTACACAACAATTTAGTTACATACAAGTGACTATATCATGTGTCACGTGTATCGAGCCTCATATCTATTAGGCAAAACAATTTTTCTAACATGTTAATCATACTGATGTTACTTAGCTAGGAGCGTTTTCACATTACGCCATAGCGATATCGCTTATTATCCGACCGGTAACACTCTTATGTCGTCGGCATAAGTGCGTTTTCCCCTTATCCAATCCGATATCCGATATCGCGCCGGTAATGACAATGACAGGTTTAAGTTTCATATTTAAACACATACAACACATACAACACATACAACACACACAACACACACAACACACACAACACACACAACACATACAACACATACAACACATTCTCATATCAGTGCAGCGCGATAATATCATATCGCGTAATGTGAAAACGCTCTAACACGAGCGAGTAACGCTCGTAAATGTTGTCACATGTGTATGTTGGCCGATATCCTATCCATTAGCCACGACAAAGGTTTTGTAAGTATCATATATAGGAATTTGGCGTACCTGGGCTGCGCAGGCGGCGGCGCGGGCGGGGCGGCGGGCGGCGCGTCGGCGGGCGCGGCCGTGTCGCGCCAGCACTTGTTCGTCTCGTCCCACAGGATCTAACGCGTACATACACGAGTTAACGCACAGACCGATACGCTAGCAAGGTATGTATGTCACAACTAATACAAACTGTTACTTATCGGTCATCGACTACCTCAAAATAGTTCACAAAGAGACCAATTCTGCACAATATCTACGCTAACATTACTATCGGGCACGACTTTAAATTACAGGGTTCTCAGAAACCAGACGACTGACTATTTTTTATGAAATAAAAGACATTCAATAAATAACAATTTATTGTATCATCAGTACTCTGCTGACGGGCGAAATGGAACACAAATATTTCATCACACAATATATATACTTCAATGTCAATGTAATATGTAGCAACAGAAAATTCAAATAAAATATAGGAAGAATAATTGCATATATACATATAGCTAAAAATATAATATATCATATTAAACAGTATATATACAAAGGACAAAAGAAATCGCAATTTAATCCACTAATTTCTACACAATAAATATCGTAATTATTGTGGTCACAACCGTAACCATCTGATATATCGACATTGAGAGAGAACTGAGTTTTTGACCCACGTCAGTGGGTACATCTCTGGATGAACTATCCACGATTCAATTTACATTTTCATAACTAGAACCAGATATTTATATTATGTTTCATAATTAGACTAAAACCAGTTTTAAAAAGCATTATCAATAATATTTTTATAGAAAAAATACATTCAATGCTTTATTGTGCATGCGTGCGCCGCGTGGATAAGGGGAGATTTACACGAGTGGAATAAAGTCGCAAAGTGGCAATTCGGCGAGCCATTTATCGAACCGTGTATCACACGCTACAGAACTATCAGTGGCGGAGCTATACTCTATAGCAGTGTGGGCAGCGGACTCACGGTGGGGTTCTTGTCGTCGGGGAGGATCATCTGGTTTGGGGCGCGAAGCGACAGCTTGGTGAGGAAGCCGCCCAGCCAGCCGCCGCTCTTGCCCTCACCGCCCTTGCCCTTAGCGTCGTCGCCGCCCTTGGAGTATTTCGCGTTGGGCTTGGGAGAGTCCGTGTCACGGTCCGCGGGCTAGAAACGAGAGGGATTCAATATTTATCGATTTTAAACTTATTTGATCTAGCGCTGAGTTTGTATAGCTCATGGTAAATACAACAACACGAGGAACTTGCAAGTAAAATCAATGTTTCTTGATAAACGAATAGTTACCCGGTGCTCTGTGCGGTGCAGCAACCGTACAGACCACCGTCAGCATTTTTGTACATTTTCATAAACTCGCACATCATTTTAATTAGTTATTAATTCAGTTCAGGCACAATCGTCGCGCATTGCGGACTAGTGTACCTCATTAGCATATAGCATTTTATATTTAATCTTAGCAATTGTACATCTTAGCAGCAGCATCTTTTTAGTTTCATTCGGCAAACAGCATCTCGAGTTGTACGAACCGTACAGTACCTACGAAGAATCAGTATAGACAAATTAATATTTTCAAAGGTACAGCGATTTGTAATACAGAATTTTGCAAGTTTCGTGAAAACACTCCATACAAAAGTCTGACGTCACGCGCACGCACTTGTATGAGTTGTATAAAATATATACGTCGCAAGAACATATTTGCTTATTCTCCGAAATTATTGCTTTTAAGATTATAATTATTACTATAATCAATGTTTTTGTATTTCATTTAAGTTAACTTAAATGAAATACAAAAACATTGTAGGGTTTTACACTAATTATATAAAAACATAATTCAACTTTTTTGTAACTTTGAAATGCACTTAATTACAAAACTACATATAAAATTTTATATTTTTTACATTTATCAGTAATAATACCTAAATATTTCAGAATATATAAATTAAACTAAATATTTTACATAGCCAACTGCCCTATACAGTGATACAGTTTACTCTTCCAGTCGAGACGAATCTAACGACATCTCTTAATGCTAAAATTCATCGTTCCGTTAGACCTTAGGCTATCTAGTGTCTGGAAAGAATTGCTTACTTATACACAACATTACTTTCCCTTCGTCGTACGAGTAGCCCACTTCACCTCCTAAACACGTGGTTATGTGACTGACCTGGTCGCCGTTGGGCGTGTCCTCGTACTCGTCGTACAGCGCAGGGCGGGCGGGGCGCGCGGAAGTGGCTCCTGGCATCGTGATGGTGGGCGGCGCCGCGTCTCCCGCCCACGCTGACGGCTGACAACATACTGACTTATGTAGGTAACTGTGCATATCTCTATAGGACGTGGGTTGGTGGAAGGAATTAGTATATTCTACACATCTCTAAAGCAAGGAGACAGCCTCCGTGGTTTAGTGGTTAGATCTCGGCTCTCGACTTGGAGGCCGTGGGTTTGATTCCCGCATTGGAACAACAAAAAATTTTGGTTCCAAGTTTGCTTAGGAAAATGCAGGCTGATCACCTGATTGTCTGACAAGAAAGACGATCCATGCGTCGGATGGGCATGTAAAAAGTCGGTCCTGCGCCTGATCTCTCGCCAGTCATGTCGATTATCTGTCCCACTGGGTTATGAGAGTAAAGGAAGAGAGAGTGCTCTTGTGTGCTGCGCACACACTTAGGCACTACAACAATTACTTCTGCGTAACTTGGAACCAGTCCAATGAAACCGGCCACCGTCACCGAAAATCGGTGTGTGGGAATTACAGAACAAGAAGAGATGTTGATAAGTGGATATAGGCTTTGACTCTGAATATTAGCTTTATTTTATTTTAAATTCTAATAATGATTAAGATACGATTTTGGTGTATATTAATAGGTCTCTATTTGCTATTTAGGTACTGCATAAAATCAAGTTAATTGCATTAAAAGTTATTTTGTTTATACTGGTAACATGCATCTACAAATAATAACTGGCCAGGCCCCAATAAACAACTAAAAATTAAAAATAAACAACTATTAGCAGTCGGCTAAATGTTACTTTATATCGATTTCTCTGCTGCTTGCTCTAATTATATATTCGACCTGGTAATATATACAAAAATAAATATTCTCATCCAAGTAGCAACTGCTCTATTCGGAGTAGCTCACTTCAACACGAACTTAATACGATCAAAGGGATTTTACTGCTCGGAGTAAAAGGGTAGAACAATAAAATAGGTGAATACGGAAAATACGGTTGAGCTGTGAATAAAACATCGCCATCGACGAAACACTTTATTGCGCGCGCCGCACCAGATCATACAAAAGTGTATTTAACACAAGCCACTATCATTTCGACGAGATTGTGCCATCGTGACTCATATAAGTGCCATAGTACGTGTAGTACGTGTCTCCCCTCCCGACATATTGTAATGCTAATTATAATTACGAGTTACTTATTAAGTGATAGTCGCGAGCTAAAAATCTGTTGTAGACTCCCCGAGCCTGCACAACTGCATAAATCTATACGAAAGCAAAGGAGGATTAATATTTTTTTACAACAGGGATGTGCACAGTTTTTTTTATTGATTTTTCGTAAAGTACACATTGTCCTTGCAATAGCATACCTGATACGATCCGATACGATCGATCGATATACGATACCTACGATCGACCGTTGACGAATTAGTCATCACAAAAGCAACTGAATACTGTACTTGATGCATTTTTCCTTTCGGAAACTATACTACTTTTGCTAATTTAAAACAAACGCATATTCCTTATTGTAAATAACATAATATTTCAAAATATTTGTATATAATTACTAAACTTCAATTAGCTTTATTCTCTTATTATTTTGAACAATAAAACACGAAATAATTGTCTACAACATCAATATCAAAAGTGTTTAAGTTTCTTAATACAAAAATATTATAAATAAATCAAATTTCATACTGGTGCCTTTAGCAAAATATTGGTTTATTAATCAATAAATCAATATTTTCATCAAATAAATAATTATCCAAGTATTAATCCACAATTATAAAGCAATAAGTAATGAGAATGCTTTTTCAACAATTGAAATATTCTCTCTACAAAATAAATGTCCATAAACATACAGGAAGGAGAAAAATATAAATTGTACAAAAGATAGCAAATAATAAAGTCATAGACAACATTAGACCTCTCTTATCTCAGGCAAATAATTTAAAATGTTTTATGATATTTCACTAATATGTATTAATCAAATTTAATCTCACATCTAAGTGAAGGAATTTTAGATGGATCAATTTGTTTAACATAAAACTTCGATCACAAGACGTGGTAAGTTATACATTAACACGTCACCACTAATCCCTATCACACTGCAACCTCCGCTCCTCCGCGGCAACAGGCATACAGGTATGTACGTTTTACATGTATGTCTGTTCCGTCCGAGTCCGTCCTTAGTTATAACTACTAAGCAAGGCAGCTGAGATACAAACAGTGTAAAATTAATTCATCGTCGGTGAGGTTTTCCATTTCATATGTGACAGTAACAATATATATACAACTTTTAGAAAGGAAAAATAAATAAACAAGAGATCATAACACCAAATCGAAATAATTTAAAAATGTTTCATATTCATTATTAATGATAGTAAAATGTTTTAAAATATAAATGCAGTTTATAGGTTTAAATAAAAGCTTCGTCTAATACGAATCTACAATATTATGTAATGTTATGTAATATGTGACACAACATGCAATGTGAATTGCTTTAATAATTAATCAGACTCGTCGCAAACGCATGACCGACGACACTACTTTTTAGTCTTTTTTTTTAAGATATAAAAATCGTATGATAAAAATTAATAATTTAAAGCCTGACCGGGAAAATAAAAAACATGCACTGTGGGCGCTTAATTTTTTATTGCGACAAAACTATGAAGGATGTGATTGGTCAAAATTTAGTTCTGCGAAATTCTGCAATACGGCGAGGTTTTTTATTTTATTTTATTTTGTTAGGAAGACCAACGGCTATCAGTAATAACAATATAATACTATTCTAATCATTAGAAAGCCAATTACAGGTCCTCACATGTAGAAACCGAATAGGTTAACATGAGTTAAACATAGTGCACACTAATACACGCTAATTTGACACAGCTTATAAATTATAAAGAAAGAAACAGTCACAAGTGTACAATCAACTATCAAGTGGTTAGCTTATATATAGCAATAGTACATTTAGGATAAAAGTTATAAAACTTATTTAGACCCTTTTAAATTTTGAAGTACCTAGATAAAGTACAAAGATAAAGTCAGCACTACGTTACTGGAGCAAATATTGGTAAAGTAATCGCTTAGCTGTCGCGTCGCTGTGCCAGTTGTGATTAAATCTAAGTCCACATATTTACAGATTTCATTAAAATTGTTACCTGCGCGCAAGACAAACGAGTTCTTCCGATAGTTTGTTGTGACTACTGGTAGAAAAATAAGGGGGTTAGATCTAAAGATTCTTATAGGTGTATTTAAGTTGAGTTTTTCCAAAAGTTCAGGCGAATTGATTTTATTGGAAGCTATCTTAAGTAAGAAGACTAAGTCAGCAACATGACGTCGGATCCTTAACGGGATCAGGTGATGCCTTTTACATAGTTCTAAATAATTTTCTGAGTTATAATACATTTTTAATCGATAGCAAAGATATCGAACAAATTTCTTTTGAATATTTTCGTAGCGATCTATGTATTCTTTGTACCTAGGATTCCAAACTTGAGAGGCATACTCCAGGTGAGGGCGCACATAGGTACAACAGTATAATGTTTTTATTCTTTTGATGTCCTTAAATGATGCCGCAGTTCATAGAACAAAATCAAGCGCTTTGTAGGCTTTTGATACTATTTTATGTATGTGTGTCAAATAGTCATTTAAAGTCATGATAAATGCCTAAATCACGAACTGTTGAGAGGCGCTGTAATGGTTGTTGCTTGAGCATATAACTCGTAGGTATTACGGTCAGTTTTCTTGAAAAGGTAACAACACAACACTTGGAGGGATTGAGATCCAGACCATTTAGAAGGCAATACTGCTCAAGACGCGAGATGTCAGCCTGGAGTATAGATGCATCAGTTTGAGACGATATAGTTAAAAATATTTTCATGTCATCTGCGAAGCAAAGTAATTGAGATGAATGTCAACAATTTTGAATATCATTAACCATTATGTTGAAATGGAGAGGGCCAAGCAACGATCCCTGGGGAACTACACTAGGGATGTTTACCCAACTAGAAATATAATTTTTAACAACTAAGGCTTGGGACCTTCGGTCAATATAGGAAGAGAACCATCTAAGAAGATTCCCTGCGACTCCCATGGATGCAAGCTTCTTCATAAGTATAGTATGGTCTATACGGTCAAAACATTTAGAGTAGTCGGTGTAAATTACATCAACTTGCTTGCCAATATCCATGGCCTGCGTTAGATAGTCATTGAAAATCACTAAGTTGGAGACTGTGGATCTTCCACTTAGAAACCCCCCGTTGAAAGGAACCATAAGGTCTTCAGCGCCGCAAATAATTGATTATAAATTATAAGCTCGAGAACTTTAGCTACTATACACAACTTTGAGATGGGTCTATAATTTGTAACATCAGTTTCAGGCCCCTTTTTATGTACCGGGGTTATAAACGCAGATTTCTATATACCTGGGACTAATCCCTCCCTTAATCACTTACTAAATAATAAGGTTATGGGAATTGCAATCGAAGTAGCATTAGATATAAAGAATTGAGCTAGCAAGTTGTCTGGTCCGGCTGATTTAGAAGTGTCCTTTTCCTGGTCATTCTATACCAGTGGTCGGTCGCCTAATATAATATACCCTAAGCCCTAATCAGATTCATTACTAGTTTGCGCTCAGTACAGTACTGGCTCGTCGATGTCGAAGGTCTCCGCAGCGGTGAGGAAGTAGGCGCGGTGGGGATCACGGCGCGGCGGGGGCGGCGGCTCGCCCTCCAGCGCGGGCGCGTCCACCGGCCACGTGCGCGCAGCCAGCGGCTCGTCGATGGGGAACGTGCCGCCGAACACCAGCGGCCGCCCGCGACGAGACGCAGCCGCGCGCAGGCTGCGGCGCGACGCCGGCGGCCGCGAGAGTGGTGCCGGCGGCCGCGCCAGCGCCACGTCGAGTACGTCTTCCGCGAGCTGGTCCTCTTCGCTGTCGGAGCAGCGCAGGCGCTCCGGCGCGGAGGGCGGGCGTGCAGAGGGCGGGCGCGCGGGCGGCGAGCGCGCGGACGGCGGGCGCGCGGTGCGGCGGCGGCGCAGCGGCGACTGCGCACACACGCGGCGTTAACACAGTCGCCCCGCGGGTGGCACCGCCGCACCGTACGCGCTACGCGTCGAACTTAAGGTTCTTGGGCACACTCATTGTATTTTATTTCTCTCCATCGTTTGCAAAACCACGCGGCATTATAGTAAATTGAAACCGAAAGACTTCTTGTGCACTAAAGTAAAAACTCGTATAACATCGCGATTGAAATTGTGCTTGCGAATATAGAGTATTGTTCACGGAATGTGACCAACTTTTGTGGTTTGTTAGGAATTTATTTCGGATATACCCCAGTGATTTTAGGTTTTACCTACGGAAAAATTTCTAGTGAGCTTTTTGATACACCTTTATTACGGCGTTGTAATGAAAATATCGTATATTGATATCGTCGGCACGACTATCAATTTTTATACTGAGCACTATTGACCTCCGAACAGTAGTTCGCGAAATATTTGCTAAAAACTGATTTTCGTGACCTTTTGACCTTTACAACTTTTTTAGCCGGCACGATATCAATGTCAATTTTTCACATCTTCATTACAATCCCGTAATAAAGGTGTATACAACAATTCAGCTCACTAGGAATTATTCCGCAGATTGGGTTTAAAATGCCTAAAATTACTGGGCTAATACTAAAGACTATGAAGTGTATGAACTGTAAAGCGAAATACGCTAGGCATATTTATCGATTGGTATCGAGCGAGCATACGGCGTAGGAGACGGAACGATGGTGCCATCCCGCTCGTGCGGGGCGGGGTCGGGGGACTCACCTCGCTATACTGGTAGGTGTTGTCGGGCGCCCAGTAGGGGTCAGCGTAGGCCTGGGTGGAGTCGTCGACCCGCTGCCACTCGTCCGCGTACTGCGGCTCGTGCTGCTGCGGCTCGTGCTGCGGCGGCTCCAGCTGCTGGTGCTGCTCGTGTTGGTGCAGCTGCTGCTGCTGCATCTGCTGCTGCATGTGATACTGCGCCGCGTAATCTGGCGCCTCTTCTACGGGGTCGGGAAACGATGGCGCAGTTTGTTGGAGCGTCTGAAAAGTATGCAAGTAACCTAATAATCAATTGATCATTTAAGATTGTACGATACGTATTTAGTATCACGAAAAACTGTTGATGCAAAATTACTTCTGGACTCACCTGGTCCGCCCACTGATACGGGTCCTGCGACTGCGCGAGCCCGGGCGGGGCGGGCGCGTGCTGCGGTGTCCCGTGCTGCGAGTTCGCCCGCAGCGCCGCAACCAAGTCCTGCACGTCGCGTAGCCAGCGGCGCGCACGGCGCGGAGAGGGCTCAGCGCCATCGTCGTCGGGCTCGGCGTCGTCGTCGGCCAGCGCGGGGTCGAGGTGTTGCAGGCGGTCGGCGAGCGCGGCCACGGCTGCGGCCAACGCGGGCGCGTGGGTGTGCGGGGCGGCCGCCAGCGCACGCGCTGCCTGCTCCACGTAGCCCAGCGCTCGCTCGCTCAGTCCCGCGTCCACGAGCCGAACGGCTTGCAGAAGCTTGTACGGCACCAGCTCGTGGAGAACGAATTCCTGCGACAGCGACAGCGCGTACTCGTACACCTCGGTGGCGTGCAGCGCCTCGGCGGTGGCGTGGCGCGCGAGCGTGGCCGCGCGCGGGTCGGCGAGCAGTAGTGACAGGCGGGGGCGCGGCGCGGCGGAATCGGCAGCGGTCAAGGGCGCCAGCGAATGGCGCGCAGGGCGCTCGCCCGCCGCCAGGTAGCAGAACTGCGCGGAGTAGGGCAGGCCGCGCGCGCCCAGCGAGTCACCCAGCTGCAGCAGCGTGCGCCGATCCTGCTCTGGCTTGGCGAGGCGTTGGCTAGGATGATGGCGGCGTGCGTGCGCCAGTCGCCCCAGCCCTCGTCGACGACGCAGGTAGCAGCGGGCGGCGCGCGCGCAGCCAGCGTGTGGTACAGCGTGTGCAGCGGGTCGGCGGGCGGCAGCGCGGCCACAAACCGCGCCGCGACGGCAGCGCGCCCGCGCCGGTCCGCCGCCAGCTGCAGCGCATGGCCCCACAGACCGCAGCTCATCGCCCACTCTGAAACACACATAATATACATTAATTATGATCGTAAATTTTGCCATACAGATCAGTGCACGGACCTAGTGATATACAAAAAGATAACTTCTATAACATAATAAGAATACACAAGACGACGTGTTTCTTTGCTATACCAATACATTGGACATTTTTTATTTTATTAAAAAGCGTTTAGGCGAACGAAGGATTGATTTGACGTCTATCAATTTTCCAAAAAAAAATCACCATTGGTTTCAAACAATGAAGGATGGGACTCACCGATGGCCTCCTGTCGGTTGCCGTACACGAGCAGCTCGCGCAGGCGGTCCACGGCCGTGCGCTCGTCGACGGGTCGCTGCGCCTCGCGCTCCACACCTGCGGCACAGTAGCGACATGAGTATCGAGCTATGCATCGTTTATATAATTGACTACGGCTAGTGATGTCGTCTTACGTATAGAACTATGGTAATTCTACTATAACTCATGTAAATGAACAGAGGAACTAGGATAAAAAAAAAACTTAATTGCCACAGACAAACACACATAATTTAAGTCAGTCACTTTCATTAACACATTTCACATAATAAATAACTCACCGTTGTGGTCGGCGAGCAGCGGCGACGCCACGTGTTCTCGGCTGGTGCGCGACGACGAGGACTCCCGCCGCGTCTCTGTACACACATCATCATTACATTAGACTACACAAGAAGATACACGTTTCATTGCATGGTGTCAGCGTTGCACCGCGCTGCACCGCGCTGCACGGCGCATGTGTAGTGTATGACTGATGTCATAAGAACTTGTATCTTTTTGTGTAGTGAAAAAAGTTCAATTTTGAATAGCTATCTTTAAAAATGCAGCGCTGCGTCGAATATCGTCTAGCTTTGGTGTGAACTGACCCATAGACATATTTAGAAAAAGCTTGAATGTTTATAAAATACAAATAATAAAGAAATACAATGACATAGTTATAAGGGTAATCTCTTTGTTTACGTTTAGATTGGATCTGAGCAGAGTATATCAAGCTTAGAGCGTAACATGGTCAGATCCATACCGTGAGCGTGCGCGTGCACAGGCGGCGCGTACGCACACTCCTGCGTGTGCTTCATGAGCAGCTCGGCGATATCGCCGCCGACGACGACGCCGTTCTGCCGCAGCAGCAGCGCCAGCAGCCGCCACACGAGCGCGCGCCCCGCCGCGTCCGCGCCGCACGCCGCAGACGCGCGCGACACGCAGTACTGCATCACGCTGTTCTTGTGACTCACACCTGCAAGGATTATGTAATATTAAATGAATGTATAATATTAAATGAGATTTACAGTATTTTGGCAATATAATAGGTTAGAACAAACAATCAATATCAGCATATTAAAATAGGATCACTCTAGATTGAAAGAAAATTATGCAGCTTATTACAAATAAGGTGCATAATTTTCTTTCAATTTTGTAACACCACATGGAAAACTAACAGTTATAATATGTAAGTTTTGATTATTAAACTTCACCAAACCCACAGCACATACCTACTGGGTGATATTTATTCTGTCAAAAGAAAATAGGGTACAATAGTTACATTAAATTGAGGCCCCAATACAGTTATATTTTTCTTATTCTAAAATAGCGAAAATTTGTTTCACAACATCATACCATCATCATAAAATCATTATTTTATTATTTAGAGATTTAAAAAAAATCGGAAAAAAATATTAAAATATTATTAAATTACAAAACATTAATGTCACTCTATTGACCCCTATAAAAATATATATGTAACCTTCTTGCTCCTCCTTGATACACTTTATTCGTTAGACCTGACAATTAATGTCAGGACAGACATTTGTATTAAAATTCATATGAATCCCTAGTGTCATACAATATTATTTATATTGTGAATTATTAGCATTTAATGTTGTTTCCTTCGTTGTAAAGAAAAAAATTATATTTCCAAGTAGTAAGAAACCTTATTATAGTATATACGCAGCCATCGAGCACCGCCGCTCGGCGCCCCGTCGCCCGCGCCGTCGGGTCGAGTATTTACGGGCGTATTGTGGGATGACCTGGGGGCCTAGCAGGAACTTTTGACAGCGGCGTAAACGTAACGTTATCGAATGAAATTTGGGCGCTGTGATATAATGACAGATTTTGATACAATTCTTATTTGATAACATTACATTTACGCCGCTGTCAAAAGATCCTCCTAGGCCAATAGAATTCATGATTTTTCAAAGATTTTCATATATTTAATACAAATGCTTTTGTGTATATATTCTGTTGTTGATACGAAACAAGCCCTATTTCTCTTCAGATTGTTTCTGAATTGCAACCAGTTGAATTTACCTTTAACAAGTGGTCCGGGAAGGCGGCGAGCTCGGCGGCGGCGGGGTCGTGTCGCAGCGCGACCGCCAGCGACAGAACCGCCACGCTGCCGCCGCGACACACCACCAGCGACCGCGCGCCCACGCAGCCCTGCGACACAGTAGCACGTTATAGACACATAACACTGATTTATAATCTCAGTCAGAAAAATACAGCCGGAACAGCTGTCTCTAGTCTCTACTACCTGCCTGATAGAGAAACACAATCATACTAACTGTTCAGATTTATAAGAACATTACATTATGTTAAATCTTTAAGCCTACTGGCACAAGTTAATTTATTTTTAATCATTTCAAAATTAGAAAATTAGACTTACGTGCCTATGTCATAAATTTTCAATGTAAATTATTTTGTCTATCATTCAACATGTTAATTGTAAATACGTAAATATAAACCTTTTAGAACTAAAATATTATTATTTTCGACCACCTTATTTATTATTAAGGTCCGAATAGACTACATTTTAATACACGGAACAAAATATTGATAGATTAGTTTCAGCCGTAGCTGAAACACAGTGGTTACCGTAGGTAACAATTCATTATGTACAAATTAATAACAGAGATGAATATTACGAAAGGTTCACTACTTTTACAATTCATGTAATTTATAATGTGGGAGGTACCTTGACGTGCGAGGTGGCGAACTTGAATGGCGTCATACGCTCGGAGCGCACCGTCGACTCCTCCAGCTGCAGGTTCAGCGACATGTCCGTCGTCAGCTCCCTGCGCACGCGCACACTGTTACAGCACGGACGGACGGACGCACGCACGCACGCTACACGCACGTAATATGCACGACTATATGTGCGCTCGTATGCAAGCACGCATACTCGCGGACGAGCGTACACGGTACGATCATATAGAGATTATCATAAATAAGACAGAAGAATTTGCAGTATTACAAAACAAAACATTGCTACTGTATACCCATACCCGCCTTAACTCCCACATCAAGCAAAAGCATAATATGATAAGCCTGTCAGTCAAACTACGATACAGAATCTACTTAAAAGCATAACCAAGTGATGAAACATATTAAATATACAGTGAATAAAACAGATTGTTCTTAAAAAAGTTATTTAATATTAGTTTGAAACTTTACAGCCTAAGTAGGCGGTATGGAAGCATGAAACTTCAATAAATTTTAGAGTCACAATAGTAAAAGTATGTTAGTACAGTACAGTAACAATTATTTCAAGAGTTCTCATCAGATGATGATGGGTGTGGTGGGGTGTGGTGAGGTGTGGTGGGGTGTGGTGAGGTGTGGTGAGGTGTGGTGGGGTGTGGTGAGGTGTGGTGGGGTGTGGTGAGGTGTGGTGGGGTGTGGTGAGGTGTGGTGGAGTGTGGTGATACCTGTCCGAGATGTCAGTCCGCAGTGAAGGCGCGCCGCGCAGCTCGGACAGCTCCGCCCGCCAGCCGCCGAACCTGCGCCGACGCACGCACACGTACACACACACGTACGAGCATGCGCGTCACACATACGGTTACATATGATCACAGCCCAAACACAGGAGCTTATATATATATAATATATATCGTGATAAAAGATATAATTGTACGTGATATGATATGACAACAGTATTTACAAAATCAACAATACCGCCATATCGTGCAATAGGCGATATTTTTGACGTTTCCGTTGCCAATTCCGCATGAGTGTTAGTGGGGCGGGGTGAGGTTACCGGCGCGGGGGCGGAGGTGGGGTACGTAGTCGACGAGTCGGGTGACCTTTGGTCAGTACCATATTGTCAGTTTTGTTGTGTATTATTCTAATTTATATCTCAATAAGATATAATGTACGATCGCCAAAAAATATATGTTCAGACATTCACTCGACTCGTCGACTGCATTTACTAAATTCAATTTAGTATCTCGCAAATAATAAAAGCTAGGCCTTCACACTTGGATTAGAAGTAGAATAGAATTACAATTTATTTTAAATAAATTGTAATTTTTAAAACCTCGTAACATTGATTACGGCACGCGCGTGTCTTCGTACCCTCCTGTGCGCAAGCATGCGTCCCCGTGCGTCCCCCTGCGTGCGTGCAAGAGTACTCACGTGTCGGTATGCTTGAGTCCGTTTGCGCTGGAGCGGCCGGAGTGCACGCTGCCGCGGTCGTCCGCGCGCACCTCGTACCGCCCGCCCGCCGCGTATCCCGCTGAAATACCATATCAATAGTGATATTATACACAAAATATGTTACAAAGTTTTAGTGAGGATCTTTATAAATTGAAAAGCCGTTGCCAAAGCACTTGTTTGCGTTGAATAGTCTTCGACAAAAAGCTAATTTACCTGAGCAAAAACGCCTGTCTGTTAATGCTGCTAGTAACTTTCTCCGATCCAGTCACATCAAATCTGCTGTTTAGACATTAGACTACGATATAAACAGTCTAACTTACAATATGGATCTACATACAGACCGATTCAACGTTATAATTATTTCATGATATTGAATTCTAAAGTGCGGTCGCGGAGCACGTAGGATTTCGTACATTGACTCATCGCTCCTTGTCTCTTTCACTCGCGCACGAATATATTGCTATCACGATTACGCAGGTACGCGATAGGAGCGCGATAGCGATATATTCGTGAGCGAGTGAAAGAGACATTTAGCGATGTGTCAATGTACCGCACTTTAGTACATAATTTAGTCTCACCGTCGGCGTAGTACTTGGCGTAGGCGGGGTCGGTGAGCTGCTTGTACAGGCGTAAGTAAGCGGCCGGGTCCGTCAGCCGCAGCCGCTCGTAGTACTCGTACTGCCGCCGTGTGGCGTACTCGTCGCCGTACCCCACTGCACATCGATTTGTAGGTTAGTTTGTTACTCATAGGTCTTACATTGTTATCCTGCTGATATTATAAATGTGAAAGTTTGTGAGGATGGATGAATGGATGTTTGCTACTCTTTCGTGCAAAAACTACTGAACGGATTTTGATGAAATGGTATGTTATTCCAGGGCTTCAACTAACTATTAGTTGAAGCCTTGGAATTGAAGATATTTACCGTCGTAGTAGTGATGCCCAGGGTCGCGAGGGTCCCGGGAGTCCCGGGGCCTGCGGTGGGAGGCCCGGGCGCGGCGGCGGGGCTCGTCCTCGTCCGTGACGGCCGCCTCGCGAGACCCCGGACGCGAGCCCGGCGAGTACGTTCCGTCTGCAACAGGGATGTTGGCTAGTGTCTAATATAACATTATTACAAATTAAATTTAAAAATGGTTGAATGTACATTTAAATCAAATAGAAATAGTTAATTAGGTTCACGCGTTTAAAAATTATAAGCAAATGAAAAAGTATGTATGTATTATGTATATGTATTCAACAGATGCAAGACCCTATTTCACAGACTACGTGTCTAACTCCTTTTATTTAATCGAAATTAAAAGTACATTTATGTAGTCGTGTTAAAATAATAAAGTGCCTGTATTAATAGAATATATGGCATAATTATAAGAAAATTGTAATATAATCACACAGTGAGAATACTTTTTGACTATGTAAATGTAAACGAAAATGTTACTTGTGCCATTGGCATATCATTTATGATATTCATAAATATCATTAAGTATTTATTACATAATATTAAAATAAAAAATATAAAATACACTCGAATTGTGTTATGAATAAAGAACATATTCGGGAGAATCCATCACCGTAAAATAAAATAAAATATTTTATTACTCCTGATTATGCCATGAATCAATAAAAACATAGTTCGTTTTGACACTTGGTAGGTGTACAATTGTACAGTAACAATAATATTTTAAAACAAAACAAAAATAAAATCTGCATCAAATTAGTAACCGTGGGAAAACGAGAATATGCACGTAACATGTTTGATGAAGAGATCGTGTATTCAGAAATGAAATATCGCATTGTCTGTGTTTAGGAAGTTTCCTTAGAGTGGTTTGAATATAAAATAGAGTAAGCAAAGTTACAGGAATAATTGTAATTGACGCCTACGCGTGTATAGTCAATTTCAAATCGTGTCGTCACAATCTTCCAAATTTCAATCTTGTAGTGGCTGTAATCTGCCAGAATTGTATTAGCCCAAATGTTTTTTGCAAGTGCAAAGCAAAACTTACGGAAGACCAAGTTTAATGTTGTTGTATTTTAATCGACGTCAGTCATTGATCTTACATACTTCAAATAACTTAGCTTTTATTTTTATCAGTGGATGTCTAAGATAGAGAAACGATGTCGAAACAACTGTTAGAGAGATAAGGCAGACATGAGACACTAGAGAGATAAGGCAGACATGAGACACACCTATCCGCTGTACATGTGAACGAGGACAAACGTTATGAAGACCTATGTGACTACTATTTAATTACAATTTCGAAATGGACTACGGTAAAGCGAATTATGCTAAAGCGTGGTTAGAGACATTTATGACAAAAATAGCTTAGAAGTTTAATAACTAATTGAACTGCACGATAAAATTGGAGATAAGGTAATAATTACACTAATCCTATGTGGAATAACCTAACCACGAGCATGTTTAAGGGGGATTCTATCAAGGCGCAATAGGTTTTTTCAAATTACGTTAAAAGTTATAATCCGATTTCACTCAATATAATTTTCTTAAAGAATATTTAGCATGACCTATCAGCATGGAAAGTTACAAGTTTCTACCCCTTTTAGTTTAGAAATGGAAGGGTTCTTTCTAGTAGTATGGAACCCTAAAACCCGGCACAAACAGATTATTATTAATATCAGATTTCAGAATGATCATGAGAGTTTTAAGCGTTATTGTCGAAATCAAAACCATTCAGACACACTCATCATGCAATATTAACTTGTACTCATGGTTCACATACGTAATATATAAACTCGCAGCCCTCAAGCTTTTTATTATTGACCACTTAATCCATTGCCTATTGCAAAAAAATGACTTATGTACATGTAAAATGTTTATCCGGTGCCTCATTCTCATAACACAAGTCTTACCAAGCATGGGATTAGCTTGATATAATGATCATGTTCATTCTATTGCATATTATTATGTGTGTGTACTGTGTAATATTATATGTGTGTGTATTATTACGTGGTGTACTGTGTAATAAAGTATTTTGAGATACACATCATATAAAGTTATAAGTGTGAAGTCTGTATAATACCCATCCCATCTCAATCCCACTGAGATCTGTGCCATAAGAGAAGGATTTAAAAAGAAAAGATTAAATAAAGAACATTCTAGAGTCTAGACTATAGGCAAAACTAGCTCTGAACCTAGTACCTGAAATACCTAAAATTATAAAGTTTAAAGTGGATTTTCAATCGATCAGACCTGCTAACTATAAGGCATCAAATCGACTCATGATTAAGTGCATGAGAAAGCCCGAAATTGCATGCGTCACAATCTATATACCTTCGTCCTCGGTACTAGCACTTTTTGTGTCACCACAGAACGTCACTGCAACACAAAATAATCAGCACGTATCCAACCTTTACGTATAAATAAATACATAATGTTTAAATATAAATATTTGAAATACATAAAAAAAAGAATAACATAATAAATTAATATGAAATAAATATTGGACATGAACATTAACCTCAGGTGCCCTTGCAAGATACAAGTACTATTTTACACCGAATTTCTGTAAGGCTGAGGTATCACTACAGTCAAGCCGACTCATTCGTGCCGAAGCATCCCCTTTATTAAACGATTGCATTACCTTTCTTCCTATCATCATCTTCGCGCCGCGCGTTGTACTTGCGCGGGTCGATATCTCGGTAGCGGCGCTCGAAGCGGTCGCGCCGCCTGTCCCGCTCGTCGTCGTATCGTCTGTCCCGCTCTATCGTGTTGTACCGCCGCCCGCGGTCATCGTATCTCCTCTCCTTGTCGTCCGGCCGCGGCGGCTTCGAAGAGGTGTACGAGCCCTCTCTGTACCGTCTGTGAGCAATTTTAAAGGAAACCATTAATTTCAGGCCAAATTTGATTGACAGATATCAAAAAATATAAAAGCCCTAAAAATTTGTCGTTACAGAAAAAAAACGGCCAAGTGCGAGTCGGACTCACGCACGAAGGGTTCCGTACAAAACAGCAAAAAAAATCACATTACATTCATAAGGTACAAGAATATGAAGTTTAATATATTTGGAGGTTCACGCACCTTCGCTCTCTCTCCCGGTCGCTGTAGTAGTCGGTGTCCTCGGTCTCGTAGCGGTGGCTGCGCGAGCTGCGCTTGTGGCGGCGGCCGTCGGGGCTGTCGTCGCGGCGATCGCGCTCGCGATCTCTGTCTCGGTCGCGCTCGCGGCGGTCCTTGTCCGCGCGCCGGTCGTCGCGGCCCGACCGTCGGTCGCCTTCCCGGTCCTTCCTGTCTCCTCGCGAGTATCTTCCCTCTTTGTCTCTCTCCCGGTCTCTGTCCTGATCTCGTGATGACTTGTGCTTGTCGCGATCCTTTCTCGGCAAAGATTTGTAATTCCTATCCCTTTCGGAATCCTCTCCCGAGGTGACGCGGTTGAGGGAGTGCTTGCGCGAATCGCTCTTGGGGTAGTCGATCGACTCGGCTCTGTCGCTGTTTAAATCTTTGTGCGAATCTACAGCGCTAGCCATTTCGGTAGTGGACACGATGTTTAGATCTTGCAAATTCTCGCCTTCGACGGTGATCTCTCTCTGTTGATCATCGAGGGTAAGATTGAAATCAGGGGTCGTGGCATTGCTGGCTTCCCGGGCACCGACCACGTTTCTGCCTGTGTTCCTCGGAGGTGGTTCCGAGTAATCTGAGCCGTCAAGATTTTGCTCTCGTATGTTCGAAGTTCCCATGTCAACGGGCATGGAGAAGTCGCAATCGACGCCCGTGACGACCCGCTGTTCGTTTGCGCCGCTGTAGTTTGTACTCTGATACTGGTTGTACTCCTCATTGCTGGGCTCGCCCGGCACCATGCGGTCCAAACCGTACGGTCGCCGGTCGCCGCTCCTAGTGGACGCAAGATTGTAGTCGTCCTGCGTCTGCTGCCCGTCGGCTTGCCTGTACGGTCGCCCGGTACTGTCGGTGGGTTGGCCGTCGATCTGACGATCCATGAAGTCTCCAGACGGACGGTACATATTATCGACTTCGGTTTGCTGCCCTAGGACCATACGAGACAGGCCGGGCGGGGGCTCGTCGCCGGATATGTTCAAATTCTGGTTGTACTCGACTTCCTGTTGACCGACACCCATCCTCCGAATTCCCGCCGGCGGCGGCATGGACCTGGCGAAGTCCGTGTTCTCTTCGTAGTCGCCGCTTGACAGATGTGCCGTTTGCAAATATTCGTTTCTATCGTTTTGCGGGGCAATTTCTAAATTATCAGGCAATTGCTGTGTTCCGCTGATATTCCTATATCCTGGAATCTGAGGTTGATCAGGTCTTTCGGAATTATCCGGTGTTGTTTCCAAGTTTGCACCGAAGCCACCCGTAAGATTATCCTGCTGCACGAACTGATTGACTACACTCGGAGAAGACAGGGGTACACTTTGAATAGGAAAAGATAATCCAGTAGAGCTTGGGGGAGGAATTTTAGCTGCAGTTTTATGAGTAAATGCCCCAGCATGCTTAAATGGATTTTGAGATCCGCTGGGTGGAAAACTGACAGGTGGTGGTAAAGGTGCACTAGACACAGGTTGTTGTGTGTTAGGAGCAGGGGGTGCGGGTGAAACTGATAGTGGTAGGCTTGAAGGCGGGGGCAATACAGGTTGAGAGGCACTGCTAACTGGTGGTGGTGGTGGTAGACCGGCAGCTGCAGAACTTGCAACTACATGGTCACTGACAGATTGGGACTGTTCAGTCACAACAGAATTTGTTGATATAGATGATATACTTGAATAGGATCCGGAAGGTACTTGATTATTTTTGGGCTCATGATTACCTAAGTTCATTTCTTGCATTGAATTTAAAAGTTCATCGTGACTTTCTTTTCTTCCGATGCTAGCTATTGATTTGTTAGCTATTGATATTTCTTCATTAGAGTTATTGGACCATTCATTGTTGCTCAATTCTACTTCATTATAACTGGCTTGTGAATATTGAAAGTTTGAACTATCAGTAGTCGGACCGGGACTGTCTTTCGAGGAATTTCTCGATGGATTCTCACTTCTATACTTTCCATCTGATTGTGTAGGTCCATCACTAGAATCTTGTGACATCTGCGACTCTATTGACCACTGCGGTGTTAAGTTTTCCAAGTGGAAGCGCTTTCCGGCTGCCAAATTTGGTAATTCTTTTACAGCATCTCTGTCACTTAAATTTCTGACATCTAGGTTTTCAGCAATACTAGTTGTAGAATTATTGACTGGTTTTATGTTTTGCAGTGTTTGTGCATCTTGGTTATCTACTGGTGGAAGTGTTTGCCTATGATTCCCCTGATCCAAGGACACTGTTTCTTTACTTTCAGTCTTTTCTTCCATAGACCAATTCCAAGTGTTGGATGGAGCAAAGCTTTCTTCTATAATATTGGCATTATCTACTGGTTGAGTCTGAGGTGCCGCATGAGAGGGAACTTGGTTAAGTTTTTGATTTTGTTTTGATGAGTCCTCCCAACCCCAACCCCAATTATCCTCCCAGCCCTCGCCTCCTTCATTTTGAGTAACATTTTGTTGCACCTGGGGTTGGTTATGGTAATAATTTTGCTGATAACCCTGTTGAGTGTTCTCATAATTCTGATTGGTGTAGTTGTGATTTACAGGTGCAGCTGGTTGATAGAACTGATTGGAGCCATTGTTGTAGTTCTGCTGGTGGTATGTCTGCCCATATTGTTGTTGACTATACTGTGGCTGCTGCTGTTGTTGTGGCATCGGCCACATCTGTTGCTGTTGAACACCTGGTGCTCCATGGTAGTTTGGATACATTGGTTGATTTCCATATGCCTGAAATTCAAGTTATAAAAGCTTTGAATAAACTCAGATTTCTTGGTAAATGATAATTAACACTATATCCTCAACCTGGCCTACTAAAATATGTATTTATTATACAAGAACTATGCACAAATTTGAAGGAGATTTTACTAAACAAAACTGAGTTTGTCTACAGATGGCATCATACGTATTTGAAGCTACTTGAGACCCTATTCCAGTGCAATATTGATATCAATCTTAAGACAACAACGAACCACGTCATTGTTTACGTCGAAGCACATAACCTGCGACCTACCTGGGGAGCGAACGCCTGGTGCTCGGCCGCGGGCGGCGCCGCCCCGCCCGGGGGTCGCTTCATCCACGACATTCTGTTAAGAACACTTACGTAACATTAGCAATTTTACATCTAAACTAGGACTACTATCACAAACGGCTTCGTCACAATCACAATATGGAAAAAAAACTCAAAACACTTTCACTTTAGTATTACATTTATAGAAATACAATAGGTACTACGAAAGTTTACTATTTTTGTTACGATATACGAAACGAACATAATACTATTACTAATGAAATTGCGTCCTTACAAGAATTTTGTAAGTTTTCAGTAAAAAACTTTTGACAGCAAACCATCGATCGAAGGTGCCTTGTTGGCAGTGTCGCCATGATATTGCATATATATTTTTGGTGCGATCGGATACGTCACTTGTATGTTTCGTAACACGTATGTTGTGAAAAGTTGTCTTCGCATATAGAAGAAAGCGAATTTATTAGAGTGAAAGGTATCAAAAAAGATTCGTTAAAATTTTTTATAATAAAAAATAATTTCAACTTCTTTTTTTATTAATAAGTTGGCAAATTGTTCATAGGCATTGACAAATGACAAACAAATGATATGAAGTTTTGCCGAGGAATTCAATGTTTTTTTTTTTGTAAAAAAAATATGTGTAATTCCGGTTCTTAATGTGTAATATTGGTAGAATATTAACCATTAAATATTCGATAAAACTTCTAAAAAAGTATTTTTTGTTGCCTCCAAAACTCCCTAGGAACTTTCAATAAAGCTTCTACCACTTTACTGAATCTACTGACTTGACTCATTGACTGCACTATTTATTTAGACTTTGACTAGACTTTAGACTTGACGATTTAGGAATACGGTGTTGCAAATTGAAACGACAGTTCTATTTCCCGCTTTTTTAACTTGATACTGGCATTTGGTTAAAAGCCAATATATATATTTAAATAAATATTAAAAAAATATTTTTGACAAATGTCATATATCAAAGTCAAATTAAAAAGAAGAAAGACTTTTTTAAATTGAGGTACAGCTACGGTCAACTCATAATTTCTAAAAACCTACCTTGTTCTTATTTTTTGAAATTATTTACGTATCATGTCCAAGAGGTCGAATCCGTATGCAGAAGATTATATTCCACAAAGTAAAACGTACGTGAGTCTGAAACAGTTTAACAACAATGAACACAGGTTACAAAAAGTATATGGTAAGTTTAAATCATGATTAAATGCTGTATAAATTTGAATACCTTCAACCAGATTCATAGAAAATTGCACACTAAGATGTACTGTTTTCATTGTTTCAGAAAAAACTCTTGAAAAGCTTTTCAAAGGTGCAAACAAACCATTGGAAGAAAGTGTAAAAACTAATCTTAACAGTAGTAAACAACAAAAGAAAGACGGGAAGAAACAACTATTTATAGGCAGAGACGGTACTCTTTCACATACGGGATTTCAGGTAGATTCAGAATTATATTCTAATGAAGTAGGTATATGTGCTATATCTTTTATTTATTTGTATTATTACTAGCCTGGTTAATACGAATACATAAACCGTAATCCTACAAGTATTTAATTATTTTTCAGGTATCGGAGAACTCCATTGCAGAAGAGTGTAAGTGTGGCAATATCAATTCGGAGTACTGTGCCTACTGCGAATCCGTCCTGTGTACATCATGTCAGCACCACTGTCAACAGTGCAGTCAGTTTTTCTGTTCCAAATGTTCTCTGTCAGGGTACGTCACATCTAATATGTAAATCAAAATATCCAATAATTATCCACCCAATTATTGATATTTAATATATTTTGTGCAAATTGAATAAAAGATTACAATTTGGTTCAATAATAATTACCAATAACTTTAAATTTGTTTCAGGTTGGAAAGTTCAGAAGTGTGTGTATCATGCTATAGTTGAAAAGACTGCATAAGGTAATTGGTAACTGTTTTGTATTTTTGTATGTTTTCTTCATAAGTAATATGGTGTCCTAAGACTATTTTCATCGGCTTATTTATAAAGTTCTCATCCATATTTAAAGGATAATAATAATTTTTATATGCTGAGTGATTTTTTATTCCAGTTTGAGTGAAATAGAATATAATAGGTAAGTACCTGAAATAGAGTGCCTGCTACGGCACACTTAGTTTATTTTTTTCTTACTTGGTGAAAATTAGTTTTTCGACATTGCGCTACTAATTTAAAAATCATTTCTACTTATTTATACCTATGTTTAAAAAATTATTTCAGTTTCTTTTTGTAAATACCTATTGAAATTATAATTGTCACACTAGTGACCCCTGTTGTATTGTTATTCTCTCAACGCAATAAAAAATCACCCAGTATATTAAGGGCATGTTTTACAATTCTTATGTCTTCTAATTAGTGTTAGATAGCTAGATTTTGTTTGTGACAGAGATAAAACATGAAAATAAGCTATCTGTCACTTATATGTAGATTGTGAAACAGGCCCTTACGAGTTATAAAAAATAAAGTAATGGTTACACTATCACAGTTGTGGTTTAGGATAGTGTGCAGTTTATCATAGTATATTACATAAGTCATCAGTGGCCGAGCCAGTAGATCAAAATATCTAGTTCATAATAATATCACACAACTTTTTTATACACAGTTTCCACTTCATTTCAACTATAAAAAATATCTAGAACTAGTGCATATTCCACTGTGCAGTAACAATATTATTAATAGAATGTGACAATTGGTTGTTGAAAACATAACCTGATAGAATTATACCCAATTAAATAATATAGTACTAGAGTTGATTGTATAGTTTGAGATATTTAATGTTATTTTTACAAGTTTACCTATTGAGACTCGTAAAAAACTTGTGAGTGCAATGTGATATAATATAGATGATAATATAATTAGAAGATATTGTTTTAATGTAATTAAATAAAATAACTTAAGTTTCCAGTATGTATATCTTTTATTTACATAATATCAATAGAATTCATGTTTTATAAATGCTTAAATTATTTTAAACTTCAGAAAGTAAATAATTTGAATGCCCTGATCATACTTGTATATATTTTAATTAAATCGTACTAACAAAATATATAAACAACTTTAACTTTTACAGTGTACTCTTAATGTTTCTGTTAAATCTATTATTTGTATCATAATTAATAATTTATTCATAAAATGGACAGCACAGATGAAATAAACCAAGAACTATTTTGTGCAACTAAATATGTATAATAAAACATAGAATATGCGTAAATGCATTGTCACTTACGCCTAGTCAATCAGCACCCAAAAACCCTTAAAGGTGCCCACAAAATGAGACGCCATAGTCATATTGTTTGTTTACTTACACGATTCCCTTACCTTCCCTTAAAGATGGAGAGAGCTACTAGGAAATTTAGAGCAGGTGTTTGAGGCAAGCTGAAACCTTGTCCTATGCTTCTCCTAGTGTACCCCAACACAGAAGCGAGGCTAAGTCAATATACAATTTTTTTTTAAAGGGTTTTTTTTTTATCCCAAATAATATGTTTGAGGCAATTTGAAATTTTGATACTATGTTGTAGTTTAAGGAGTTGGGGAAAAAGGCTTGCCATTCCAGTGTAAAAATAAATTGGAAATATGCTGTGCTATCAATTCATGATTTTCTGATATCTATCGGTCATTTTATGAACTACATCTTCATGAAGATCGTAGTTCATAAAATTGCTTGCCTCAAACACCTGCTCTAAATTTCCTAGTAGCTCTTGGGCTAATATGGTAACTTTCCCATTTCTAGGATTTCTCGTAACTAAGTATTTGTGATCATAATCCTGTTTGGGTCCGCGCGGTGTCACATTCACACACGTCTATCGCGCGTGAGCGAGTGAGACAGCGCGCGGACCAAAACAGAATTATGATCAAAATAGTTACGAGAATTAAGCTTTACATATTACAATTCCCTACATATACCTGCAGGCCTAGCATGCGCAGCCTAGAAACACCGAAGAATTGACAAAATGACAGACTGATGAAACTTTAATAATACCATTCGGATCAAAATAGGTCTTATTGTAAGGCAGCAAGGTCGATGCATCGTCTTTAAGAGAAACAACATTTCTTTTCTTCCCGAGCATGAGCTCACGAAAGTAGAAACGTTTTCTTAATTCAATGTCAAATAGTCTTACAATAAAGTCATCTACTCCACATCATGGCGCTCCTAGACAAATAGTTTCTTTACGTTCAGTCACTCAGTACTTGAATATTTGTTCGTTTTTGACAGAAGATTTCCCGGCAGCCATTTTAAAAATGGCTGTTTAGAAATGTTGACTTCTATAGACGACCTTGTTACAATGAATTAAGAACTATTTTGGGTAGAATATTTTTTCTTTAAAATTATTTCTTCGGATCGCCATGCTAAGCCCGCAGGCCATTTACATCGACCTTTGGATGAGTGTCGGCTTTGTACAACGTTATCTCTGGCACACACAGCTAGTAGGAATAAGGCGAAATGTTATTGCAGAGACATCAAGCAATAAATTATTTTTGTTAATTGATAAAAAGTCCGTATTGTGGCAACCCCAAATAAATATAAAATCTAACTTCATACACCCAACACCATACAAAGCTTCGACGCACAACCAACTTAAAACTAATTACAATTAGCTTCGTTTCAAAAGAAACAATCTTGTAAGCTATACAAAACGTTAAATATCATATAAAATATGTGAACAAGTACGCTCGACTTTATCTTATACCTGCTCTATTCAATTCCATTTTTCTATTGTTTTTGTTTATGAAGCATGTTCAAAATTTACAAAACACTTTCAGCGTTTTTTGTTCTGATTTTCCTCAAAATGTCGAGAATTTCTAAAGGGCTTGTTCCAGTTTCCACCGTGTAATAAATGTCGGATACATTATCCTCAGTCAATTTCAGCGAGTAAGCTATCCCACACTGATTAGAAGATGGAAAAGTTAAAAGGCATGTTCGGACTTGTGACGTCATCTGTGCCCTTGCCATTGAGAAACTCTCATCCAGCATTAGAAGCCTTGCCCAGAAACCAAGCACTTGTATTTATTTCTTAGACATAATCAGTTTAGCATTATGTTACTACTTATTAGCACTGTTAGTTTTTTTTACAATGATATCCTAATAAATAAATACTCTCGACCGGTTTTTAAAATCTAGACTCGTCACTTTTATATTTATAAATGTAACAGGTAGGTAAATATGAATATTTGAATTTAAATACATAGTTTAAATAGTACACTATCTCAAATGCATCCTTTCGGTAAATTAAAGAGAATTAACAACTTGTGTAACACAGAATTAACGTACGGCCTTACTCCCGACACAATCGAGAATCGAATCTGTTCGATCTCAATTCTCAATAGCTTTTGATACTCCCGACACCTACACTAGCGCACAATCGTGCGGTGGCTCAATTCGTAACTAACCTGGATCGAGAAGTTCGATAGATCGTAACTTTTGGTACTCCCGACGAAATCAATCGACTGAAAATCGAATGGCAGGATCATAAACAAACGTCAAAATACACGATAGCTAAAGAAATCTCATTTATTAAATATTAGTGACATTTACAGTAACGATTTTGCTCGTTTTAGTGTATTTGAACTAAATTACGTGATTTTTATTGTAGTATTGCAGCATTATTTAATGTCATTGAAGAAGCTAATAGAAAACGCGTACAGGAAATGCAACATTTACGAAGATTCACAAACATCAATACATTAGCAATGGACATGGATTGTGAGAAATTTCGATGCAATTATCGCCTTAAAAATGATTTATTTGACGTACTTATAAATTGTATCACCGTTATGTGTAAAGTTATTTAAACCTTTACGCATTTGTTTACACATTTGGCCGCTAATTCATGTATTATATTTTCACATAAGACAGGGACTGATGGACAAATGAAGTCTACATGATATGA
Organism: Phengaris alcon alcon; assembly: GCA_037179445.1. Taxonomy (NCBI): domain Eukaryota; kingdom Metazoa; phylum Arthropoda; class Insecta; order Lepidoptera; family Lycaenidae; genus Phengaris; species Phengaris alcon. Next base: position 280,409 of record JAYRCH010000168.1, on the reverse strand, counting down.
TCTATATAACGTATCATATGAAGACTTCGTTTGTCTCAATCTGTCTTTATACATAAACAATGTCAATAAATAGTTATAAAAAGTCGTATGTTGATATTGTTACTATGCTCGGGTTTTCTAAATGTAAACACTTAACACGAATTTGTTACTATATGATTTACATGAAATATACCACTTATATTTTCACCAAGATTAACAATAGGCTACTTTCATCTATCAAAATCAAATTATATAAATTTGTTATTTATAGTTTCTATCGTAAGAATTACGAATACAACACTAAGTTTGTTTTATAAATATGCGATTTATTTATAATTTCGAAAATAAATCTGTAGTTTTATTATCTGTATGTCACGTGACCCAAAACGCCAACCGCCATATTTTTCTTGTAAGTGACATTATAAGAACTTAATCAAATCGAATAAACAACAGCGAAAGATAAATCTAAAGTTCATGCACTACACACGCACATATGACATTTAATTGTTTCTGTTCTTATGTCGTCACGATAATGGTGGCTGTTGTTTTGGCGCAAACATTTATCGTTTAAATTTTTATCATATTTTCTTAGCATAAAGAGATATTATTTCCAGGAAATAAAAATACTAGTTGACTAACGAATCGATACGAACATTTTAAAATATATTTGAAAAAAAGGTAGAATAGCCTATTAACTACCTTTTTCATTGTAGTTATTGAATGTGTTTTGTGCACAACACTTGATATAAATAGGAATTTCGAAACTATTATTTACTGTCACAGCTTTTTTTTTAGAAAAATAATCTTTAAAAACCTACCATTGCATGAGATTGAGACTGATTCATTTCAATTGACATACACCAAATGTTATTTAAAGTGAAAAATATATAATTAATCTTCGCCATAGACTACGGTACTCAGCTGTAACTTGTTTACACTGTGGACGTGACGTCATCAACCGGATCTCAACACGATCTCGATTTCGATTCGATTTTTTTCGGGAATAGGTACGCATCAGGATCGAAACTGAATCAAAATCGACGTCGGATCAGACACGTAAATCGAAATCGTAACAGTTTCGGGAGTAAAGCCGCAGGAAACGGATATTGCAGCCGAATACTCAAAAAAGCTACTTAAATTAATAGGCTCTCAAGTAACACGCTATCCTTGTCACTCTGCCAAACGCAGACAGAGACAGCCTGTGATTTAAGTAGCCCATAACTTTAAAATGTGTTTGATAATTCGGCCGTAAGTGAGCCAAGCGGTCAACACGCGAGTAGGTCAGTAAGACACAAAACTGGCGTATGTAAGTTCATTGACCCTCGCTAAGTAGTAAAAAATACCACCGAAAGTTATTGCTCTATTTGGTACGGTGCCGCGGTGCCGCGGCGGACTTGCTTAAGGTTTACAGCAGAGTTTACTCAGTTATTGTTTCAGCGAACCGCTCGTATTCAAATGTTGAACTAAAAATGTCTTTTTAGGTGCTTGGACGAGGCTACGACACCAAAATCGTTATTGTAATTACTTGGATAGCAAAAACAAAACTGTTTACTTTCACTTTCTAACGTTTTGTTTTTAGGTACCTATAGCTATATATACCTATAGCATTACATACAAACAGGTAGGTAGGTACATGGTAGCTCAAAATTCGTTGTCTAGCAAAAGTTGCTGAACAGTAATCATTAACAAACCACGATGCTGCAATAAACGTTGCTTGTAAACTCCTGGCTCTACCGGAGTCGCTGTGCTCCTGTCTCGAAGTAGATAATGTTGTGGGTGGCTCCTACAGGAACAGGTAGCGAAAGATGACGGTGGCGGCCACGCCCAGCAGCAGCGGCACGAGCCAGGAGCTCCATGAGCTGTGGACAGTTAATCTATACTATAATACTATAAAGAGGGAAGGTTTGTTTGTTAAAATACTTAGCTATTAAATTACGCTTACGAGTATTAAAAATAAATATAAGTGACATTCTGTCATAGATAGCTAAAGTTTTCAAAGAAATTAGAAACGTATACAAGACTTTGCATCATACATATTTTTCCAACAAAATATTTATTCTAATTAATGTTTATTCTTAGGTAAATCGCAAGGTAACGTTTTTATGCAAAAACAAAAAATTAAACCGATTTCCAAAGTAAAAATGCACAAAAAAGTATGAAATAAATGTTATATTGTTAATATTTCCTGTTTTAAATTCAGCTAAAATTTTAACTATATCTCTACACAATCTTCATTATTTTGACGTCGGTACCAGCCCAAACAATATCCTGATAAAACAATATTTTATAGAACAAGATTGGCTGGTGCCGACTTCAAAATAATGAAGATTGTGTAGAGATATAGTTAAAATTTTAGCCGAATTTAAAAGGGCAAATATTAAGAAAATAAGATTTATTTCATAATTTTTTGTGTATTTTTACTTTGGAAGTCGGTTTAATTTTTTGCTTAAACATAATAATTTTTCCCTTTTTAGTCATATTATTATTAACACATTTTAAGAACTTTTAAAATAAACTATCGAATGTATAATTGAATACGCGCCAAGCTTCCATTAGGTATTGTATATAAGATGATGATGATGATTACCTACTGTAAGTTACATAATGGCATATGCTTGCAGTTAATGTAGAAATTTCCAAACGCGTATTTTTTTAAGTCCGAGGTGTTCTGTTCAGTGCTTTTCGATCCAGGGTAGGTATAGCTTGGTGCAGAATCTTACTTTTTGGTAGCTTAAGTTTGGGTTACTTCAGAAAAAGTAGGAATCACTATATGTGTCCATATAAATTTCGAGGAGTTCCCTCGATTCCTCATGGATGCCACCATCAGGTCACCACTTTGGTGAGAACGGGACCAACTTTGGATTATACACTTTACATAAAACAAATAATTTTGAAAATCGGTCAACAGACGGCGGAGTTATCGTTGAACATACAAATATATATATATACAGCCGAACTTATAGCCGCCTCCCTTTTTTGGAATTGGGTTAAAAAAGATATAGGGTCGGTTATGGGTCGCTGTTCTCATGTTAATAACCCCAATTTCTACACGTTTTGGTTTTTATTAGGATTTAGGTAACATTTATGATCAGACATACACACAAAGAAAAAAACTGATTTAAAAAAATGATTTAAAGCTCACAGCAGCACCAAATTGGAGACGGGTCGCAAAGGACAGGAACCAGTGGAAATCGTTGGTGGAGGCCTATGCCGAAAGGCACACTGTACACACAAGAGATATAATTTAAAATGTTATATGTTCAAAAATTGTAAATTCACGGAACAAAGGGCTTTTTTATTTATTTTAACATCTGATTAGATTGTGAAACAGGCCCTTATTAAAGTAAGTCATAATATTTTAAAATAGATTTTTTGAACTTAAAAATTATACCTACTCCTACATACAAGAAGTTATCCGGGTCCAACCACGAGCATACATAGGCAATTGTACTTACATAGGCAATTGTACTTACATAGGCAACAATTTTTTTACGTTTATTACGTTTTTGTTTCTACGTCTTCTGTTTAAAATATTTTCACTTACCTTATGCGAGACACTTTTTAACCGACTTCCAAAAAAAGGAGCGCGGTAATAAGTTCGGCTGTATATATATATATATATATATATATTTTGTATGTTCAACGATAATTCCGCCGTCTGTGGACCGATTTTCAAAATTCTTTTTTTGATGTAAACCTGATGATGGGATCCATGAGGAATCGACGGAACTCCTCGTAATTTGTGATTTCGACTTTTTCTGAAGTAGTCTAAGCATATGCTACCAAAAAGTAAGATTTTGCACCAAGATATACCCTGGATCCAAAAGTACTAAACAGAACTCCTGACTCTTTATAGATACATATTTGGGGATTTGTTTGTTGGGGGCGTTGTTTATAGAACTGCAAGCATATGCCACTATGTCAATTACGGTAATCATCATCATCATCACCATCATCACACCATACATCATCACATTATGATGATATAATAGGTACTTATCATAGTATTTTACACTGATACGGATATCTTTCAACATTAGTCATTACTTTGCCGTATGTGAACCTATTTGCAAAATTGTTTTGTTGTTGTAATTTGAAATTTGTCCCTTAGTCACCAAAGATCCCCTCATCAGGAGACCTGATATCCATGATCCATGATAAATCGAGGGAACTCTTCGAAGTTAATATGGACACATGATATAGTGATTCCGACTTTTCCTGAAGCAACCCAAGCTTAATGGAAGTATATGCTTGGAATAAGCGTATGCTTCCAAAAAGTAAGGTTTTGTACTAAGGTATACCCTGGATCGAAATCACTGAATAGAACTCCTCTGCCTTTAAAGATACGCGTTTCGAAATTTCGACATTGTTTAAAGAACTGCAAGCATATGCCATAATCGGCCGAATACTGGAACGATAGTTAAATTAAGTGACGCTCAAGTCACACGCTGTCCTTGTCATTTCGGCTAGCAGAGACTGCGACAGCCTGTGAATAGGAGGGCTCTACCGACTTCTAAAGTAAAAATGCACAAAAAAGTATGAAGTAAAGCTTAATTCCTAAATTCCCTTAAAATTTTAAAAAAAAGGGGGAATTCCCTTTCAAATCCGGCTAGAATTTTAACTATTTCTCTACACAATCTCATTATTTTGTAGTGGTTACTAGCCAACTTAAATGTGAGTTCTATAAAATATTGTTTTATCAGGATATTGTTTAGGCTGACACCGACTTCAAAATAATGAAGATTGTGTAGAGAAATAGTTGAAATTCTAGCCGGATTTAAAAGGGGAATTATTTAGGAACTAAGCTTTATTTCATAATTTTATGCATTTTTACTTTAGAAGTCGTTTTAATTTTTTCTTATAAAATAATAATTTATAAATTATGATATCAGTTAGGTTTCTGAATAGCCACTAGGCACTTGCATGATGGAAGTATGTGTACAAAGCATACAGGCAACGAGCACACGGGCCAAGTAACATGATGAGGGTGTAAATAACAAGTCCACATATCATATACGTTTATTGAGATCCAATATTTAATATATCACATATAACTAGAGCACCCAAGCTTATCTCTACAGTACATAGCATTCGTATAGCATAGGTATTATAGTGAGCTATAATAGCGGGCGTCGTTATCTGAGACAGAATTCAGTACGTTTAATCCCTAACTTTGAGCGTGATAAGAGGCAAATGTTCTGTGTGCAAAATACAATAGTAGTTTAATTCTCGTAGGGTCCCCACCAGGTACAATTAAGTACAAATTTCAATAAAATTGCCACATCATTGAAAATACCAACTCGTTTGATGTTCCTCGCGCGAGTCGTGACTCGTGATACACGTTCACGTGTACACACTGATAACCCCTTATCAATGAACGTTACATATAAAGTTAAATTATCTCGCAATTCCTAAAACATTTAAAACAATTTTGCCTCTTAATGAACGCCCGCTTTAAGGAGATCTTCATAGGAGTAGCTTTATACACGATAAAGATTACACAAGTTCAGTCGCTAAATACAAGTGTTACACTTAAGTACACACTACAAAATGTTACTCAGATCCATGTGCTTTTAAATACATCACATACAATAATAGTAACTTGAAATTCAGTTCAATTTACATAAATAAACCATAAAAATATATAATATTCCCTTTATATATATATTACTTGAACTATGAATGTATGAATGTGTCTCATGTATGTGGATGGGTCTATGTGTAATGGAGGGTGCTGCGTGGCGGTCAATTGACCGATAAGTTTTACCTATGTGGGACTTAACCCATCAACTCATAGGCGATGTCTCGCGAGACAAAGGTATTTCTAGTTAGACCTTGTCCCTACTATAACATACGACATAATGCTATTATACCCCAACATTTTCAGGCCAAAACAGTAACAGAACATAATTCCGGGTTAAATATAAACTAAGACATTACGCGAGTAATGTGGTTAATTACCATAATGACATGCTACGGTAGAAAGTAAATTGTACCTTATATCTTTTCTTCAAGACCCAATGTTAGTTATTTCTTTAGTATATCTATGTGCCTATAAATAGAACAATCTTTATTACTTCCTGGAAGTAACTGTTGTAACTTGTATTCGATAGGCGCATATTATGTGCCTAAACTATCCCCACTACAAAGACCTACTGAACCCGGAGATATAGCTAAAATATAAAGCAGAAAAGTGGTCGAAGACAGATAAGAGTAGGGTTGCCAGATTTTCAGCCTATATTCGGGACAACTGTTTATATAAGGTTGTTCAAAGTCAATGTCGGATATTTTGGGCGTATATTATGATCGACTGCTTATATCAAGACGTTTAGGCATAAAAATTAATAAAAAAATCGAAAAAAATAAACTAAATAAAATTACATTACACTCTTTACGGCGCTGTTAAGGTCATTGACATCACACTTTTTTTTATTGTTCTTTTTTTTTCATTCTTAGGAAAGAGATTAAAACTCCAAAGGCAAGACACATAAGTTTGAAAAGAAAAACTTGACGCTGCCTTTATTTTCAGCAAAAATAGTTTCATTATTCATGTATATTTTCGTCATAGTGCGTTTATCTAATCACGATAAAGGATTATTATTTTTGTACCGTGAAAGTTATATATAAAATTAATATGTTTTAGCCACGTGGCTTATCTCGATAAAATAAACGTGAAATATATACAAAAAAAAAACAAATATAATAGTGATATTACAACCTACTGAAACTTAAATTACTTTGGTCTAATAAAGATCTATTGCCTTAAGCGAACAGCATTCGATATCGGATTTGGTAAAAATATTCTTATGCTTGGCGGTAATTCTACCGCAGCCCAAGACTTTCCCAACATTGTGATACCTACTAGCCAACATAACAATCTACTTACGATTACAACTGCACCAATAAAGCACCCTAAAATCTAACACAAGAATAATATACTTTTCTTACACACTACATAGTACGTTACTATTGGAAGCGAATAAATAATATTGGAAGTGATCGTGTCATTCAGAGCAAAAATTCTGGCAAAAGAAAGTTGAACCTGATTAATGGCGGATTTAATAAATCTAAGGATGGCAACACTCTAATTCCCATGAAAAAAATTAAATAACCTGATGAATTACTTGATAATAAATTAATTAGTAAAATAAACTCTTTCTAGCTAAAACCACAACAGTTTTGTCAATTTTGGTTTGTCAAATTGACTTTGAAGGTCGTAAGTTGCCAAGTTAAAAGCTTGCAAAAAAACCCAGGTTCAACTTTCGCTTGGAAGACTCTACCTTAGCGACGCTACATGCGCATTTACATTGGAAGCCAAATATGTTTGAAATTTGAAGCCTAATTTGGTAAAGGCCCGAGTCTCAATTCCTTTGCTCACAACTGATTAATAAATCAAGTGACTAAGCATCAGTGACCGTAAGGCCGCTGCCTTAAATATCGCGGTGAGCGAAGACGGGCAGTGACGGCAGCGGCGACGCGGACGGGCACCATAGTCACCGCTTGTCAGAATTGCACTCCTGTCAAGCGGTGACTACGGCGCCCGCCGGCGCGCGACGCTGCTGCTGTCTGCCCGCACACCGCGAAATCCGAGGCAGCGGCCTAAGTCCTAATGTATGCGGAGCGACTGCGCTTTTACTTTAAATAGAGCCCTAACTCACTGACGAAACTGAGCCGTCAGCTGAGTTAGGGCTCACTCAGTCAAAGAAACCGCGGTGTCGCCACCGGCTAAGTCTAAGCTGTTCGTACGACTGGTCTCGACATCAGTCATCGGCATTTTTATTAACAAAATTTTATTAGTGGCGTCACCGTGGTGTAGTGAGCGCTTTAAAATTTGGTCCTGGTGATAGCCGCCCCACTCTACCCTAATGGCACTAGGCAGGGTGTGGTGACGTCGAGTAACGAGTGCGGTTACGGGTCACGGCGTGTAGGGTGGGACGTTGACGGCGTGTGGTGACGGGTGACGGGTGACGTGGTGTGGTGACTAGTGACGGTGCCTAGGCGATTACGCACTTGTTCTCGGTGGGCGTGTCGTTGGTCCAGTGCGGCGCGTACGCGGGCTTGCCGTCGATGCGGTCCGCCTCCACCAGCTCGCCGATCTTGTACTTGCTCATCAGCTGTCTGCGGGGGAATGTTATGTTAACTAAATATTTATGTTATGTACAGTACAACCACGACCTCTATGTCTTTCGACAATCGTCGTTTTTAGGGTTCCGTAATAATCAAGGAACCCTTATAGTTCCGCTCTGTCCGTCGGTCTGTCTGTCTGCGCTTCTAACTTCTGTAATCTATATCTATACATATAATAAATTTGTAACTGGTCGCTCCGCCTCGGCTGCCATACTGTGTAAAAACGGACTATCGATAGACATGCGCTCGAGCGCGGTGTATATTGGCCAATGGTAATGACCCGATTCCCTAGCGGAAAGTCGCAGAACTAACGTATGACAGATAAAAATAATTTGTAATTTTTCAAAAATTTATAATAAACTGTGCTATAAATTTAATTTTATAATGACTACAGAGGGTAATAAAATAAAAAAACTCACTGTTGTGTTCCTAAATGTTATAATTATTATAAAACATTGAGGAACACAACAGTAAGTTATAACTTATAAGTTTTCATATTTTTCCTACTGAGGAAAAGCTATGAAAATGTCGGGAAAACGCCCTAAAATTAGGAAAACCTGCTTCAAAATACATGCGAGTTGGCTTAAATTTCACAGAATTAGTCAATAGATTACTTTCCATAATTTTGTACAGCTAAGCCAGTCTTGTAACTAGCGATATGTTTACCATATTTGTATTTGTGGTTATATTGTTATTAGGCTGTAAGTCTTCTTAAAATGTAATAAATAAAGCCTAAACAACTTCTTCAGATTTTCGTTCATTGATACCACACAGTAACATTCCACTTTTAAAAATTAAAATACTGTTCACGAAGTGGTTTTTTTGTACTTTTTACCACTTTGTAGATGTCCAACAATGAAATCAAGACGCACTTTTAAATAATTATTTCAAAATAAAAATAAAATCGGCTCTTTTAACTCTTTTATTGCTATTTTACTATGCAGCCAGACGGAAATATCAATCATATGATAGTTATGAAATTCGCCACTAGGGAAATTTGCTAGCCACCAATACTCAGCGCGCAAAAAACTTCGATAGCTCGATTCAGGCGCCAGAGTATTTGGGTAGTTATTGGTAAAACCAGTTTGGTTATTACGATTTAGTCATCATTTTGAACAATTTTCAAACGTGATTTATAATATATTAGGTCATAACATATGAAATTGGCGTTTTGTAAAGGAGGAACATAAAGTCGATTTTTTTAAACATAATATATTTATTTAATCAAAGTATACCATTGCTATCTATGCACTTTTGCCATCTCATAGGTAGTTCATTGATTCCTTTACTAAAAAACCATTCAGACAGGAATCAATAAAATTTTTGAAGGCTCTTTGAACTGCCCCATCGGAGTTGAATTTTTTCCCTTGTAAGAAGTTATCTAAATTCCGAACAAAATGGTAATCTGTTGGAGCAAGGTCCGGGGAGTTCGTAGTAGTACGTAGAGATTCCAATTGAAGCTCCTCTCATTTTGTAGCCGTCTGTTGTGCAGTATGTGGTCTAGCGTTGTCCTGAAGCAGCATTGGCCTAGAGCGAATGACCAACCTCGGTTGTTTAGCTAACTTTTCCATCATGATTTGCAGTTGCTGGTAATAGACATCTGCCGTAATCATCTGGCCAGATTTAAGAAAGCTGTAGTGAACGACACCGGCACTAGTCCACCAAGAACTCACAAGTAAAATTTTTTGAGTCAATTTTCGCTTGGGGCAGGCTTTGGCTGGTTCGCCAGGGTTCAGCCATTGCGATGAGCGTTTCCGATTATCGTACAGGATCCACTTTTCATCACAGGTAATGATTCGATTTGAAATCACTTCATTATTGTGCCGGTTGAGTAATGTAACGCAGCAGTCGACGCGCGTTTGTCGGTTTGCTGCACTCAATTCATGAGGTTCCACCTTTCAAGCTTTTTCACCTTCCCAATTTGCTTCAAGTGGATTAAAACGTGTAAAGTGGTGCCACGGTGGAACTCGTACTCGAAAATAATACGATATTTCAAGCTTTCCATTTTGTAAACAGTGACACAAAAAAAAACAAAAAAGGAAAAAAAAAGCATATAGCGGTATAAATTTGAAATTGGAATTCCTAACCAAAGAAGATATATTTGAGATCAAAGTGGCCAGTACGACAAAACGCCAATTTCATATGTAAGAACCTAATACTAGCTTCGCCCGCGTGGAATAGTGTTCTTGGAGAAAAAACTTCTTCAGAAAATATTAATAACTAACTAAAATTACTTTACTCACTGCAATATATTTCTGTATACAATATTGAAAATGTTTTTAGGGTTTCGTACCCAATGGGTAAAAAATGGGAAAATACAAAAATAATCATGTATTCTCTAAAAAATACACAAAAAATATATAATTTGTAATCAGTACAATATAAGATAACTAACTACAAAACAACAAGTTCTATAGACTATACAGTACAGACCATATACAAGTGAAAAAACAGTATAAAGTTTATTAACGATTTTAAACTTTACATTACTTAATAATAAGGTTACTAAACACACCCCGATATTTAGGGGAACACAAAAAAAAGGTCCATAACAAAAAAAATATGGTTTTATTTTAAAATCCACTTACTACACTTCTTTTGTTATTTAAAGTTTCATTTGTTTTACTTAAAATGAGATCACATTAAGAACAGATTTTGCGAGTAAAGGCTATTTGTGAAAAATTGTACATTTTTAAACTTTTCATGTAACCGGGAAAAGCGAAAATTAATATTAAAATAACAATTAATTAAATTAGAAAAATGGTGATTAATATCGCGTATTTCCTCCAGGTGCTCTTATTAAAGTTTCTACCCGTCTAGGCATACTGAGAATGATGTTATCGATAGTCTCCGCCATTCCTCAACTACGGCGATTCGTAGTTCACCCACGTTGGCAGGAGCTGGAATTCTGGACTTAACTTTTCTTTTCAGAAAGTCCCAAACCTGCTCTATTGGGTTCATATCCGGTGATCTCGCCGGCCACTCCATAACAGTGATATTCATATCATTAAGATAAGCTTGAGTTACCCGAGCGGTATGCGGCCGAGCATTATCCTGCATAAAAACAAAATCGTCACCGATATATGGGGCAAACGGTACGACATTTTCTTCTAAAACTTCTCTGATATAGCAGTCTGCAGTCAGACTCCCTCTGTCAATCACTACCAAGTCTGTGTGAGCTCCCAAACAAATGCCCGCCCAAACCATTATTGATCCACCACCGTATGCAACTGTAGTTTCAAAATTTGTCTGAATGTATCGTTCTCCTTTGCGTCTGTATATTCTTTGCCTGCCGTCAATTTGATTTAGGAGAATTCTGCACTCATCACTAAACAATACCTTACTCCATTGGTCCGCGTTCCAAACTCGATGTTCCTGAGCAAAAGTTAACCTGTTTCTACGATGATTTACCTCGAGCCTTGGAGCCTTGGCGGGCACAAATGAACCCAAACCAGCTTCTTCGAACCTTCTTCGTACCGTATGCTCACTTACGGTTACACCCCGCACTGCTTCTAACTCATGTCGGGCTTGGACGGCCGTCAAACGGGGGTTCCTACGTACACGAAGCCGAATGAAACGATCATCCCTACTCGAAGTGCGTCTTTTTCTGCCTTGTCCTGCTCTTCTCACATAAGTACCGGTCTCCCTGAACCGTTGGATACTGCGATGGATCGTTGAAACTGGTCGACGAAGATCTCTGGATATCACTCTGTAGGTTTGACCATTTCTTCGCATTTCGAGTGCCCTGGCAATCTCCGTTGGGGCTAAGTCAGGCATAATTCAGTCCTCAACTCCAAAAAGATACGCGATTAAAAAAAAACTAATAAAAAACAGTATTTCAATGAAATTTTAAATCAAACTTAGTAGGAAGAAATACTCGAAGTTCGCTCCAGATAAGGTGTATTTGAATAAAATTAAAACAATTGCATAAAATGTGATATTCAGTTGTTTTCTTAATTTGAAAATATTTCTTTTTAAATTAAATGACGTATAAACCAGCCAGCAACCTTATATGATACTGATATCAAACCTTTATTTTATGTTCCGCTAAATATGCCGGTGTGTGTAGTTACTAAACTAAGTATATCCAACCCTCATAGTAAGTTAAGATTAAAATAAAGTTAAGTTAAAGATTAAAGCGATAAGTTAATAGCAAGATAATTTAGAATAAGAATTTAAAGTTATACGTAGATATCTATGTTGACCAAGTAAAAAAGTTAACTTAAAATTTAAGTTAAACAAAACACATAAACATCATTGAAGATGTTTATGTGTTTTTGTTTAATGATTTACGTAGTTACACAGTCAATGGTGACCGCTATAGAGCCATGATTTCTGACTTTTTCGTTCATCAATTGAACAACCATGATGTGCAGGAGCTGTGGTTTCAACAAGACGGCGCAACATGTCACACAGCGCGTGCCACAATTGATTTATTGAAGGAAACGTTTGGTAACCGCATAGTTTCACGTTTCGGATCCGTGAATTGGCCTCCAAGATCGTGCGATTTAACGCCGCTTGACTATTTTCTGTGGGGATATGTGAAGTCGATAGTCTACGCCGATAAGCCCGAAGCAATTGACCACTTGGATTTGCCGCGTTATTGCCGATATACGGCCACAAATGTTGGAAAAAGTTTTACGTTTTAGCATTAAAATTAATAAAGTAATTATTTATATATTGCAACATTACTTAGCATAACTTCAATCGTTTACATAAATATTATATATTAAACTAATACACTTCTATAGGAACACATACATACCAACAATAATGGCTCCTCATCTCGCAACTGGTCGCCGCTGTGAGCGGTGACGTCACCATCCCGCGTGTTTTGTGACTCGGACAGTATACAATTACTGATATTCTTATATTATATTGATATCTATTTATTTATTTTTTTACTATTTTCTGATAATATTAATTCTATCTTTTATATATATGTACGTATATCCCATATTGTTATAGTGTGTGACTTATATGATGCTGCTAGTGTGTATCTGTCGGTCGCCTGACAACAACGAGGATCCACAGAACACCAGGGATTGCGGTATAGTTGAGTACTATGCCTCGTACACCTGAGTGGAGTCCTTTTCGACAGCTGTTCGCATTTCACTGCCTTATACCTGTTCTTCTTTATTATGATATGTTATTTTACTATTATTTGTTGTTTGTTAATATTATGTATAATCTATGCTTCTCTTTTTTTTATGTGGTTAGGCAAATGTTCGTTTTATTTCTGTTATTTGTAATCTTATCGTGATTGTTTATGCTTAATGTCGATTCTTTGTTGATAATGTAGTGTGTTTGTTGAATAAATGTTATTATTATTATTATTATAAAAAGTCATCGAAAATTGGATCTCCGGATTAGACTGCGTCCGAGTCAGCCGTGGCGGAGTATGCCAGAAGTCATATTTAAATTATAATGCCAGAAGAGTATCTTTCGAATAAAGTAAATTTCATGTCATTTAAAAAAAACTTTGTTTTATTCCATTCCAAAGTTATACCTCTAAAAAAACATCCTTTATATTACACCGACACGGATATCTTTGAACATTACTCTGCCGTTTATGGATATTTTCAAAAATCTTTTTTTTTTCTAGTAAAGGGTATAAGTAATCCGAAGTTGGTCCCGTTGTCACCAAAGTGGGGACCTGATGACGGCATACATGATGGACACATATAGGGATGTTGACTTTTTCTGCAGTAACCCAAGCTTAAGCTACCAAAAAGTAAGACTTTCCACCAAGGTATATATAGTATATACCCTGGATTCAAAAGCACTGACACGACCCCCTCAGTCTTTAGACACTCGTTTGGAAATTTCGACATTGTTTAAAGAACTGCAAGCATATACCATTAAGTAACTTACAGTAATCATCATCATCATCTTACAAATAATACCTAATGGAAGCTTGGCGCGTATTAAAATATTATACATTCGATAGTTTATTTTAAAAGTTGTTAATTTGTATTATTAATAATTTAACAAATATGACAAAAAAGGGAAAAAATATTATTTTGAACAATAAATTGAACCGACTTCCAAAGTAAAAATACACAAAGAAATTATGATATATGTACTAGCCGTTTCCCGCGGCTCCGCCCGCGTAAATATACTATCGAGTATCCCGCGGGAATACTGTACTTTTCCGGGATGAAAAGCCTGTTTTAACCCAGAGCCCAAACTACTTCCATACCAAATTTCATCAAAATCCGTTCAGCAGTTTTTGCGTGAAAGAGTAACAAACATCCATCCATCCTCACAAACTTTCACATTAATAATATTTGTAGGATATATTATTTTCTAAATAATTTACCTTTTAAATGCGGCAAAAATGTTAACTACTTCTCTACACAATCTTCATAATTTTGAAGTCGGTAGCAGCCTTCTAGTAGTCAAAATAATGATTTATCAGGATATTGTTAGGGCTGGTATCGACTTCAAAATTATAAAGATTTAAAAGGGTAATTATTTAAAAAATAAAATTAATTAATACTTTTTTGTGTATTTTTCATTCTTTACTTTTTACGAGAAATAATGGCTTATTTAGGAAGTGATTTAAGCTATACAGCATTAATCCTTATCCAATTAAGTATCTTAAATACATTGTGCATTTAATATAGTAGATCAATTTGGCCCTTTACAGTATGAAATTTAAATGAATATTTTCGAAGATATTACAGATTTAAAATGCAGGACATAGCGGTTTACATAATAAAACTAACTGCCCGTGCCCAGTTCATACTTATTATTATGTCTGGTATTTTAAGAAGCTATTTAGACGTATACAGTATGATCCTTATCAAATTAAATACGTTACTCACCTTAAGCATTTTTTACACATTATAGTAGCCCATTATACCATACCATTAGTTTAAATTAATATCTTAAATTTAGAAGATATCGTAAAATTTATTATCAAGCGCGAAAAATATATATCAAGCTGTCTCGCGCGTCGCGTCAAGGTGATAGGGTCCCATTTTTTTACCCATTGGGTACGAAACCCTAAAAACATTTTCAATATTGTAAACAGAAATATATTGCAGTGAGTTATTTGCTGAAGTTTTTTCTCCATGAACACTGTTCCACGCGGGCGTAGCCGCGGGCAAAAGCTAGTTATGATTATAAATTGGTGCAATTTGTTAAAGTTAAAGATTATACATTATAATAATTTTACATTTTAGGGGTGACTTTCCATACATGTGAAGTGGGGATGAAAAATAAATTTTTGTTCTACCCCATCTAATCATTGTTGTGTCATTTGGATTTTTTTTCATTTCATTTCATTATGACCGAATACTACGTAAGTATTTTTAATCTGTGCTAATACATACAATACATAATAATATGTTGTCAATGGTAATCAACTATGTAGTAGTTTGTTTAATATGTGGCTTACGAAACAGCAAAGGCGAAGTTAGACAGGCCAAAGCCCGCTAAGTAAGTAATCAAATCGGTTGAACTCGTGTGACTGGCTCATTCCGAAACATTGAAGAATAGATAACTTACTCGCGATAGTATCGATTTAGTAATAGAGCTCTTTTCATAACCAGGGCCCCAATTCCCGTACCTCGAATCTTGGTTAGGTTAACGCGCTGACTAGTTCGCATAGGTGTCAAATCATGCGAGCGTGATCGGAACAGACTGACAACAGAACCGAGGTACGAGAATTGGGGCCCAGAGGCTGTTGTTTTGGTAGAATACCTCTTGTGGTTACTATGAAGATATGCATGGTTTCTGGTTGGGAATATTAAAAACAAAGGTTACCTGGCGTCGGAGCTGTGGCTGACGTCCTCGAAGGGCTCGGAGGCGTCCTTGCCCGCCAGGTCCATCAGGACCTCCTCGCCCCCGGGGTGCTACAACACACGTCATCGTTACACAGTGAACAAGGAAATTAGTGTTGCCTTTTGATTGAATAAAGATGGAAGTGATGAACACGGCTCTTGGCGAACCATTAACCAGAGTATTGATTATAGAGGCGTTGCTGATCTTTCAAAACCAACCATAATGTAAGCGTGATTCACGCCGGTTTTCTTTAACCGTGGTTACATCTCTCCGGTCGAAATCATTCGCGTAGCTCGGTCTATTATCGAGTCAGCCTGGTCAATACTCTACATTGTAATTGCAAATTCTATGGTCTTAAAATAGCAGGAGCTTCAAAATGGGTAGGAAAATAACATTGTGACGTCATATGCTTCATCATTATACCACTATGAGGTTTCAATTGCTTTAAACATATTGTATTGTTGTTACATATTAACACAATATGATGTTAACTAGTTTTTATTACATTTTATGTTAATTTCTGTACGTTTACATCTTTATTTAAACAAAATGTTACAATTTAATTAATATTATATATAGCAATATCCCGCGAAAAAATACCCACAACCTGCAAGCAAATGTGTGAGTGCACGCATAAGCATGCGTAAAGCACCTCCCTCCTCCCCACACTGCTTATGCGTACACTCAGAAACAAGATCGTGCAAACACTACCATAACCACACAAGCAATAATGTCAGCAAGATCGTGCAAGACCCCACACCACCATGCAAATTGCAAAACTGCGCGCGCGATGCGCGTTTCGCCCCGAACCCGGAGCATCCGGGTTCGGGGCGAAACGCGCATCGAGGAAGACAGAGAGGAGAGACGACAAGAAGTGGACCTGCGAACAAAGTTCGTTAGTAATGCTGCCAACCGGATAGCCGAACCGAAGCTCTCGGCTCAGCTCTCGGTTCGGCCATCTCCCGCCGCATGATTTATCGCTATTTAATCATGTCGATATTCATGGGTGTGTGCGTTTGCGAAGTATGAAAATTACACATACATGCGATGATTTGTCATGCAGAACTTAACGGCATTAGTTGCTGTTTATAAAATATTAGGCGTTTTTAAGTTATTATATTTTTTTACTTAATTTATTTACTATTAATTAATTATTAAAGTCATCTAAAACGTACGAACGTTTTATTAAAATATCTGTGAATGACAAGTAAAGCACTGCATTTCTGCCTATATGGAGCGCACGCCCCTGCCGGATTGATACTTTAAAATATCAATCCCATCCTTATTATGACACAATTGATTTAATAAAGTATTATTTGTCCTGAATGCGACAGGCATATCGTTATTTTTCATTATTTTGGATAAACGTGTAGATACCTCATCCATGTACGTCAAACTGGACTTGTATCTAACTTCGTACTTCAGACTTCCTTATCAGGAGTCCCTACGTACAAAAACTTAACCAATTCCTTTTTATTTCTATTATTCAAAATATTAATAATAATTTTGGGATTATACCCACTCGACCTACCAATTTGGTAAATTATGTTTAACTCTTTTTGATAATTTACTTTACTAAGAGGAATGGAATCTGTCTATGTAACCATGAAATGTAATCTGTGAATGTAACTATGAAAAGCCGCGTGTTTATGTTGTCAAGGACGACATGAGGAAGCATGAATAGTTATTTTATATAATATTAGTATATGTCGGTTTACGAAAGATTTATTATTTATATTTATTGTCTCTAGTAATATAGATAAATCAAGAAAATTAAGCGTGTTATTATCTTCACATTTTAATTTTAATTTATTTTTAATATGTTTATTATTAAGGTTGGTGGTGTTAAACAAAAACGTCCAGTTGTCTCTGTGTACCGGTCCAACAAAGGATGCAATCATCTACATTCTACATAATATTATGTATAGTAATATTATGTATAGTAATATTATGTATAGTAATATTATGTATAGTAATATTAAATACTTTTGTTATCAACAATATTTCTTTGTTCAAAATCATCCATAAATCTTTCGGCCAGCAAGGGACTCAGTGGTGAGCCCATTGCTAGACCGTCTTGTTGAACAAATAATTTATTTTTGAGTTTTAGTAAGAGCAAGCAATTCCAGACCTTTACCAGGAGGCAAGCGTTTTTTCAATACATTCCCCAAAATACCCAACGTTTCCTAACTCTGAACATTAGTAAACGAACTGTCTACATCAAGCGAAACTAATTTACAACGAGGTGGCAATGTCACATTTACCCATACGCAGTGTGGGAGGAGGGAGGTCCTTTACGCATGCTTATGCGTGCACTCACACATTTGCTTACAGGTTGTGGGTAGTTTTTCGCGGGATATTGTTAGATATAATGTTAATGAAATTATATGCTATGGATTTCCGCAAAGTAACGCCTGATTCTATTAAATTTTCAAAATGTTACAATAAATATATTTTTTTAAATTATATGCAGTACAATATAAATACTTCGTAATATAGAATTAATGGTGGTATTCTCGGAGCGAGCGCGTCGGAATGCCATTACGCGAAGGTATTTTTCATTAGAACATCACTAGATAATGCGTTATGTTATACGAAACATAGCGCCACGCCGATCATAAATATTTACCATGGCTGTTTTGAATTAACTTAGAAAACATCCAGAAATGAATACCTAAAAAGTGTTAGTAGTAATTTTACTATAATTAAGCAACTAAAGGTATCTAAGTATACCTTATGACGACGTGGCCTGTTTCAAAATATTCTAATAAGACGTGTCGGATAGCTTATTCATAAGATTTGTCGCTGCTTACTTTATATCGAGCGACAGAGACAAAACATGCAACTATGCTATCTGACACTTAACTATAGATTGTAAAACAGCCCCTTAAAATAATATATTTGGTATGCTCATATATATTTACGAACGTGAAGTTAGCAGACAATCGAAAATGAAACTTTTCAAAGTGTTAGTAAAGATTTAAAGAAATAAAGACTAATGTAATTTAAAAATATATTATTATTTTTCATAGAATCGAAGTATGTATTTTTAGACAATAAATTATGACGTTAATTATAATTATGATACTTTATATAATATATATATATATATATATATTATAACTGATTCACAACACAATACACACATACATATAAAAACAATGAGATCACAATTTCGTATTAACTATAATTATATGTAACGTTTGTCTAATGGGTTTGGGATAATAGAAATAAGATAAGATTTTCTAAACAAAATCAATAATTTGAAAACCAGATAAAACACAGTAATTTCAATCACTTCATGGTAAAGAGTACTGGTACTCATTAATAGTATTGCTGGTTGAGACTTCACAAAGTGAGAATTCCCAGGAATTCTCGAGATTCGGGAAAAAAAAGTTGAGAAATCAGCAACAGAGTTTACACAACACTGCTTTTTTAGTAAGGAGAATTCCCTAAAATGGCTAAAGGAACAAAGGACGGAGAGAAATGGCGGAACCACTACTGATAAAAGTAAAACTCTCAAATCAAGAAGAAGAAGTGTCTTGCTTTATTATAATAGACTCACATATTATAATGGTGCAGGTTTACTGGATGGTTGTGGTGTGTATCAAATTACCAAATTACTTTTACCCTAATCTTCTGTGACGACCATTTATCGTTATTTGTAACATTAGTTAGTTACATAACAAAAAACTTTATCATTTTAATTTTTTTACTTTTTAACCGACTTCCAAAAAAGGATACATACAGCTGAACGTACGCCACGTTCGACTGTATTGTTTTTTTTTTGTATGTTCAACGATAACTCCGCCGTCTGTTGACCGATTTTCAAAATTATTTTTTTTATGTAAAGGGTTTTTCGAAGTATACATAAAAAAAGTTTTTTTATTTATACTTTGAAGTTAGTCCCGTTATCACAAAAGTGACAATGACCTGATGATGGGATCCATGAGGAATCGAGGGAACTCCTCAAAATTTATATGGACACAGTAATTTCGAATTTTTCTGAAGTAATCCAAGGATATGCTACCGAAAAGTAAGATTTTGCACCAAGGTATACCGGGATCCAAAAGTACTGAACAGAACTCCTGACTCCTTATAGATACATGTTTGTGTATTTCGGCGTTGCTTAAAGAACTGCAAGCATAATCCATTATGTCAATTAAAGTAATCATCATCATCACCACCATCATCACACCATAAATCATGACATAATGATGATATAATAGGTACTTCTCATAATATTTTACACCGACACGGATATCTTCGAACATTACCCTGCCGTTTATGAACCGCTTTTCAAAATTCTGTTTTTGATGTATTGGGTATAATACGAAATTTGTCTCGTTGTCACTAAAGTGGTGACCTGTTGATGGCATACATGAGGAATCGAGGGAACTTCGAAATTTATATAGACATATATAGTGATTTTGACTTTTTCAGAAGTAACCCTAGCATATGCTACCAAAAAGTACTGTTAAGTTCTGCACCAAGGTATACGATGGATCCAAAAGCAGTGAACAGAACTCTTCAGCTTTAAAGATACGCGTTTGGAAATTTAGACATGGTTAAAAGAACTAGAAATGTGACTTATAGTAATCATCATCATTGTCTTATATACAATACCTAATGGAAGCTTGGCGCGTATTTAATTATACATTTGATCGTTTATTTTAAACGTTCTTAAAATGTGTTAATAATAATTTAACAAATTCAACAAAAAATTCAAGTGACTTCTAAAGTAAAAATGCACAAAAAAGTATGAAATAAAACTTATTTTCTAAATAGTTCCCTTTTTAAATTTGGCTGAAATTTTAACTATTTCTCTACTTAATATATTATGAATAAAACATAAATATAAAACATAAATTTGATACTATTTTCACCCCTAAGACAGTGAGAACAAACAATAAAAGTAAATTCAGCGAATGGGCAACAGCAGGTATTTTAAAAAGTAGATTAAAATTGTATGAACTTTATAATGAAAGAACAATGAATCAAAGTGAAGAATTTAAAAATTATGTAAGGTTATATTCAAAAACATTTAAGCAAGTTTTCTCTGCAGCAAAATCTCTTCACATTAGAAATAAAATTAAGAATTCGAAAAATAAGATTAAAACAACTTGGCAAATCATTGCAAATGAAACTGGAAGAGTCACCAGCCGCAACACATATTTTAAATTGAATATAGATAATAAAATAATTAAATCCGACAGTGAAGTTTGCAACTGCTTTTGAGAAATTCTTTGCTGACATTCCAGTTTCAACTACCAAAAATTTGTATGCCTCTCCTGCTGATGTTGAATTACTTCTTAAAGATAATGTAAAAGAGTGTGAAATCGAATTTAGATTTAAAGAAATAGGACCGCAAGACATTATTAAAAATTTTAATTTACTAAATATTAAGAATACTGCAGATTTATGGGGCCTATCAATGAAAGTTATGGGGCCTATCAATGAAGTTATTAAATCTATAATCGATATGATTGTATAAAAAGTGACGTATTTCCAGATCTAATGAAACATAGTAAAGTTTTACCTCTGTTTAAGTCTGGTAGTAAGTCGGACACATCTAACTTCCGACCTATATCTATTTTACCAACACTAAGTAAAATATATGAAAAAATAATACTTACTCAGTTACTAGCACACTTTAATATAAATAACATTTTACATAATAAACAATTTGGTTTTACGAAGAGTCGCTCTACAACAGATGCTGGCGTTGATCTGATTAGTTATATTTTTGATGCTTGGGAGGGGTCGCAGGATGCTCTAGGAGTTTTTTGCGATCTCTCTAAGGCATTTGATTGCGTGCAGCACACAACGTTGATCAGGAAACTATGCCACTATGGAGTAAGGGGACCAGCACTCGTCCTCTTAAAATCTTATTTATCAAATAGGACTCATAGGGTTGAGATAAATGGAAAAAGATCCACAGGTATCAAAATTGATATGGGGGTCCCATTAGGATCCATTTTAGGACCCTTTCTTTTTTAGGTCTATATAAATGACCTACCATACCTTATTAATGGAAAAAACGAGATAGTCTTATTTGCCGATGACACGTCACTTACTTTTAATATTAATCGCCAAAACTCAGGCTATGACGTAGTAAATAATGCTCTCTCAAAAATATTACACTGGTTTAGTGTTAATAATCTTTTGTTAAATAGCAAAAAAACTAAATGTATAAAGTTCACGTTGCCAAATGTAAGGCAAACTGAAACTAATGTTCTATTGAATGGAAAAGGTATGGAACTAGTGTAACTAACTACACTACAGTGGGGCCCTCATATTGCAGGGTTGGCCGACAGACCCAGTTCAGCAGCATTTGCAGTAAGTAAGATAAGACAATTTTCAGACGAAAACACAGCAAGACTTGTATATTTTAGTTACTTCCACAGTATAATGTCCTATGGCATTCTACTGTGAAGAAATGCTGCCGATATAAATACTATATTTGTGTTGCAGAAGCGAGCTGGGCAATCTACAAGCTGGCCCCACACGTCATTAAGAGAGAAGTTTAGAGAAACTGGAATCTTATCTGTAGCTTCTCAGTATGTTCTATCAAATGTATTATATGTAAAAAAAATTTAAACCTATTCAAAAAGAAAATGACAACCACAATAGAAATACCCGAAATAAATATAAGCTTTATGCACCAGTGACTAGACTTAGTAAAGTAAAGAATTTGTTTAAAGGTCAATGTATACGCCTGTACAATAAGATCTTTAGCACACAACGTTTGTGTGCTAAAGCCTATTATAAAGTTAATGATTTTATGAATGATAGCACACCTTGGGAATGAGGTGGCCCTCTGCAATGCTACTTCTTAATTACATATATTATTGTACTCTTGTTATGTATTTTAGTCATAACATTGTTATATATGCCTTTTTTATATTTTTAAAAGAACAATTTTCCATCTTTTTGTTAAAAGATGGCCCCGCGCGAGTTTCTTACGCCGGTTCCTCTCGCCGGGCTAGCTAGTAGTTCCCGAACCGGTGGTAGGTATCATGTAGATCGACGTTCTGAAAGTGTATAAAAATACTTATTTTGAATAAAAAAATTTGACTTTTGACTTTGAAGTCGGTACCAGCCAACTTGAATGTGGCTGGTAGACTATTTTAAATATTGTTTTATCAGGCTGTTGTTGTTGTTCGGGCTGGTACTGACTTCAAAATTATGATGGTTGAGTTGAGAAATAGTGAGAATTTTAGCCAAATTTAAAAGGGGAATTATTTAGAAAAAGCATTACTTGACAAAACAATAAAATTTTGGGTGTGAAAAAACCGAATATTGAATACTAAATTAAAAATATTACCAAGTTTGTGAAAGAATTTAGGGAACAAAAAGTTTTACAGCAAAAGCAGAAAAACAAACAACTTACACAAAAAAAACGTAAAGGAGTGTACAAAATTCCCATTTTAAATTTTTATCGGTTTTGGGGGGTGTAGATATTGTGTAGTATTTTAAAATTTCAAAATGGTGAATATTTATTTTTCTGTAAAATTCATATGGGTGTTGTCTTCGAGGTTTTTAGGGGTGAAGAATATAAAAATGATATCCATTATGATTTTCATAGATAGAGGACATTTATTTTTAATAAAATGAATCTAGGGATGTTAATGTTAATGTACAAAAAATATATATTTTTTAAATTTCCAAATAGCCGATATATTTAAATTTTTGTAAAATTGACTCAAATTGATCTCAAAAATGGTGCGTCCTACTGAAAAAAAAATTATAATATCACTTAGTAAAGTAGTGGTTGCAACCACATATTTTCCTTATGATGGGAGAAAAAGAAATTTGAAAAACCTAAATTTTCCAACATTTCTATAGCTGGTTTTATAGCTGCTTACATCGTATAATAGTCACCAACTCAGAAATTAAGCCGCCAACTTATAAATTTCGGTGCCTGTTTCGATTAAATTTCATCACTTTTTATCTGCTGATTTTTGTATTTTTTATCACCTGTGTTTGAGTGCTTTCGTGAATAAATTGCTAAACTGGTTTAGCAATTTAGTCACCAAAATATTAATTTACTGCCAAATTCCGTAATACAGTATGCTCATGTGCAGTCGCCAACTTATTTTTTGTTCGCAAGATTAATTATATCCCTTTAGAAAGTAAGTTTTATTTCATACTTTTTTGTGCATTTTTACTTTGGAAGGCGGTTTAATTTTTTGTTTAAAAATAACAATAATTTTCTTAAATAAAGTTACTCGAACCTGTTTGACCATCTGCTAAAGTTTGTAAGAACACTGCAATTTTATGTATATAAATATATATAATTTCTTATTAAAATATATTACATTTTGGTGTCATTAGTACCTACATTTATCAAGACAATGCTTATTATAAAATGTACCTACCTACACAATATTCAGAATGGAATCTTTTAAAAAGAAAATTCGAATTCATTAAGACAAAGTCTGATTATATGTTAGCATATTATTATTCTCATAAGAAATTCTATTTTGAATATTATGTGTAGTTACATTTTATTAAATCACTTTTTAAGTACTATAAGGTAAAACCTATTACATAATATACTATAGGTACTTATAATTACTTTTAAACTAAAAGAAAACTGAATGAAATGGTTTATTAATTTATAATATTCAGATTTCAGGCGAATTAGCTACGCGTTAAAAGATAATTCATAGCTTGAAAACAAGGAATAATAATATCATGACCAAATAAAATTTTTTTCGATATAGGTATCTGGTAACTAATTGCGAGCTGCGATAAACAAACTGCTATTATTACACAGATAAACAAAGTGAAAAAGAGTTTCACGCTGACACAGGTTATACTTTAGTAAGTTTTCTAATAGCTTTGAGGCGCGTACATATAATTTTAAGCACCTACCTCATCAAGAAAGTGTGTAACATCGTACACGCCGTTGTGGATAATTAAAATAGCATCCTCCCGCGTATTGCGACACTTAAGCTCTTCTCTTGTAAAAAGTTTAGTTTCTTGGCTCATTTTAGCACTAATTTCTTTAAAATAAAATTCTTGTCAACAGCAAAATGCTCGTCGTAATACCACGCTGGCGAACAATTGGAAATTATGATTTGTAAATTTTAAGTTTAAAGTTGTGATTTGTCCAGTATTACCAACTCTCAAAAATATTTCACCCAAAACTTATGTAAAAAAGAACAGGCTACTTGACTCATATTTAATTTCATACATTAAAGGAGTATTTCCTTTAGTATTTGGCTTAGGAAAACATATTCTAGCGATATCATAAATTAAAAGCTTAAAATTGATAAATAAATTTGATTAAAAAATATATATATATTTCTACTGATGAAAACGCCTCGAAGTAACTTCCGGCAAGGATGTGACATCACAAACACACTAAATACATACGTACTAGTGAAACGGAACGTGTTTCTCTAAATAAATAGTTCATGACATCTTTTTACTTAAAAAGTTATTTATGTCAAAACGTCAAACGGAACGTCACACCGCCATTTTTTCTGAGCGGACTATAGCACAGATTACAAAATATAGTATTAGTATACGTCACAGCACAGACAATCTATCTACCAACATGGCGAATAGTGTTATGTTGTGTTTTCAAAAAGAGTATTTTTAAAATATTTTTTGTAGGTTTTTAGATTTCAAAATAATGTTTTTTTGTGTAATGGATCTACAAAGAAGCGTTTAGGACTTAAATAAAAACAAGGTCAAGTACCCCATTTGAGATTAATGTATATTAAACTACATAATATTAAATTGTTAAATATAAATAACCAACACTAAAATTAGTTTTCTATTAATATATTATTCTGTCAATTAAATTTGTCAAAAATTAAAATGTACATCTTAAATATTTTTTCTTTTTGTCAAATCTGTCTTTCAAATCGCTCGTCGAAATAGCAGTTCAATGGCGTAATAAAAAAACAAGTAAGTAAAAATCGGCTTTACAATTTTCCCCACTTAATTTTAGGGAAAGAATCCTCATGCTAGTAACACTGAATTTGTCAAAATGTGAATTGTCATATGTCAGTGTCATATTCTTCTCTGTCTTTTGTGGTTGAAATTAAGTAAACCTTCTGCCTTGTACTAGATATTTTTTTAAATAAAAAATGTCTGTCTTCTTCGACATCGTTGGCATTTAAAACGAAATGCGATAGCGATAGTAGATACTGCTTGATTACGATACCTAGTACCTACATCCTAAATTATTTATCTATACTATATCTTAAAAATCTCATTCTCTCACTAAATACCTATAATAGGTATAGGTATTTAGTGAGAGAATGAGATTTTTAAGATTCCACCGTCATTCTATCGTATACTATATTGGTTAGGTACTTCTCTTAACAGAAAGTGATATACGGTATTTTAAAATCAAATTTATTTAGCAGAATTTCTATTTTTGAGGGTATCTTTTATAAGAAAGTGTCACTTCAACACTTAATATTAGGCTAAAGCCCACCAAGCTAATCAAGTGGTAACTGGTAGCAGATTAGAAATAAATCTCCTTTTTTCATACACAGTTCATAAATAAGTTTATTGTAATCAATTTATTACAATCTAAACTAACAATATTATGTCCTATTTTGTTATTTACACTCTGATAGTTCCTGCTTCCTGTATTTCTTTTTGTTTGTGAGTTCCATCACAGAATGGTCTTAGTTTTGTCTGCTTGCAGTTACATAGCCAATAGTCTTTTGTTTTTTCTACTGTGAACCTGATGGGCCTAAAATAAAGAGGGATAAGAAAATTATATACATATTTTGCTATATAACTATCAGAAGTAGTAATTTCTATCAAAAATCACTTTATCAAACAACTGCTATATTAGATCCAATATAATCTAAACATAAACAAAAATATTAAAATCGTCCAAATTAACTTCTCATTACTCATTGTATTTCTATATTTCATTTAGAGCAACCAACCAAACGGAGACGAAATGACAGCTAATTTTTATGCGAAAGTCTGCCACTTTCTGCGGGGGGGACGAGGAACGCACACAAATAGTGATTACACACTAATGCATTTTCAATCACGTCGTTACGCACGCACACGAAAATATTGTCAAACACAAACATAAACTATACGCACACATGTACAAACACACAGAGGAAACAGCCTGTGAGCTTGTTGTTGCTTGAATAAAAATGTCATTTTTATTCAAGCAACGCTAGTGCCTCACACTATCGGTATTTATATATCAATGAGTTCTGTTATTATGGTACTTTCCATGTTGAACAAAATAGTACGAAATGTAATGAATATATATAATTATACAGAAATAAACATAATTATATTCATTTTAAGTGATTTTTTTCTTAATTATTTATATAAATTGATTGATTTTATTTATTTAAAATTGATTGAAAAGATTCAATATGTGATATTATAATATGGCTTATATAGTCATATTGTCATATATCCATAAAATATGGATAAATAGTTGTGTTGATTTATATTAGGTCATTACATATGAAATTGACGTTTTGTAAAGGAGGAACATAAAGTTGATTTTTTTTTAAACATAACATATTTATTTAATCAAAGTATATACCATTGCTATCTATGCACTTTTGCCATCTCATAGGTAGTTCATTGATTCCTTTACTAAAAACCATTCGGACAAGAATCAATAAAATCGTTGAAGGAGCTTTGGACTGCCCCATCGGAGTTGAATTTTTTCCCTTGTAAGGAGTTATTCAAATTTCGAAAAAAAATAGTAATCTGTTGAAGCAAGGTCTGGGGAGTACGGTGGATGCCTTAGACATTCCAATTGAAGCTCCTCTAATTTGGTAGCCGTCTGTTGTGCAGTGTGTGGTCTAGCGTTGTCCTGAAGCAGCGGTGGCCTAGAGCGAATGACCAACATCGGTTGTTTAGCAGCTAGCTTTTCCATCATGATTTGCAGTTGCTGGCAATAGACATCTGCCGTAATCATCTGGCCAGATTTAAGAAAGCTGTAGTGAACGACACCGGCACTAGTCCACCAAACGCTCACAAGTAACTTCTTTTGAGTCAATTTTCGCTTGGGGCAGGCTTTGGCTAGTTCGCCAGGGTTCAACCATTGCGATGAGCGTTTCCGATTATGGTACAGAATCCACTTGTAATGATTAGATTTAAAATCCCATCATTATTGTGCCGCTTGAGTAATGTAACGCAGCAGTCGACTCGCGTTTGTCGGTTTGCTGCATTCAATTCATAAGGTACCCACTTTTCAAGCTTTTTCACCTTCCCAATTTGTTTCAAGTGGATTAAAATAGTTTTATCACTAACACTGCATGCAGCTAACTCGGACGCGGTTTGCGATGGATCCGCTTCCACAATAGCCTTCAATTCTTCATTATCAACTTTGATCTCCGGCCGTCCACGAGGCTTGTTCTGCAGGTCGAAATTTCCAGAACAAAAACGTTGGAACCAAAAACGCACTGTGTTTTCTTTTGCGACACCGCCGCCATACACATCATTGATTCGGTTATTGTTAGTAGAGAAGTGCCCATTTACATTATGTATAGTAAATGGGCACTTCTCTACTAAATGGAAAATCGTTGTCCTAAGCAAATTTTATATAATAAATTTTAATAATTCTCAGTTTTTTGTATGAATAACAACATAGAATTAGGTATTCTTGCCACGCCACAGCTTATTCAGTAATTTAATAATGTAATATTTGATAAAATCAACCTCAAACACCTCAAAACACAGTCGGCTGGTATGTCCCTTTTCCCAAATTCCAAGTCTTGTAGCCAACATTGTTTTTTTTGTCGTTGATATCTGAATAAAAAATATAAAAAACGTTTAAAAAACAGTAAGCATCTTTATAAATCACAATTATATATCTACTATAAAAATTTAATCAATAAATCTATATGAACGCTATCCTCAAATTTTTTAAACAGTCCCCTGATAAAATTTGAAAACCGCGGGAAGCGGAAGCGGAAGTCTTATTTTTTTTTAGTGCCACTACCTAGTCTGGGAGTGAATAGCGAATAGCGACTGTTTTGGCTTGGTAAGCTAAAACAGTCGCCTGGTAAGCCATTTTGTACCATTTTAAGTTTTAATTACAAATATTTGTTTAAAATAATTGATTAATAAGTATATAGCCACATTTATTTCGTTAATGTGATGAGTTTAGATGATTTTGTTTGATTAAAATTATTTTTTAAAATTACAGTCCCCTGGCTACAGTCCCCTGTCATTTCATAGATGAAGATGATATTTTTTGTCAGTTTTGTCTAAATGCTGGAGAAGTTACCGCAGCCAGATCAGAGAGTACTCTAGAACGGAGAACATTATTTCATTATTTTGAAATATCCATATAAATAAGTTAAATGTTAGAATTTTTTTATAAAATGCAACCTTAAGCCTGATTTTCTGTAAGACATTGTGACATGAATTCTAATTACTTTAACTTCTTTAAAATTAAAAGGTTCAAAATATATTTTGACTACCTACTTAGAATGTTGATTGTGATAATTATTTAGCAGAGGTTCTAAATATTAATATTTAGAACTTTGATATTTAGAACTTTTTTCTTGATTTATTAAAAAAAATAATTATATAAGTAATATGTAAGAATCACAAATAAAATTTGATTACAACAGTCCCGTCACAGTTTAAGATAAAATCGTCTATAACACAAAACCAGGACGAAAATCAGTGGGCTTTTTAACGAGATATATTTATTTTAATATTGTCCTTCATTTTATTAACAAACATTCTCAACATTTAATAAAATTTGCTTAGGACAGTCTTATATGGGCGAGTTTCCAAATAGCAGAGCAACACACAAATACATATTGAAATATCTCCTCTTGTTATCCGCTTGTATTATAAAATATAAAGCTTCAAAATGCTGTAAGCAAATTGTTCTCGTTTGTTTAGTCTACGAAACATGATTTGCACAACCTCGAATCTATAAATAAATAAATAAAAATAAATAAAAAAGCCGTTTATTCAATTTTCCTACGGTTACAGTATAAGTTGTGTTAGTAAAGTAAAAGTTTTTGTTAGTATTTCAGTACATACTTCCATTTTCTTATTAATCGTTTAAATCTTGGGTTAATCTGGAAAATCTGGAAAATTGACCCCTCTACGGGTATAGGCCTCCCCCAACTTTTTCCAACGTTCCCTGTCCTTGGCTATATCGGTCCAGTTTTTTCCCGCCACCTGAATTATATCATGGGCCCATTGTTGCTTTGGTCTACCAACTTTCCTTTTGCCCGAGGGTCCCTTCCATTTGGTGGACTCTATTGTCCACCTTTTGTCTTTGCAGCGCGCGATGTGGCCAGCCCATTGCCATTTTAGGGTAAGTGCATGTTTTAGTGCATCTGTGAACTTTGTTTTTTTCCTTATTTCTTCACTTCTTATTTTTTGTATCTTCCTTATCCGTAATGTGCTTCTCTCCATTGCCTTTTGAGTATTTTGTATTTTGGTTTTAATATTTTTTGTAAATATCCAGGTTTGACAATTTTTTTCATAGGCAGGTTGTAGTCGCCTTTTAATATTTCTTTTAACGACCAAAATTTTTTCCATGCCAGAGTTATTCGCCTCGCTACCTCGTCTATGTTATTATTTGTATCAATAGTTATTTGTTTTCCTAAGTAAATATAGCTGTCAACATAATCTATTGCGTGTCCATTTACTTGTATTGGTCTTTTGTAATTGTTATTGGTCATTATTTTTGTCTTGTTCGTGTTCATATTAAGTCCAACTTTTTACTTTCCAGATCAAGTGTTGTGACCATCTCTTCTAGATCTTTGGGTGTTTCAGCCAGTATTACTATGTCATCTGCAAATCTTAGGTGATTGAGGTATTTCCCATTTATTAGTATACCTCTTTGTAACCAATTTGTTTGACTAAAAATATCCTGGAGAACCGCTATAAAAAGCTTTGGTGACAGTGGGTCACTCTGTTTTACCCCTCGCTCTATTTTGAAGGGCTGACCAATGGTTTCGAGTTTTATTCTGCTAGTACTATTCTCGTATATGTTTTTTAATATGTTGATATATTTGTGATCAATTTTTAATGATTTTAGTGCTCTCCAGATAGAGTTGTGACTGATACTATCAAATGCTTTACTATAGTCGATGAATGCTAAGTACAAGGGTCTGTTATATTCTCTGAATTTTTTTATTATTTGTTCAATGGTCTGTATATGATCTATGGTGCTGTAACCTGATCGGAAGCCCGCCTGCTCAATGGGTTGTGAATTATCGACCTCTTGGGTTAATCTTTTTAGTATTAATGAAGCGAAGAGTTTGTAAGTGCTTGTTAGTAGGCTGATAGGTCTGTAGTTTCCTATGTCTTGCGGATTTCCTTTCTTGAAAAGTAGGATAATGTCCGATGAGCACCATTGGTTTGGAACTGTTTCTGTATTCAAGATCATATTGAACAGTTGAGTCAGATGTCCTAATAAGGCTGGGGCTCCCTCTTTTATCGCTTCGTTACTAATACCGTCTGGGCCTAGGCTTTTATCATTTTTTAGTTGTTTTATTTGCCAGTATACTTCTTCTTCATCGAAAGGTTGGACAGTATTTGTGATTAACTGATAGTTCGTTTGGATTTCAGTGGCGTCATTATTTGCGTTCGTGTATAGGTTTTTATAAAAATTTGTTGCATGTTCTAGCACATTATTTCTTGTCTTGTTTTCAGTGCCATCTGGTGTTTGTTTTAGGCTATGTATCCATTTTTTGTGCGTGATTAGCTCCTTAAAAGCTCTTTTTGTACTTCTGTATATATTTAGATTTTTAGTAATGACTTCATTTCTGTGATTGTAGTAGTCTTTTTTATTGCCTTATTTGTTGCTTTGTACAGTCTGCTTAGTTCAATTTTAATTCCCTTGGTTTTGTTTTTTGTTCTTAGTAATTCTGTGCGTTTTCTGATAAGTTGTTCTGTTTTTTTGCTTATTATTTTATGTGTTTTGGATTCTGTCATCTTTTGCGTTTTTAGGCTGTTTATTATGATTTTTTCCAGCTGATTGTAATAAGTTTGCACGTCGGTGGATTTATTTAGTTTGTCTGAGAATTTTATAAGTACTGTAAGGTTTTCTAGGTATTTGTCTATTTCTTCTTTCATTTTGGGTCTACATATGGAATTTCCGTGTTTTCTCCTTGACTGCTTCGGTGATTTTAAAGCGACAGTCGCTCTGACGAGCATGTGGTCAGAGGCAAAGTTTATTTTATTAATTACCTCAACATTTGTTATAATTTTTGGAACATCATTATGAAATTATATAGAATCATTATGTAATCAATTTCGTTCATAGTATTACTATCAGGGGATATCCAAGTCCATTTCTTATTTTTCTTCTTTTTGAAATAGGTGTTAATTATAGATAGATTATATTCTATTAGCCTTTCGCCTCTTTCGTTGCGTTCTCCGAAGCTGAATCGACCTATCTGGTTATTATTATCAGTTTCTTGCTTCCCTATTTTCGCGTTGAAATCTCCAATTACCAAAACTTTATTGTCTGTTAATGAGTGAGCTTGGTGTAGGTCATCGTAGAATTTACATATTTCTTCTTCGTTTGCTCTTTCCGTTGGTGCGTAAGCCTGTATCAAGGATACTGAATAGTTTTCAAACTCCAATTGTAAGAGAGCTACTCGTTCTGAGATTCCTGTGAATCCACTTATTTTGTTTTTGTGCTCTTTTTTGATAAGGAATCCCACTCCGTGTTGGCCTTTTGTTTGGCCTATATAACACAAAATATAGTCCTGGTACTCTTCGATGTCGTAGCCTACTCGTTTTATTTCTGATAGGCCTATTATGTCGCACTTTATATTTTTAGAGCGTATGTTAGTTCTATATATCTTTCAAATGATGATAGAGAGCGAACATTGTAGGTGCATATACTTAGTGTTTTTTTTTCTTTATTTTTAGTTAGAGGGTGGTAGTCATCTTCCCCCACGGTGACAAGCCGGCTTGGGGTGCATATTTCTGAATTTGGTTTGTTTACGAGTCGCTTATTTATATTTAAGTTGTTCCGGTTTTCGGTGATGGTTGTTAGTTTTTTGGGGTTTCTGATGTTGAGTTGTTGGACCCTTTCCTCTCGACGTAGTTGAATATGTTTGGTCTGATAGTTTCTTTTGATGCTGATTTGGGCAAAGTATTATACATTTGTGGCAAGTTATTCTGCGTTGGAGAGTTTGGTGAGAATAATCCCTCTTTTCCTTTTTTCTCTATTATTGTCAGACTGTTTCTTCACTAATATTTTATCGTATTTTAGAAATACCCTTTCCCTTATCCTATCCCTTTTTATTAACGAATATCCCTTTTTTCTCTCTTCTTCGATTTGCGGCTATAATTGTTTCCTTTTCTCAAGTACTTCCTTCGAGTAGTCTTCCTTGACATATGTGCCAGAGAGTAAATTAGTTTTGTTTGTTAGTATCTGACGTTTTTTCCAATGGGTTGTGATGGAGACAATTACTGGGCGATTTTTGTTGGTTTGCCACTTCCCAATTCGATAGACGTTGTTTATTTCTTGACTCTCTAGTGGAATTCCTAAGTCAATTATCATTTCTTTGATGTAATCTATCAGTTCGTAATCGGATTTCCCTTGCTCTTCGATACCAAAGAAAACTAGATTGTTCTTCCGCTTTTGCTTCTCTATGTAGCTTAGTTTCTGTTCTAATTCAATTACTTTGGTTTTTAGTAATTTGTTTTCTTCCAAAACAATTTTCATTTTTTCGTCAAGTGCCTCCATTACATTCTTTGTTACCGAAGTTGTTATCAGAGCTGCTTGCTGCTGTAGCTTTTCATCCAGATTAAACAATAAAACTTCCATACTTTTGTCCATTTTAGTAGTAATTTGATTGTTTGTTGCTGGTATCACTAATTGGTGGAAACTTGAGATGGTAACCCCACAGCTGTCAACTGTCAGCTGAGGTAACAATTTAGTTAGGTTGGTACTTCCGTCAGTTGTCACTTCAATAATCTATGATTGTGACGTATTGGATGACGCGATGTGTCTTCGATGTACCTACATATTATGTTGATATGTCAAACTTTCAGAACAGCTGTTGTAAAAATGCAAAATCACGATATATTTTTTCAAATTTTCGTGTTGCTGGGTTTGCACTGTGATCTTTATAGAATCTTCTTTTATTAAGCTCTTGGTGAATATGCACAACTTTTTCGCACCGGATTGACACTTTTTAAACACTTATACGGTAATTATGAGCGGAGGGTTTGAACTACGTGCTTTTAGTCGGACAACCGGAACCGGAAAAAAAAAACCTCGAATCTAGACATCCCGAATCATTGTATTCTTAGGAAATATGAAAAATGAATAGTCAGATTACACACTGATATAGGTGATATCAATATTTTTTGTGCAGTCACAGGCCTCGTTTTTTCTGCAGTGTGGCTGGTTTATAAATTACAAATGCACAATTTCAGGATAAGTTTATGCGCACACATTTAATTGTAATAAAGAATAACGAATTTAACCACTAACTATATAATAAAATTATACTAATAATATAATTATAAACTAAATATAATTAAATAATTATTTTTTAATAATTTGCAAATTTTTAATGTCTTTAGTGACATGATATTATAAAGAAAAACAAAATTGCAAATAGTATACTAATTTATTAGTTATATTTCTTCATTTTGAAACAGTAATCACAAGAACAATTATGAAATAGAAGTTTTTTTAAATAACTACTTTTAAATATTATCCTAAGTTAGGATCTTATACGATTCAGTGGCAACACTTATTGACCGAGAATTTGTTTTGGGTTTTTGCTTATCTATTACATTATTGGTTAATATTTAGACAAAATAATACTTACAGATAGAAAGTATTGTTGTCCTTTTGTTTATCAGAAGTTTCCGATCTCTTGTTACAGTAAAAAAAACACAGCAATTCGGCATTTTTAGCTCTGGTTCGTCCCGCCTCACTGATTTTCCGAATACGTCAATATCGCGCCGCAACTAGTTTTATATAACCGGTATGACCGGCGGTCTCGTACCTTTGGCAGTGGGGAACGCCTGACAATGGCTACTCCGGTTGGATTAATGCTCTAAGATATTTCATGCAGTAAGTGACATTTATATTGTTAGAACAAGTAAGCTTTTGTCTTTGGTTTATGTTTAGATTTAAAATTGTTTTGTTTTATACTTTTGCTATTACACTTTTTTTTTTAATTTGAAAATAACAATTTGGAAATTCTTACCTTTGGGTTATTTTAAGAAACACATCTTTATGTGTACCATCACACAGCGGCTGTGATTTGGAGCGGCCGCACAGACACCAGTGATAGGTCTTTCCCGCTTCCAATCTCACTTTGAAAGGCTTTCTGTCGTATATTACACCATTGTCAGCTTGGCCCGTTGCTGAATAAACGGAAGCCAAAGGATTCTTGGGTACTTCAGGTTTGGATGATTTTGATGAATATCTGGCCTGAAAACAGTTTATTTTAGGTTTACTAAGGATACTCATTTATTGACAAAATCTTAGGTTATAATAATCCCATAACCTCTTTTGTAACTTATATCAATTATACCACAATATTAAAGCATTTCATTATCTTTAAAAATATTACCTTAGAAAAGCAAAGATGTTTAGAGTAAAAGATCTATGATACTACGTAAATTCTGGGCAAACGACTTACCAATTGGAGGCACTTAACAATAACATTAGAACGGAGATAGTTCGTCAACATGGTAACTTTATGACTATGACCTTAATCGGAGTTTTATGGCTTTCTCTATGATATGTTATTGATCTGAGTTTTATAATTTCTAAATGTGATTTTATTTCTTTATAGACCTATATAGGTATAAAGTTCTAGAAACTTTATTGTTTTGGAAAATTCAACTTCTTCTTCTTATTTATAATGGCCCTTGAGGAATAGCCAGTGTCAGTGTCAGGCGAGATAAAAAAGATACTTTGTTGCCGGGGACGATAACTTTGCGCAAAAGTAGGGCTTAGTGAAAGTACAAG
Source organism: Phengaris alcon alcon (assembly GCA_037179445.1). Lineage (NCBI taxonomy): Eukaryota > Metazoa > Arthropoda > Insecta > Lepidoptera > Lycaenidae > Phengaris > Phengaris alcon. Next base: position 244,564 of record JAYRCH010000168.1, on the reverse strand, counting down.
AGAAAAATAGTTAAAATCTCGTAATTAGAAAAGCTTACAACATATCATATATCCTTAATACCTGGAACACCAAGACAAAAACAAAGTGTTAGTTAGAAGAGACAAATACATCTACAATCGAATGTCAATAAGGTTAATAAAATTACACAGAACATCAACAAAGGGGGTATGGACTAAAGATAAAAGGGATTGGAATACAGAAGGAGGAAGGAAGGATATAAGGGGGAAGTAATTCAAATAATGAAGAGAGATGTAACGTAACGTACATGGAGATTAGAGGTAAGGAGTACCATCTCTCTAAGGCAGAAAAGCTAAAAAGTGTCCGTTAAAAGTAATAGTTCCAAAACTGGCCATAATGGCGCTAGAGTCAGAAAAGGGTGTGATATGAAGTTAGCAATAAGAGATGGAGTGAAGTTAGTTGAGTTTAGTTATTTAAAATTTTTGACGACTTTAGTAGATTAAAAGTAGCTACCGCCATACATTTTGTAATGACAAATTTATGGCGGGTGCAACTCGTGATGGCACAGGCTGATATATCGCTCTCTTTCATATTTTAAATTTAAAAAGTTTGTATCTTCTTTATTTTGTCAGATAAGTATACGAAAATGGGTTCTAGATTGTTTATTAATATATCTAACATCGAATAGACGAAAACAAGTTTTTTATGCAACGTGCCTATTTACGGTTCAATTTTCAACACCGTATTTCTAAATCGTCAAGTCCGAAGTAGTCATGTCATAGTACCTACAAATAAATAGTCAGTGCAGTTAATGAGTCAAGTCAGTCGATTCAGTAAAATGGTTCTTTCTTCTCTATTAGGTATACATAATAAATGCGATATGTAATGTACAAATGTACACTATGTTTTAAACAAGGTATGGGCAACCTTTGACATATTGAGTGCCAAACTTTAGCGTGCAAATACGTTCGCGGGTCGTGTTTAAAAGTACTTAGTGCATTTTAAAGTAGTGATAATATTTTTTGCGATAGATATTAGACATGAAATAATACGACAGTGTTATTATAGTACAATTTATAAAAATAACAAAATGAAAAATAAAAAAATGGTTGATTATAATTAAATCGTTAAATTTGCAATTGTTACAAACTACGAAAGTTAAATACCTATACCGAAATCAATGAGACACTTGAGCTTGAATTTGGGAAACTAATCCATCGATATTTGGATTAATCCACTGATACAAAGACGTAAAGAATTTTCCAAATTATCGTCAGTCAGTCTTGTACGATGAGTTGATTTATTAACTTTCATAAATGAAAAGAACTGTTCGCATTTATAAGTACTGTCAAATGCACAAATAAATCTTCTTGCGAATTTTCTAAGCTGCGGAAAATTGTCTTTTTCTAGGTATTTTTTGTAAAGAATCGCACAACTCTACGTCTTCAAATTTGGATTTTAGGAGTGAGTTTTCTTGAATCTCGATCAACTCCATTTGTAAGTGTATTGGAGTATTTTGTACATTACGTTTTGTAGGAGTAGCAAATAAACTGAAACAGTCTTCCATGTTTTTGAAGTCGCTAAATCTGTTCGAAAATTGTTCCGACAGTAACTTGAGTTCTTCAGCATATTGAGCATAAGCAATATTTTCATACGCAGAGAGCGTATTGAAATGGTGACTGTTGAACTGTTAACTGTTACCAGACAGCATCTGTGACTCCCACAAGCGTAGTTTGATCTGAAACCCTTTCAGAAATAATTTACTAACTGTCCTTGTTTTTGAAGTTTCAAATTTAAATCATTCAAATAGCCTGTAAGATCGACCAGAAATGCTAAGTCACGTATCCATTTTGGGTCACTTAATTCAGATAGTGGCTTATCTTTTATTTTCATAAACTCTGCTATCTCATTTCTAAGCTCGTAAAACCGTTTCAACATTATTCTTTTGCTCAGCCATCTGACTTCACAATTATATGTTACGTCGTTATATTCAGCTGATATTTCATTAAAAAACGCCTTGAACTGACGATGGTTAAGCCCTCAGGATCGAATAAAGTTGATGAAGTCTGTTGCTTTTTCATTCAAAATTCCGATGAAACCTTTACGTAAGCCGACCATAGAAGGTGCACCATCAGTGCATACTCCAATTAATTTTGACCATGGCAAGCCAAAACTTGTGAATACCTTTTGAACTTCAATAAAAATATTCTCTCCTGTAGTGGTTCCTTTTAGCGGCTGTAAAGCAAGCAATTCCTCAGTAACAGTGAACTCCTTATCAACACCTCGAATAAAATAGCCAGTTGAGCTGTGTCAGACAAATCGGTGCTCTCGTCTAATGCTATGGAAAATGATTCAAAACCAGCCATACGGGCAGTCAATGTTGTTTTTATATAATTAGCCATCATTTCTATACGTCGAACAGCAGTTCGTCTTGACAAACAAATTTTTTCAAATTCATTTTTCTTTGCAGGACACAAAATACCGCAAACTTCTAACATACACTCCTTGATAAATTCGGCGGCAAATGGTTTATTAAAATCATGTCTTTGCCAATTTTGAGCTAACTATAAAACTAGCTTTCACAACATTATCAAGTTGTGTTTTTTGTTTATGAAACATTTGTTGCTGTTTTCCAAATTAGCAGTAAGCTTCTGGATTTTGTCTGTTCTTAATTGTCCTGTCAGTGAGTGCAGCGTAACATGCTTAGTTGAGTAATGCCTCTTTATATTGAATTCTTTCATTACTGAAATGGATTCACTACACAGCAAATAAATAGGCTTACCATTGTGCAAGATAAAAAATAATTCTTCAGTCCATTTGTCTTGAAACTGGCGACCCTCTGTATCTACTTTTCGGTTCTTTCCACCAAAGATCAGTTTTGTTGACTTTTCGTTCAATAAACTTAATAATAAACTATAGTTAGTAACCCCTCAAGATGCACCCAAAGTCACAAAGAAAGTTGACGGCTCGAGCAGTTCGCTAGGATATCGCTTATCCAAGTTATCAGTAGCTCAAATAGAACTAAACTAACGTTCGGGCCATCCACCCGCTTATATAGGCATGAGTAGGTATAAGTACCTAATGTAATATTTTTGTAATTGGGTATTTTCAAAATGTTTCGCGGGCCGGATCATATCTTACAGCGGGCCGGATCCGGCCCGCGGGCCGGTTGTTGCCCATATATGTTTTAAACAAAACATTTTTATTATACAATACACAAAATGATCGGATAATCTTAAAGATATGTATAACTGATTGGTGATTCAAGTTTTAACGATCATATTATTTTAACTTAGTCGACATCGATGTTTTAAACTACTCTATCATACGGAATATGGAATTATTTTGGCACCTGAATTCTGACGAAAATCAAAATTTTGAGTTTTGCCGGGGAGTTCAAAGAAAAATACAATATCCACAACGTGGGTGACGTATTTCCTCATATATTTGTGTTATTTCGGTTCTTAATGTGTAATATTGGTAGAATATTACCCATTAAATATTCGATAACGTGCACAAGTGTGGGCAAGTGGTACAACTTCTAAAAACGTGCTATTGTGTTGCCCACCAAAATTCCCTAGGAACTTTCAGTAAAGCTTCTACCACTTTACCGAATCGACTTACATGACTCATGGACTGTACTGACTATTTCTTTGGACTTTAGACTTAACGATATAGGAATACAGTGTTGAAAATTGAAACGAAAGTTCTATATCCCGCAAATGGTTTTAAGATAAGCCGACGCCACATATAAAAAAATAATTGTCATTTCACATCTGTAAAATGTCAAGTGTCAACATCAGAAGTAATTTTTATTTTGCTCCTCGTCGGTTGGCGTGGTCTATTTTTAATTTTAATTAATTTAAAAAAATCTAAAATTTATCCTTTTTCGTTAAATAAAATATCATTAATGAAATGAAATGACAATGCTGAATGTGCTTCGTGAATTTGTATATCAAGTGCCTGAAGTTAACGTATAGATCAAATAACAATGAGAGTGTATTAAATAATGTGTCTGTAAATTGTTTTAAATGTTTTACTATGTCTAGAATATTAAGTATTTGGGAAAGAATGCCCAAAGATACTAACCAAAGAGTGTCTGTTAAAAATGGACAACATAAAAAAGATGCTCTCACAAAAGATAATCATGAAAGTAAATATTTTATTTACAAACCTCTTACAAGCATACTACATTGTTGTGACTTGTGTTTTAACCTCTGTATGTTTTTTCAGAACAACAAATCCGGGAGCTACAGCATAAATTGCCAAGCCTTAACAGATTATTTCATTTACACTGCAAGATCGGAGAAGGCACATTCAGTTCAGTGTTTCTGGGCACACTCAAGAACCAAAACAAGTTACCAGATACTGAAAAGAGGTACTATGCTATCAAGCACCTGGTGCCAACCTCTCACCCGGCCCGAATAGAGCATGAACTGAGATGCCTTCAGGAGATGGGGTGAGCATTTTTTTAATTAGAATTTTACTGAGTGTCATCAATTACAAGAAATTATATTATGCTACACAAAGTCAGCTACACAAAATCAAGCTATTGTCTAGAAATCCTCTTCTCATTTGTAAACTCATATTCTCAAGTTATTAACTACATTAGTGACATATCAATTCCTGATTGTTCTTAACTTTTTTAGAGGCAGAGAGAATGTGATTGGTGTAGAATTGTGTCTCAGACACCTGGACACTGTTGTGTTTGTGATGCCGTACATACCTCATAAAAAGTTTTCAGTGAGTATTAATCATTCGAAGGCTCATGTTGCATTATAGTGTATTCCAGTCTTAGTGTATTTTGTCTTACTTGCTCGCACATGATTTGATGTGTGTGCAAATGGGACTGCCTGACTCCAGACTGAAGCCATACTACCAGTCGAAGGTTGGAAAAATCATGACTTGAAAAAATCCTAATTAATCACGATTTTTTCGTTATATTATTAAATTTAACCATTTTGCGCAAAACGGAACATGATCAAAGGATTGTGCGGACATAGCGCGAGAATTTTAGATGGAGAGCTACTAGGAAATTTAGAGCAGATGTTTGAGGCAAGCTAAAACCTTGTCCTATACTTCTCATATTGTACCCAAACATGAGACTGCTGGGGGTCTCAAAAGGCCACTTTGGGTGTTTTATATTATGTTTCATATATTTTTTTATAAAGTAAATTGGAAATATGCTGGCTATCAATTCATAATTTTCTGACTTTATTGGTCATTTTATGAACTACGATCTTCATATTATCAACATATACTAGTAGTCGATCGTAGTAGTAGTATTTTAAGATATGATCGATAAATGTCAGAAAATCATGAATTGATAGAAAGCATATTTCCAATTTACTTTTACGAACTGGGAATGGGAAATAGTTTATTCAAATATTATAAAGATATTGATTTCTCAGATTTAAACATTTATTTCATAGTTTGTAACCAAATTATAATTTCTAAATCTGTTTTTATGTTGATTTCTGTAAAAGAAAGTGAAATTAAACATGTTTGATTAAATCACTGTTTTTTTTATTGAAAACATCATTTGATTAAAATCGTTTAATTCATACCAATCTTGAAATTGGCCTCCCTCAAAACGAGAATTGGCCTTCAAATATAAACTGTACTTTACTCAATTCACTTCAATGTTACAACCAATATCATCAGCCAGGGGCTACTCTATCTGTTTTGTGATAAGTAAACAATTTACTCGTGGCTAGGATTATGTCGGAGACATGGATGCCGAGGAGGTCAAGCAGTATATGAAGGCGCTGCTGACTGCACTGCGTCATGTACACTCATTTGGCGTCATCCACAGGGACGTCAAACCCAGCAACTTCTTATATGATAGAGAGACTCGAAGGTATGTACAGTAAGACCATATTGCTAGTGGTCCTCGGCTAGTTCAGAAATTGCGCTCATACTGTACAAACTAAAAACCATTTTACATATTATACTATCTGACACATTTTTATTTAAATTGGACTATAGCTATATCATAATCCTGAGATTAATAGCGTTAGGCAAAGAAACTCTTACGCTTTGTAATATGATATAGATTATCGAGTTTTGAAGAGATGTTTGTTTGTGCTCCTCAGGTACCTGCTAGTGGACTTTGGTCTGGCGCAGCGCGCGGCGTGCGGGAGCAAGCCGCCGCCCGCGCACGCCGCCAGCGTGGCCAAGCGGCGCCGCGATGACGACGCCGGCCCCGACGCCAAGCGCATAGCTCTCGACCTCTCCACCAAGACGCCCAGCCTCAACCAGTCAGATAGCGACAGACGCGCCGAGCACAAGACGAACGGCGGAGACAGTGTCAAGGTATGTTTACTTATTTTATTGAGTCTACCAGCAGATAGACCAGCAGATAGATAGAGATACCTATAGAGTTTTCAAATGCTGAAGCAACTTTGAACAGATTGAAATTTTCCGTTTCACACCACTTACTTACCGAGGATAAAACAGTGTAATCACAAAAACAAATCTTACGTAGTAGTTGTTATTATAATTATATACAATAAACAATAAAAAAAAGATATATAAATCTAGAAGTTTTAAACATTTTATGCAATTGTTTAGACAATTTTTTTTATTGTTTAACAATAAATAACAATTATTGTTCTGCTTGTTAAAATTTTATTTTATTTTCAAGGAAAACTTAAAGCTGGAAGGCACAAGATTAACAACAGAGTAACAATATAGGGCCAATTACAAGTTTTCATGATTAACTAATATTATATAATTATTCCCTACATAATTTTTTTTTTTTTTTATTTTGTTTTACAAAGTAGGTTTGCTTTTTACGGTGGCTTTAATACTTTTTTTTAACACAAGTTAAAGGTAAGTTAAATTATTATTTACTATTTTATAATTGAATTTTAAAATTTAAGTTCTTATGGATTCATTTAAGATGTTTTAATCACTTTCTAGCTTTTCGAATTGGCTATGTATAAGGGAAAATTTTTTACTGGCTTTTTTATTACTTAGTTAAATTATGAATGTTATCGTTCGTTAGCTGTAAGTTTCCTCGTAATAAAATAAAATAAATAAAAAAATTTTAGCAGGAGACTCGCAACGCTATCACTGGTCGCGCGGCGCTCGTGCGTGCGTTGTCGGGTGTGCCGGCGCCGGACACGGCGGGACGGGGGGCGGCGGCGTGCGCGTGCGCGGGAGCGGGCGGCGTGTGCAGCGCGTGCGCAGCGCGTCCGGCGGCGCGGGCGGCGCGTGCGGGCACGGCGGGCTTCCGGCCGCCCGAGGTGAATGTGCAAAAAAGGAATTAAATTCGAACTTTATTGCTATAAAGCGATTTCGTCCGAACCTGGGGTAGTTAATATGTTTCACAGCAGTACGTGAATTAAATATAAAACTAGAACTTAAGTCGAGTTCACCAGACTAAAACCAAGTAATAAAAAATGTAAATAAACATTCAGGGGAACGCAACTTTTTGATCAAATTGAGAAAACTGTTTTAAGTGTCAAACGCTTGTAAAAACAAAAAACAAACATTGTAATCTAAACAAGTGAAATTGCATGTTATATTTTCGAATGACACCAACTTTGAGATGATTGAATATATGAAGAATTATGTTCATATTTGAGATGGTTTTAGTAGACAACCTCTCCTAACATATTGGCTTAACAAGGTGCTGCTGAAGGTGCGCATGCAGACGGGCGCGGTGGACGTGTGGGCGGCGGGCGTGGTGCTGCTGAGCGCGCTGACGGCCCGCTACCCGCTGCTGCGCGCCACGTGCGACGTCGCCGCGCTCGCCGAGCTGCACGACCTGCTCGGCACCGTGCCGCTCGCCGCCGCCGCGCGCGCTCTCGGTACGTGTGTAGCTGACGCTGACGGCCCGCTACCCGCTGCTGCGCGCCACGTGCGACGTCGCCGCGCTCGCCGAGCTGCACGACCTGCTCGGCACCGTGCCGCTCGCCGCCGCCGCGCGCGCTCTCGGTACGTGTGTAGCTGACGCTGACGGCCCGCTTCCCGCTGCTGCGCGCCACGTGCGACGTCGCCGCGCTCGCCGAGCTGCACGACCTGCTCGGCACCGTGCCGCTCGCCGCCGCCGCGCGCGCTCTCGGTACGTGTGTAGCTGACGCTGACGGCCCGCTTCCCGCTGCTGCGCGCCACGTGCGACGTCGCCGCGCTCGCCGAGTTGCACGACCTGCTCGGCACCGTGCCGCTCGCCGCCGCTGCGCGCGCTCTCGTTACGTGTGTAGCTGACGCCGCGGATCCAATTTTACTAAACGTAAAAAAAATGATTGACTTCGAGCTTATGAAGTTATTATGTACGGTTCCTGTAAGATTTTCTTTTCCATGTATGTGGTGGCAAGTTGGTCATAATGCTGTCAATCCCCAGGTCGTCGCCTGGTGACGTCCACTCGGCGACCGGGGCTGTGCCTGCGCAAACTGGCGGCGTGGCTGCGCGCGCCCCCGCCCCCCGCCGCCGCCGCCGCCGCGCCCGCCTGCGACGACTGCGGCGTGCCGCGACCGCACTGTGTGTGCCGGGACGACCGACCGGTGGGTATCACCTTATTATACTCCGTTCTATCCTTGTTGTACTCCGTTCAGATCCAACATAATGTAAACGTAAACATAGAGACACTAGTGCACCGTAATGCTACCAAATAAAATGTCACATATTGTCAGTGCAATGGAGATATACAATGACACATTAATTTGGCCGAATTTCATCTTTTTGTTTTTGTTGAGTCCGAAAAATCCCATTGATAACTCGTATGTGTATGCGCTGCGCGTACGTCGACGGTCGAACGCTATACGATAAGGCCTTCATTTAATTACAGCTATTCTTGTCAGTGATCAACAGATGGCGCTACAATGATACCTCATTCAATTGGAAGCATTATAGTGCGGTCTCTGTGTTTACGTTTAGTTTATGTTGGACCTGAACAGAGCGTGTAACTTACTGGGTGTGCACAGGCGGACGAGCACGACGACGCGGTGCTCGTGGGCGGGTTCCCGGACGCGGCGTTCGCGCTGGCGGCGCGCCTGCTGGACCCCGACCCGCGCTCGCGCCCCTCCGCCGCCGCCGCGCTGCACCACCCCTTCCTCGCCGACTGACACTAGCTGATTAGTGTCACACACTCGTTGCCAAAGTTGCCTTAGGAGTGCCTTGTTGTCTAATGTTCGTGTAAGCATTGCTTTATGCCAGTTTAGTTACCACGTTAAGCAACTAAGCCCTTTAGTAATAAAAATATTTAAACAACGGATAAGCTCTACAATGTTTAGCCTTGTCCGTCAAGCGACTTTTCCAATGTATCAGACAAGGACAAAGCATTGTATAGCTTATCCATTGTGCAAATATTTTTATTAGTAAGGGGGTAAGCGTATTGCAAATTGCACAAACGTTGCATCGTTGCAAGCAACACGATGCATATATGTATTGCGAGCAACACCGCAAGAATCAGTGTTATAGACTTGCTGGTGAATACAGGACAGAAGACAAAGGAGGAAAGAGAGGCACAGTTATATTGTTACCATTGAAATTTAGATGTTAAAAGGCTGTGAGCTTTACCTTTACAATATCTCTTTTGGGATACTGTGTTAACTATTTTGTAAGATGTAATAAGCCTACATAAGCTTCCGGTAATAGACTGAACATGGGAAGTTTCCCAAGATTCTTGGAGCGCGCGGATCTCAGACTGTTATACTTTTACTGTTTTGTTCACAGTTGCATGGAACTTCCTAAAACTTGATGAGATATTAAACGATAGTGTTGCTGGTTACATAAATACGAATTGCCTATAACCAACAATATAGTATCACAATTATCACATGGTGCTAAAAGTTTTGTTGAAGGTCTAAAAATATAAAATTCTCAGATGCTTGATTAATGTCTTCGTGGTTAAGATTTTTACATCATACATGAATTATTCTAATTTATTGTGATTCTGTAGCGTTTTAAATTCCTAACTGCTTTATTCTTTGTGAAAATCTTTATACTCACTTCAGAAAGATGTGTTTTTGTTTTTTAAATTACTTTTTTCTGTTTTTTATTAAATGACAGTTTTTTCTTTCTCACAATGAGTTATAATAACCTTTGGGGGAGCATTGGGCACTTTTTTACATAGTTGGTAATAAAACTGTAATTTTTTATCACAATCAAAATTTTATTCCAAATATATTTAGCACACATATTTGGCAGTAATTATTGCTAAGTAGTTTTGGTTTTATAATTAGTCTAAAAGTTACAAAAGATCTCCTGATAGATGTCCAAAGTGCCCAAACCTCCCGGTGGTCGGGAGGTTTGGGCACCCCTGTAGGGAGGTTCGGGCATTGCATTAAATACGCAATGTTGCTTTAGTATACTTCTATGCTTAAGTATTAGGTAACATTGCTATAAAAAAAATTAACTAAAAATATTTTTGCTTATCATAGACTTTAAAAAAATTAAACAAAGTGACTTAGAATTAATACTGCACAATGTTGGACTTAATCAAACTTATTTTAAATTTGGTATGACCCAGAGAGGCTTGTCAAATTTATATTTTATGCTGCCACGTTTCACCCATGTCGTTGGTGAAGGCAATTTCGTCTTTATATCCAGGGGGACGCTGGCTACATCCTCAATGTCAGGAAATATAAACGTATTTCGTATCTTACTCGCACTCATAAATTTGACAGTTGCCATGGATTGACTAACTTCTTCGATTTTTCCAAATGATAGACAGATTTTTTGGTGTCAAATTTAACCAACACAAAGTTATCAATCTGGAAATTTCTATCCAGAACAATCACATCGTCTTCATCAAAATGTTCTTCCAATTCAACAAGGGCTTCTTCAGAAACGGAAACATTTTCTATTTCATCACTGCTAATTTTCCTGTTTTTCTCTGGTTTGGAAGTAAATTCATCAGCAAGCTTAGGAATTTTTTTCTGTACTGTCTTTTTAGAGCATTTTCGATTCTTGTTAAACTCTTTGATCTTATTTTTATTGGCCTTTATTCTTCTTCCATTTCTATAAGTCTTTTCTCAGGTGTGTCCGTCAATATCCTAGTTTTTCCCTTCTTCCGTTTCATGCCACACAATTTTCTGGGGCCGGCCTTCGGATATGGTCTTACTAAATCAGGTGTTACATCGACAGTGCCCTTAGACTGGCTTCTAGTGGGAGATTCCAATTGAGATGGCCCAGCGACTTCCACATTTAAACTTGTAAGATCCTCTGAACTCAGATTTCCTTCTATTGAAGGCTGTTCCATAACCGGTTGGTCTGCAGTAGATTGTTCTGTAGGAGCATTATCCTCTTCTGGCAGACACCGATCAGTGACAGAAGAGCAAGCGAAATCTTCATCTGAGAAAATGTTTGATTTGAATGGCCATATGCCAGGTTTTTCAAATCCCCTTTGAATATTCTGCGGCTTAAATGCAAGTGGGATGGCTTTTGCTGCTAATTTTGGGATTTCATAAATGGTTACCGTCTTGCCAGGATTGCTTACCATCCAATCTGTTACAGCTGTGTTATAATAAGTTTTGAGTGGTCCATAGACAGTCAGGACCAGGGGTTGCAGTTTATGGCTGCAGTGCGGTGGGAAAGTCATTAAAACAATGCCTGATTTTTTGCAGAAATCGAGAACTGGTACTGAAATATGGCTCTCGTGATTGTCCAGAAGCAAAAGAACTGGTGAGGAAGGCGTTGGTTTTGTGTGTTTTGCGAAATGGTGCATATATTTAAAAAAATTTGGTGCTGTCATCCACCCTGAAGGATGTGCTGCTCCATCTGATCCAACAGAGGCATCATTTAGCATAAAGCTTTTGGAATTGACCCGTGGGAATACGAAAAAGGGTGGTTTGAGTTTCCCAATGCATTAATACCGCAGCAAAGCGTAACAAGAGTCCCTCTTTCAGCTGACGTTACTTGCCCAACTTGCTTGGTGCTTCTGAGAGCAATCACTTTCTGGGTTCGTTGTACTGTTGATAATCCAGTTTCATCTATATTGTAAATAGACTCAGGGCCGAAGCGATGCCGTTCATATACAGTTTTAAGATTTTCAAAAAAAAAAACGTTTTTCTTATTGAAACTTGTGGCCCGTGAAAGACTGGTTGCTTCTGGTGTCCTTATTGATAGCTGAGGTTGTCGTTTAAAAAATCCTCTAATCCAATCTTTGAATGCAAGTTTCTTCTCTGTCCAGTTATTTGGTAAATTTTTTTCAATGGCAATAGCGTGTTCGTAAGCCAATTCGCGGGTCTTCAGTTTTGACAGTCCATGGCATAGTTTAAACGATGTTACAAGATATTCTGAAAATTTTTCTTCTTCATCGTTTGTGAATATTTGAAATGAGATAAATTTAGAAGAAATATATTTCACGACGCCACCCTGCTTATGTATCTTTGCAGGTTAGACCTGGGTATATTATATTTAAGGGCAGTAGTTTTAATTTTCCCTCCTTTTGACACCTCTTCCAATGCGCGAAAAATAACAACTTTAGGGATTTCGCGTCGCTTATTTTTCTTTTTAAATGCAAACGGCATTGCCCTAAAAAGAAATGATAACGACATTTAATGCAATGGGTATATTAAAAATGTAGAAAAGTATGACATCAAAATGCACTAAAACTGAGGGAGCATTGGGCATGCCCAAACCCCCCTCCTACTTGGGTGCCCAATGCTCCCCATAACCTCAATTTTCCAATAAATTTGATTTAGTTTATTTTTATCAAATTTTTAATTGGCAGTTAAATATAATCTTTATTAAACACTACAGAAGAAGTTAACATAGATACTTACGGTTTCTGGCAGATTTCTTTTTTATGTTTCTCGAAATCACAAAATAGGTATTTACTTTTGCGCGCAACAAACCGATAACTGCATATAGCTTGACAACCAAGTGAAATGACAGCTGACGTTTTGGATAAGCAGTGTTGCGAGTTATTAAACTATAATGTTGTGGTAGAAAAAAAATATATCTACCATAGATTTCGAGAAATGAGGGGATGCCCAAACCTCCCGACTGCCCAATGCTCCCCTACCTCCCCTATATACCGTAGTAGACTTCTGCATTGTACCAATTTTCAACCTTATTCCATAGTAATGAGTTCGGAATGTTGTTTGCTGCGACTGTGCATGTTTTTGTGATATAGCTTTTATGTTTACATTAACTCGGATCTCAGTTGTGTGTATTTTACAACGCAATTTTTTGGTACATTAGTTGGTAAAGTATTAATGTTTAAATTTGATGCATCCAATGAATTTTTAGTGATACTAAAAGTGCCTTAAATCTGTTTTGATACACACATTGTTACCTCACCGTTGTTTTGTAAATTAAATTATATTTTACTAAAAAACAACTTGTTTCAATATCGAATACAATTAATTTATTTAAAAAAAAATGTAGAATGCTTAGCCCCGATTCGACCCAACTTCTTTAAACGCGCTTTACGCTCAACTCTTTAGATCTCTCTCTCAGACAGATCCAAAACCGTAGCTAAGCATTAAACCGCGTCCTTATTGGTGAAGTTGGAGCTTAATGTTATTTGCCTTGCCTTGGTTTTAAAATCGAGGAGAAAATTTACAGGCCAGAAATGATACAATTAGTGGTATTATTGTATGTTTATTAATATTGAACTTAAAATAAATTTATCAAATTATAAAAAAGATATAGTATTAAAACTCATCACTTTAATACATTTTTATATTTTATATAAAAATATAATAAATAGTCTTAACTTAAGAACAAACAAGAATTGTTCAAACAATTCTCTACATGCCACTGTTCCACTCAGTCTATAATGCTTGTTGAATTTCAAACATTGTAGGCAAAGATGGCAAAGATAGTATAGCTGTTTTTTTTTTCAAGTAATGGTTGCATATCAAAATAAATGAGTATGATAAATTACTACGTTCAGGAAATAAGGCATAAACTTATAATAATATTACGATAGTAAACTTGTCTACTTACTTGTGAAACACTAGGTAGCAACATAATATTTGCTTGGAGCCAGTTTCACAATCTCCTGATAAGTGTCAGGTAGCTTATTTGCATGTTTTCTCTCTGTCACTCGATATATGCAATGGCGGACACATAAACTGCACCAAACTACAAGAACACATTCAATCAAATTTTATTACGAAATATGCAAACTTTTTACATTTTTTGGTGTTGGAAAATAAAGGCTGGTTTATAAACACAAAACCAAAATAAAATTTAAATATGGTACTGTCACAAAAGAAAGAAAATATTCTATAGAAGAAAAGTTGTCAATTTACTAAAGATTAACTCGTTGTTACATTAATGTTGTGATTGATGGTTATTTTTTTTTGTTTTGTTACATGTTGAATTCATGTTACTAATTGTTTAATTGCTAGTGTGTTTTCATTTTAAACACGTTTTTCTCCCACGAATATGGACGTATCGTCCGAAAAAGCCACACAAATTGTTGCTCTAGTGCAGCAAGGCCTGGACCAACGAACAATTGCTACAGATTTAAATGTAAACCAGCCTACGGTTTGCCGAGTTTACAGAAGGTTTATGGAGACAGGTTCATTCAAAAGAAGACGTGGAACGGGCAGAACTCGGGTGACAACGTCTCGCGACGACAGGTTTACTGTGACAACTTCCTTGCGAAAACGGTTTTTAACGTCTATAAGCATTAAAAATGTGCTATAAGCTCCACCGGGTATGTGACGTAGCAGTTAGTGCACGAACCATAAGAAGGCTAAAAGAGCGTGAGATCTCACCTTTCAGACCCGCAAATGGAACAAAATTGTCTGCAGCTCACAGGCAAGCTCGACTAAGATTTGCTCGTGAACACTTAAATTGGACTGAAGAGTAATGGGCTTCCGTATTATTCACTGATGAGTGTAGGACTTGTTTGTATGGTGCTGATAGTCTCAGGCTAGTCTACCGTAGACGAGGAGAGTGATATGCTCAAAATTGCATTGAGGAGAGGGTTCTATTTGGAGGCGAGTCTTTCACTAATTATATTTCATTGAAAGTTATCTTGCACTATGATGCAGTTTGTGTCCGCCAGTTTAGTAAGCAGAAATAAAACTTCCGAATAAGCTATCCAACAATTATAAGAACATTGTGAAACAGGCATCTAGGTTTTAACTTTTAGGTGATGAGTTTTCAGATGAGGACAACAATATTATGCTGCTGAACAAGAACTTTTAAAGCGTTATTTTAAAACTGACCGCATTTACAAATTTTTGCACTTCACACATAACAGACTTAATTCCTGTAGACTTTTGCAGTACGAAGAAAAATATACCAATAATGATAAGCTTTACTTTAATTGGTTAATGTGAGCAACATTAACTAATTAAAGTAAACTGTTTTGACATTTGTAAGCATTATTTACTGCATTATTAACGCAAATAGGCTATAGATGAGACTTAATATCACAAAAATACTTGTTGTATTTCTGCTTCTTACTTTAAACCAAATAATTTTTACTAAATACTAAGGGCCTGTTTCATAATCTACAGATGAGAGTCAGGTAGCTTATTTCCATGTTTTGTCTCTGTCGTTTGATATAAAGTAAGCACTAGAAGACTGTGAAACAGGCCGTAATTCAGGCAACCAAAACTCAGCACTCCCCAATTGGTTTCAACACCAAATGGTCACTAAAACACAAGAAAAATGTTCATTTGTCCTTGGCGTATTAGTTCTTCCAGAAATTGGGGTTCTGTTGTAGCCTCCTCTCAAAGTTCTGGTACCACGTGTGCAATGTGTTGAGAGGGATGTATGACACTCCTGGTGTGGGAGTCATCTGGTCTTGAGTCACTGAGAACGATGCTACAAAATTGATTAAATTCTCTAACATTTTCTGAGCGAATGTTACATACGAGTGAACTTGTTGAGCCTGAAATAGAAAACATAATTCTTGTAGTTAATTTACAACTTTCAAAATAATAAAAAAGCTAATTTTATATCACTCTTATAAGCCTAGAACCTCACTATTTTATTTCATTTGGAAAACTTACAGCTAACAAATTACTAGAAAACAATAAGCCAATAACAAGTTTCCACTAGTAGATAACTAACTACATAAGCAAAGTGAAACGTCAAATACGTACAGCAATATCCTAAAGTAAAACTTAGTAACATAAAAACTGAGTCAACCCACTACTGGCCAGAATAAAGGCCTTTTATTTAAAAGACCAATCTTATACTTTACACAAGCAATTATTGTATGTAATCAGAATTTCGTAAATGGATTAAACAATTTCCATTAGATTTAGCAGGGCTCTGGGGGTGAAAAGTTGTTCTATATGTTTAGCTATGACACATTATCCCAGAAAATATGCAAATTATTGAGTTAATATTTTTTTTTTCGAAGTATAATAAGATAATATGAGTTATTTCGCTCTCAAATTGTCAAAGAGCATGGCTCAGCGACATATGCTCAGACTTTTTGAGTTGTAGGCAAACAAAATTAAATGCCTTTTGCCATCAGTTAATTTTTTTCATACTACAAGAATGCCAAGTAAAGCTCTCGTCTCACAGAATACAAGTTAACAAAGCATGAAAATTAAAAAAGTTATACTTACATCTGAAGATGGCAGGAGTTGGGCATTAGATTCTGGTTCTATGGATATCCCGATTTGGGCATTATTACATATTTGTTGTTGACCAAATGCACTCATAAATTTATTTTCACCTGTAACACATATAGTTTTTATAAGTACCTCAAAAACTTTACTGTCAACAAAATCAGTGAAGAAGCTGTAGCTATCCTTATGTACTTACTAGATAGTTCATGCAGCTTTTTTAAGTTGGAAATTTTGAATATGGCGGAAGGTTTGGCGTTTGAAATGTGACCTAGTGGTTGCCAGTTTGGCGGCGCGTTGGGGTCCGGCCAGCTCCAGTAGACCACGGCTACCGTGCCCACCGGCAGCGGCGTCGTCCCCGTAAGAAACACCACCGCGTGGTTTATTGAATCCACGTCCAGAATGGTCGTTACCAAACTTGTCTCTGACACGGGAGTGAAATCAGTTTGCACCTGTAAAATGCAATAAAATTGTAAGCGTTGCTCCTATGGGAACAACTCGAGTAACCTAAACAATCTACTTGCCAGTCTTCCGGACACTATCAAACCGAACATATTTGCCATTTTTAGGATGCTTACGTAAATACGATGCAAGTTTAATTTAGAAAATTTAACTTAACCTAAGTTTTTTTTACAAAACAAAGTTTATTTTGGAAATTCTAGAATGTACTTGAAAATAGCAGCTGTAAAAATAAATATGACATTGATATTTCTGATTGTGACACTGACAAATACTTTTTTCTTCTTCTTCTTTTTAATATATAGCATGGGCTTATAACCATTTGCCAGTGTCAAGTTAAAAAGGTGGGAATAGAACTTTCGTTTAAATTATCAACATCGTATTCCTATATCGTCAACTCTAAAGTCTAGTCAAAGTCCAAATAAAAAGTCAGTGCAGTCTATAAGTCATGTCAGTCGATTCAAGCTTTACTGAAAGTTCCTAGGGAGTTTTGGTGAGAAACTAAAAAACATTAGAAGTTGTACCATTTGCCCACACTTGTGCACGTTAACTAATATTTAATGGTTAATATTCTACCAATATTACACATTAAGAACCGAAATAACACAAATTTATTAGGAAATACAAAACCCACAACGTCACTCATTGAACTCCCCGGGAAAACTCCCCATTTTTTAATATGTATTATTCTGTTCCGAGACTACGAGACTAAAGATAAAGTATTAAGCCGTCAGCGAACCTATATGTGGACACACCTGGGCTCGAAGATTTTATACAAATTAAAATTTAAAACACAAACTACTAACTATTATTAAACTTAAATTCCATTGTATGTTACTCTAGTACGACATGTATTGACAGCGGTTGCGATTACTGCTGCATAAGGAAAACCCGCAATACAATATGAGTTTTGAGTGCGATGCGGGTATTTTAAGCCCCTATACTCCAACTGACCCTATGGTGGTCAGGTCTTAGAGATAATTTTTAACTACTTATTAGATAACAGCTGTGACGATCTTCTATAAAGCTGTGGTATAAGTCCAGCCGTCCCGGCCCATTAGTGCCAACTGCTAAACCATGGTCTACTACAATAAACAGCTCTTTCAACTATCGTTTTTTAGCCGAGTGGTTTTAGTTGTATTACAGTATTTGTTTTATACTCTAGTCTCTACTAGAACTTGGTGAAGTTTCAGCAGAGGACGAATACCACTGAGCACTACAGCCTAGCTATTATAAGTCTTAAGAGACTGTTAATATATTATAGTAGCTCTGGTAAACAGAGCTACCTACTTCATATTTGTGTAATTAAAACAACATTGAACTATTATACATCCATTATCAAAACAATATTTTTATTCAAGATTATTTATTGTTTGAAGATAACTAAATAACAAGATATACATCTGCGTTTTTAGATCTAAAAAATTACATTAAATGTACTGACTTAACATTTTTAACAAAATAAAATAACTTACAACTTAACAAAATCATTAAAATTTGTAATTGTTTAGTTCATAATATGAAAGCATAAATGCAGTAAGATAACAAGAGAGCGAGGCCAGCTATCTGTCGACATGATATAGGGCAGTTGGCATTACATGATAAGGGGCAAATACTACAAACTGATAATGAACAGTGATGTACCAAACGTACTAAGGAACACAAGTGTCAAGTGACATTATTGGCATAAAAATACATTAATTAATATATTATCACATTAGTGAACTGATCCTACACACTTCTACGGTTACATCATAAGGTACTAAGTAGATATTATAATTTATATTGATATTTATTTGTGTTAATTTACACAGCAGGACATAACATTAAATATTGTCTGTTTAGAATAAAGTTTGCAATTACATAAAGTAGTATGCCTAATGTAGCATTATTTGTAATACTTGTGTATGGCTTGCTAAAGTTACTGCTTAAACATTTCTAAAGCTAATAAACTTTTTAAAACTACATGTACTTAAATCCCTATGCCTACTGCGATCTTTGCAATCCATGATATCTAATTAGACTTGACAAGCTAGACACACAGAAATCCTAATCCCTCATGTAAGGATAATCAATATCTCTCAGTGGTACAAATGTTTCCTTGATGGACTGTGGTGTTGTCCAGCGCATGACATAATTGGGACCACCGGCCTTGTCGTTGGTGCCGGACATGCGGCCGCCGCCGAAAGGTTGCTGGCCAACCACAGACCCAGTTGACTTGTCATTTAAATAGAAGTTGCCGGCGGTCATCTTGAGTTCATCTAACGCAGTTTTCAAGAATTCCCTGTCAGATGCAAAGACTGCTCCTGTTAAAGCAAATTTAGTGGAAGAGCCCACCAAAGATAATGCCTTAGTTAGGTCTTTGTCCTCGTAAACATACATAGTGAGCACCGGCCCAAATATTTCTTCAACCATCAGTTTGTCATTGGGGTCTGTAGTCTCAATGATTGTGGGTTGAACAAAGTAACCTTTGCTCCCATCAAATTCTCCTCCCCCAAGAATTTTATTCTTAGGATTGTTCTTGGCGTTTTTGATGTAGCCAGTGATCCTAGCAAAGGCTTTATCGTCAATTACTGCTCCAGTAAACACTTTAAAATCAGTGGGGTCTCCAATGTTGAGCTTAGCACGCTCCTCGAGAAGGCCATTCTTTATTGGCTCATAAAGAGACCTGGGAACATACATTCTGGAACAAGCGGAGCACTTCTGTCCACAGTACTCAAAGGCTGACCGTATGGTAGAAGTCACTACAGAATTCACATCAGCTGTAGGGTGAATAAAATGATAATTTTTGCCTCCACATTCACCGATCAATCGGGGATAATTTTTGTAAACATTGAGATTTTTTCCGACTTCGTTCCACAACCAATTGAAAGTGGGCACAGAACCAGTGAAGTTAATTCCAGCAAGCTGAGGGGAGGAGGTAATGGTACGGCCAAAAGTGGGTCCATCTGCAGGTACAAAGTTCACAATGCCAGATGGTAAACCGGCTTCTCTCATGATATTGAAAATTCTCCAATTGGACAGAAGAGCAGTGTCAGAAGGCTTCCACAGGACACTATTACCCATCAGAGCCGGTGTGTAAGCTAAATTACCACCAATAGCAGTAAAGTTGAAGGGACTGATTGCAGCAATAAATCCATCAATTCCCCGGAACCTCATGGAGTTGAGAGTGACTGAGGGATTTTCAGAAATTGGCTGATATTTTGCATTTTCTTTTAAAAAGAAGACATTGAACCTGAAGAAATCAATGAGCTCGGCAGCCGAATCGATCTCCGCTTGCACCACCGACTTGGACTGGCCCAGCATGGTCGCGGCGTTGAGTTTCTGACGGTACTCGCCCGCCATCATGTCAGCTGCCTTCTGCCAGATGCGAACTCGCTCCTCCAGCGGCGTGCGGTCCCAGCGCCGCTGCGCCTCCGACGAAACCTCAATAGCCTTCTTGATGGTCTTCTCACTGGCGTAGTAGAACTTGGCGATCTTACGCGAGTGGTCGTGGGGCATGACCTGGAAGCGCGGCTCGCCGTCGCAGATGTTCTCGTCGCCGATGACGATGGGTACCTCCTCGGTGACGGCCGCTGTGCGCTTGAGCTCCTCGGCTAAAGCAGCGCGCTCCTGGCTGCCGGCGCGGTAATGTAGCACGGGCTCGTTGGCCACACCGAACTCCTGCAGCTTCGGTAGCTCCACAACGCTCGAGGCGCAGCGCTCCAGCGTTCGGGCGCCGGTCACCGTCCGCGCACATAATGCCGACAGCATCTTGTCGTTCGAATTAGTCGGATAAAACTTTACAAAACGAGCGTTTTCGGCGAGTTCCCTTGTATCCTTGTTCGATCTAAAGACTTGTCAGATGCGCCTTGTTAACTGTTACATAAACCGACAATACGCGCTCCGTACGTTACTGTGGCAAGCCAGAAATGAGGTATAATTGTCAATTAGCTACGGCGGCGGCTAACTTCACATTTTGCATACTCGAAAATAAATGTATTAACACGCTGCGAACCAAATTATGACGAAACTGATTTGGTATGTTTAATGTTTAAAAATGTCGCAGATTGAAAATATTGTCGATGTTTTTGCAGTAGTTGTAAATCATTCAACAATCATCAATCGCGGACTTATTACACGTAGACAAACGTGTTTCACATAAATTAAGAAACTGGATATTATTACATAATTGTCTAGCAAAAATAGTCAAAGATTGAAAATTTTCCTCTCCCCTCTAATTTTTTGGAGATTCAACTCAGGTCTCAGCTGACAAGCGACGACTGCAGCTAGGGATGTGTATGAGAGGTGAAGCATATTTATCTTCACAGGTAAAACTAACAAGTATTTAAAAATAACACATAACAGTCGATATTCCGAGTTAAATATACCAGCGATTAAATAACATAACAGAATCACTGACTATAGGCGCATGTCGTCACAAGTAAAAAATAACTACCGGCGTACAGCGTACGTGTTACCGACATTCACTGTGAAACGGATAACAATAGCGAAACTATAGTCCGATCTTGTCTTTCTGTAATTGTGTGTTTCCGAGGCTTGCCAAGTCTTGGCAAGCCTCCACAAGCCCCAAGCGTCCACAAGTCTCATTTGTAATTTGGAAGTCATTTAGATGCTTGTGAATTCATCAGTGTGCTACTAGCATCCAAGCATGGCGGACACCGAACTTGTATTGGCTATTACGTTTTATTTAACCTACTTTTACTGACGTGCCAACGTCTTATAATTCGATGGAGCAGCCGGCTGCACGCACGAAAAAACATGACTCATGCCGTTACCGGCGTTGCCTCGCAAAACACGACGTTGTCACGTTCAACCATCGTCAGCAAATCGACTTTACAGACAACCGATTTTTTTAAATACAAATCATGATTAACGTCTAAAGGGTTCCAGATAGACGTTTCGGTCTGGTAATATTCCAAAAACAATACCATAATAACCAAAAAAATAAACTCTCTTCGTCGACCAGCCACTCATTAGCCAGACAGAACTAGACGTGCGTTCGTCGCAAGATCACAGCGGCTACTAAGCGCGCGCTAACGTGTGTACGGGTCGCAAACGCTTGCCGCAAATACCCTTTGATCTCTGTCCAAAAACCGACACTAGACCAGATTGGATACAAGCGTCCACAAGCTCACGCCAGCCAAGCCTTCCAAGCTTGCCGAGCCTTGGCAAGCATGGAAACGCGGCTTTACACATACAACGGCTCCATATTCAAAAACGAAATGCAATTAGTATTTAAATACTCTGTATGTCTACCTTACACTTATAAGCATCTACTACTTGCTGGAATGAGAAGTAATTAGTATTTTTTTAGTAAAAATTCAAGTTGCAGTCAGTCAAGAAGAAATCCCTTAAACAATACATTCCATTATATGGTTGGGATAAATAGACACTAGACAGACGTAATGACGACGTGACAAAATATATGTCTCAAAGTCTTCTTGACAAATGAGAGCTGTCTTGTTCAGAAAGATTTAGTAGATTATGCCAAGTCACATAAGACGTGTAAAATGGCTTAAATATATACAATATTTAAATTTGCATAATTTTACATTGTCTTTTTATTTTTACTATATTTAATATCACTATATTTCTATTTTGAATGACAGAGATAATATAGAGTTGAAAATGGAAGTTTTGAGTGCCGAACTCTCATATATGATATTGACATTTGATTTGACACTCATGTGTTCATTTTTATTGCTCAGAATTTTCTACGGTTTTCCGGATTTCGGAGCATATAGTCCCAGCATTAATGTCCAGACTGCAGTGTTATAAATTCTAACATCACGCTAAATAATAAAAATAAATAAATACATTTACAATGTCAGGAATTTATGTAATGGTTGTGGAAGGCCGTTCAAGTATACCTACTTGAACGGCCATCCACAAACATAGTAATCAAACGAAATACACTGGCGGACACATAAACTGCATCATAGTGCAAGATAACTTTCAATTAAATATAATTAGTGAAAGTGCAAAACTATTTTGATTTATTTTAATGATAATGCTAAGACTGGTTCTTAATCTAAAAAAAAAAATCATGTGTGTATAAGTCAATTACTTTTCTCACTAAAAGAATCAAATTACTTCTTTTGCAGCTTTTTGAAATGAAGCAGTGAATAGAACAAAAACTTTATTATGAAAATTTTACAATACTAAATAAAGAAAGTGTTTTTGTTTTTAATAAGGTGTATTACCTCCTCTTGCACTAATAACTGATTCAAGTTGGTTTCGCATCGACCTGATCAGTGTTTTTTTGGTCCCACACGTGGTCTATCGGATTGAGATCTGTGCCACGTGCTGGCCAATTCATGGAACGAATCTCCACCAGAGTAAAGTATTGCTCAACTTGTCTCGCTGCGTGCGGACGAGCATTATCCTGCATTAGAATGAAGTTTTCGCCTATAAATCCGCAAAAAGGTACCGCACGAGGGTCAAATATCTCCGTTATATGGCGATGTGGTGTTAAACCACGGTTACCACGGCCATGTGTGTCTGCGCCAATAAACACAAGTTCAGTTCGAGCATCCATCGATATGCCGCTCCAAACCATACAAGACCCGCCTGTAAATGGAACCCTCTCCTCAATGCAATTTTGAGCATATCGCTCTCCTCATCTACGGTAGACTAGTCTGCGACAATTAGCACCGTACAAACAAGTCCTACACTCATCAGTGAATAATACGGAAGCACATTGCTCTTCAGTCCAATTTAAGTGTTCACGAGCAAAACTTAGTCGAGCTTGCCTGTGAGCTGCAGACAATTTTGGTACATTTACGTCAAACTGCTACGTCACGTACCTGGTGGAGCTCATTTTTAATGCATAAAGATGTTAAAAACGTCACAATAGCCTATATTATCTTAGCAAGGAAGTTGTCACAATAAACCTGTCGTCATGAGACGTTGTCACCCGAGTTTTGCCGGTTCCACGTCTTCTTTTGAATGAACCTGTCTCCATAAATCTTCTGCAAACTCGGGAATCCGTAGACTGGCTTACATTTAAATCTGCAGCAATTGTTCGTTGGTCTAGGCCTTGCTGCACTAGAGCAACAATTTGTGCGGCTTTTTCGGACGATACGTCCATATTCGTGAGAGAAAAAGTGTTTAAAATGAAAACAGACTAACAATTAAAAATTAGTAACGATAATTCAACATGTAACAAAACAAAAAAAAATAACCATCAACCACAACATTAACGTTACAACTTCTTTAGTAAATTGACAAGATTTCTTCTATAGAATATTTTCTTTCTTTTATGACAGTACCATATTTAAATTTGATTTTGTTTTTGTGTTTATAAGCCAGCCTTTATTTTCCAATACCAATAAATGTAAAAAGTTTGCATATTTCGTTATAAAATTTAATTGAATGTGTTCTTGCACTAGATGCAGTTTATGTGTCCACCAGTGTACATACTAGCTTTCTTTGACTGATATTTTTAACAGTTATCTGAAACAGGTGGTTATGTATACATATAGTAACAGTAACAAAGATAACAGGTATGATATTTAACCTGTTATAACTCACCTCTAATGTGTATTGTGTTTAAAACGTCGAATCGATTGCAACATTTTTTTATTATAAAAAAATCGATTTAATTGACGAAAAAAGGAAACAAAAAGAAAAATTTGTATAGCTTAGAGATGAGGGTGAGGTAGTAACTAGGTAGTAATAATAACGTAAAACGTAAGTTCACTCCAAATTAAACCTAAAAATAAAGGGCTCGGTAAATAAAACTCTAATCTAAAGTTTATACCTACTAAAAATTAGGAACAGTCAATTTTTTCAGATTTATTATATAGATTTGCTCAATACCCCTTTAAAAATAGAATTTGGATGATATTACCTACTTGTAATGCTTTCAAGAAATAACTCGATTACCGAGCGATAAATCACAATTTCAATCCCATAAATATCGCTACAAAAATATTGATTTCATGTATTTTTTCGAGTTCAACCAAAGACAATATATTTTTTCACAATGACTAAGGGCCAAGATAATATTATGTTATTATAGAGAAGGATTATGACAAATGAAATCTACATACTCATACATACATAGTATTATTCTCAGTTGACGTATCGTACACGTAGGATTCATCTCAGAATATTGACTATAGCATGCTATCAAGGACTTCCATGTTATCTTATTAATTTAGGCAATCATAGATTTAGGCTACGTTCCCACGAGCGTTTTTTTGTGGTCGCGACAAGAAAAACAGCACTTTATATATAGACTGTGCCAATACAATAGAGCTGAAAATCGTGTAGAGCTTCGATTAGGATTCGGGCTTGGGAAGAGGATAGCAGTAACCATATATTAATTAGAGTAGCAAAAAATATCTATGGTCGCAACTCTCATTATGTAAAGTAGGTACATAATGCGAGTTGCGTGAAAGGGGTACCTACCTACACCTTTTTTCCCGTTATTTCATTATTGATTACATGAATGATTAGATTTATGACTAGCTGACCCGACACACGTCCTTTTCTGTCTTATATTATTTATGAACTGGATAAAAAAATAACTACAGCTTCATTACAAACTACACCTACACATTAAATGACCCCGCCGAATTACCATCGCGATCGTGAGGCGAAAATCGACCCGTGTATGACTGCCGACATATGAGGCACCACAAATTCCGGATTCCGGAGCATCCAGCCTAATTCCTGGTATGGAGACAGGAGAAAGTAGGTATTGTTTATAGAGCTCTATTGGAAAGTATAAAAGTATTGAGTCATGTTTATGAGTTTTTTCGTAGCTGACTACTTTTGTTGTATCGTGGTAAGCATGAGGAAGTAAGGGTGAAATGAAACTCGTGCGCAGTTTCCGCGTTTTATTGGCGTGTCAGCGTGCGATGTGCGACGTGCGACGTGCGACGTGCGACGTGCGACGTGCGACGTCTGACGTCCGACGTCCGGCGTGCGGCGGCGGCGCGCGGCGTGACTGTGCGCCGACACGCGGTTTGTACCAAAACTATGACATCACAACTTATCGATATTAATGCGTACATTTGTCAATTAAATTATGTCATTGGTTTCTTCCGCGAGCGGCCGGCGAGAGCTCCACTAATCATAAATCATTGCACCAAGTTTTACATTGAATTCAATGTAGTTTTAGCTCATACGTTTTATAAAAGAACAGTACCTAGTGTATCTCCCCGGCTCGCCTCGCAGCTTACGAAAATAAACTTAAATCTAGCAGGGCTTAACGTCTTATGCGTAATACAGTATACCTAGGCATTGGCAAGTGTCGGCCCGTGGCCTGCGACCCGCTGTTGTAGCATCAGCTAAAAATACCTGCATTTATACTCGTCCGGATCCAATGTCATCTAAACGTTAACAAAGAAAACAATAGCGCACTTAGTGTGTTGCCTCGAACACAGCGGCGAGTGGCGCGGCGGCGGCGCGGCGGCGGCGCGGTAGCACAGACGGTAGCGGCGAGCTGCGTTTGACAGGAGTGCAGTGTCTCAAGCGTCGTCGCCGCCGCGCCGCTCGCCGCTGTTTGAAGCAATTTAAATTTCACTTATTTACCGGGAAATAAAGAAATACAGAAATACAATGACACATTAATTTGGTAAATTTTCATCTTTTTGTTTACGTTTAGATTCAATTGATAGCAAGTCCAACAATTTCATATATGGATTTCCCTTCATTTAACAGAGTTTGACTCTGACAATTCGGTGAATATGTAAGCTGAGTCTGCAGCAGCGAGCCATGTTACATACAACAAATATGACACTCTTAAAGCGTGCCTCAATAAGTCGGCTACATCTATTCTAGGCTAAACTAACGTAAATGCTCCCGAGCGCCGGCCAGCGACCACTATAATATACATAAATTCATACAGACATATTCTAATCGTGATCTAGTGCCTCAAATCCGGGTTTGTATTACATTTATTGAGCAACAAATAACAATTCGTTTTGATTGACAATACTCCGCCGTAGATCAGTGCGCTGGGGGCTGGCGCGCGTTTGCACCTCATTCGTAATGCGGTAGACGGTAGTTATCATATAACACGTAACGACTAACGGAATATAACGAGACGTCGTCGGCGTCGTGGCCCCGAGGGCTCTGCGTTTGTGTAAGCCAGTAGTAGTGCAGCCACAGTATATTGACGCCATATTGTAATACACTGACCACACCGGTGACGCGACTACCACTAAGCTTATCGACTAGCGTCTATAAATTCTTCACTTCTTAGTCATTCTGATATGATTTTGTACAACACCCGTGACACGGCACCGACGATGTTCCTTAAACACTAATAATTTCACTTAATGCAACGATAGTAATACATTACAAATTGAATATTAATAACGATTTAACACACATTACAATTTCGTATAAAAATGCAAAAGTTCCTTGTACAATTTGGAATGGAAATTTTTCGGAATACAGTGTCGTCCTACATCTAATATAAATGCTCGAAATGTTAAAATCACGTTACACTAGTCAGTCAAGCTCTATGTTTAATGTTAAAGTACGACTACATGACTGCGGGATCGCTTGAGCGGGTTATCTTAATCGACTTTTGGCTTAATTAGTCTATCCGTTTGTATATTATGTCGAACTGTGAAATATCGTTACAAAAATACGTGAGGCGTGTCGACCGACGCGCCGCCCTGTCGGTATAAAATGATAAAAAATATGGCTAATGTTGTCTCAGTAGGTGCCTGCCGCGTACACGAGCGGCGCGGGAGGCGGCGGGCGGCGCGCCGGCGACCGAGTATTCTCAGCACAATGGAAGACGGCGACGGAACTCGTTACTATTGTAATTTGACTGGCGACTTAAAGCTACGGCTATACATTCCAATACATTTTCTACGTTCAGATGCTCGGCTGCGTGCCCGATACTATAACAATAAATACTCCTCGGTTGGGCCCATTTACGCCTGCACGCCGGGCGGCTGCACGCCGAGCGGCTGCACGCCGGGCGGCTGCTCGCCGGGCGGCTGCACGCCGGGCGGCTGGCGTTACATATGTCGCGGTGCACATGGATATGTCGCTCGAGTGCGCTATCTACTCAGTGACATACAATTCTGCTACGACTCATTACACTCGAACCTTCGTTCTACAGCGCGATATTATAATACTGCAGACTTCACATAACGCACTCGAGCCGTGAGGTTCTTATGAGGGTTATGCTCCAGAGCTTGATGTTTTAATACACCCGTTTAGACTGTCGAACTGTCTCAGAACAGGAGGTCAGTGTGCAGCGTGCGCGACTCGCTCCAGGAGCGCGCGCTCTCGGCGGCGCAGGGCCGCGCATCGCCCGCTTCCGCCTCCGCCTCCGCGCCGCTCGTGTCCGCGCGCGCCTCCGACCGCTCCACCTCTGAAAATTGAAAAAGCAATGGATGTTTTTTTCCCATTTTCAAGTTATTTACTCGAGGGAAGAATGATATTTTACATTGTTAATCATACATTTGAATAAGAAGTGTTATTGTTAGATACTATAATTAAAAAAGAGGAATATGTACCGTCAGGGCGGCGCGCGAGTCCAAGCGCGAAGGAGTCGGCGACGGTCTTGCTCGGCGTGTACTGCGACAGCGCCGCCGACACTGGGGATATGGCACAATAGACATACTGTTAGAGCTAACATTTTATAAACATCACTAAACGCCACGTGCGATATTAGCTGTAAGTCAGTAGATTCACACACGCTAATTCACATCTATTTAGGAATAGCGAAAGAGAAGATAAGAATAATTTAGAACGAAGGATTTGTAGTCAATAGATTCAGAAAATTTTAGCACTAATAAGTTACACAAGGGATCCTAGCTACTTCACTAACCTGCATTTAGAACAAATGCATCTTTAAACACTTTTAGACTATTTTACAACGGGATTATGAATAACTAATGTAGTCACTTTAGGATTTATCGCTTCGTGTGTGGCACAAGGGATAGCAGTACCCTAACCACGCTAGAGGCTAGAGATTACGGAGCCAATTCATATTAGCTAGTTTGACTTTTTAAGACCAGCAACACAGATGTGCAGGGCGCGCGGAGGTCACACGAAAGTTTCGACGCTCGCTCGCAGTGTGCGGCGAAGGTGCACCAGCCGCGCCACTTCACACAAAATTCGTCTTAGAAGAGTCGAGTTTTAATAGGCACCATAATTTAATTTGCCTTTTACTGTGCCATGAAAAGATAATTCTGCATCTAACAGCTGATACATTTGTTTGGAGTGACTACAAAGCATGTCTCACTTCACCGGTGTCGTCGCTACCGCTAAGCGGACGCGACAGTCACTTTACAACTTTGTGTCTGTTGGATTATCGTTAGCAGGCGTATACAATAACTATATCAATAACTAGAACATATTTCTATAGTCACGTACAATCAATTACATTTATAGCTTGCTCGCTTACGTCAATATCTAGGTGTAATAAATGTCTTAATAATCTCCTTGCAGTTATTACACGCGAAGATTATTATACTTTTAATACAATACAGTAGATGTGTCCTTTTACTTATTTGAAGAAAGCCCTTATTTACTAGTTGTTACTGCGACTGAAAACTTCTTCCTTATTATTTATAGTTGGTTAACTTTATAAGTATTAATTTATGGTCATCCTAATGAGTGTGCAGTAGGCAGCACGCGACTCACCTATATGCGTGTTGGCGGCGAGCGCGGCGGGCGCGCATGTAGGGGCGGGCGCACAGGCGGGCGCGGGAGCGGCAGTGGCGGCAGGCTCGGCGGGCGACTCCTCGCACAGAGAGATCTCGGACGGGTACTCGAACGTGCGCGTCAGCGAGTCGTCGAACTGCAGCTTCAGCTGAAACATTGTTACATGATTTGTTTAGCAAGTACGGCAGAGTAAACGTTGCATGATGAGTAAACTGATAGAAATTCACGACTACACATAAAATAACTACACTGCAAATAAATACTATCTATCTATCTACACAAGTGTATCATCCTAGTTTCTGGTGGCATCTCTCTTCCGGTCCATTTATTTGCGCCAAAGTATCGCTCTCCCCATATATTCTTGGTCCTCATCATTATAAATGAATATCTTTATATCGAGCTTCAATACCTTAGCCTGTCGATCACGCGAGAGCTTGCTGGCGGCCATGGAGGAGCGTCCGTTGATGAGCACGTTGTCGTTGACGAAGCGGACAGAGCAGGGGGAGGGCGGTCGCTCCGACTCCTCCTCCGAGTCCGAGCCCGCGCTCGCGTCCGCCAGCGCGTCCGCCCGCAGCAGCACCA
Organism: Phengaris alcon alcon; assembly: GCA_037179445.1. Classification (NCBI taxonomy): domain Eukaryota; kingdom Metazoa; phylum Arthropoda; class Insecta; order Lepidoptera; family Lycaenidae; genus Phengaris; species Phengaris alcon. Next base: position 214,416 of record JAYRCH010000168.1, on the reverse strand, counting down.
CGCCCGGCTCGCCTGCCTGAAAACACACCACACACCATCTTTAGTTTTTTTGGTATAGACTATACTGAGAGAGAGAGACAGTTTTAGCTGACATAAATAAATCTGTCCTAGTCGTCTTACGACTTAAGCAGTCACATTTTTAAGACAGTTGTATAGCTTGTAGACAATGTTGTCTATGAGACGTTTTGTTTTAAGTGTGCGCATCTTGATATTATATTTAGAAATGCAATTGACTGTTTTACATACAGATTACAGGTATAATGTTTTCTTAATATACTCACATAGTTTAAAAATATTTCTTCTAAATAATCTTATGTAATGGTAATTAATTTATATGAGTTTATAAAATTAATTGATACGAAATTAAGACTCCAGCGACCACATTCTACATGGAGGGCGCTTGCTTACGACATCGAGTCACCTTCGTATGCTATATTTTTGTATTATGTAGAGTACGGTGGTTTTAGTGTCTGTAGTTAGGTAGCCTGAAAATTTCCTTGTATTTTGCAGCGACACAATATAGGCACAGGTAAGCTGTCCGTTATAAGGCGCTTTTATGACTATTGACTATCATATAATAAGCGATTTACATAATTTGAAATAATTATAAACAAAATTAAAAATTTGATGAGCTGATAATGATGAATTATAGCTAAGAATACTCTCGATCATGAGCTAAAAAAAAATCGGTTGTCTGTAAAGTCGGTTTACTGACGATAGTTGAACGTGACAACGTCATGTTTATAGTGCGCGCGGAACTAATTGGCCGCGCCTTAGGTAGGCGTGTTGCCGCCGCGAAGTCCGGCGCCGAACTGAGTAATAACATCAAGCGCCCCGCCTCTCCGTCCCACCGCTTACATACCTAAGGCGCGGTAACAAGTAACGCTGGTAACAGTAACAGGTAACGCATGAGTCATGTTTTTTCGTGCGTGCAGCCGGCTCCATCAAATTATAAGACGTTATCACGTCAAAACTAAATCACTGCAAGAAAAGTATAATATTCTAGAAAAAGAATTGACGAACATTACAAAATTAAGATGTAAAAAGGACATCCTAACCAAACTTGGAATTTTGAAAATTGAATTGTTGCAGGCTGATCACCTGATTGTCTGAAAAGAAACATGATCCATGCGTCGGATGGGCATGTCAAAAGTCGGACCTACGCCTGATCTCTCGCCAGTTGTGTCGGTTATCCGTCCAACAACATTTTTTGTTGTTCCAATGCGGGAATCGAACCCACGACTTGCCGAGCCAAGCTCTAACCACTAGACCACGGAGACCTACCTTCAATAGCTAAAGTTGCGACTGAGTTCTACAAATAATTATATACAAATACAGATGAAACGACAGAAAATGACACCTACGCTGAAGAAATACTTGTAATATTAGAATCGGAAGTTATAAAAGCGATTAAAAATCAAAAAAGCGGAGTCACCTGGAGAAGACAAAATTTCAAATGAAGTACTTAGATAATCCCTATCTGCAATATCCAAATTCTTGACAAACCTATTCAATGAAATATTGATTACCAAACAAATACCAATGCAATGGACGAAATCCACAATTGTTCTATTATATAAAAAAGGAGATAGAAATGAAATAAATAACTACAGTACTAACTAAGTAACTACTACAAAAATATTACTTGGGCGAATATCAAAACATTTAGACGAAAACCAACCACGAGTACAAGCTGAATTCCGTGCTGATTATTCTACCATAGATCATATTCACGCCGTAAAACTAATTGTTGAAAAACTTAATGAATACGGACAAAAATATTATACGGCTTTTATAGACTATAATAAAGCTTTCGACTCTCTCAGCCACAAGTATATTTGGAAAACACTAGAAAACCAAGGCGTAGAAAGAAAATATATTCAGATTATTAAAGAAATATACAAAGACACTATAGCTACGATCCAGCTTGAACGACAAGGCGAAGAATTCATGGTTCAGAGAGGCGAAGGCAGGGTGATCCACTTTCCCCAAAACTTTTTACAGCGGTGTTAGAGAATATATTCAGAAGTCTAGACTGGAACAAAATGGCAGATTTTTAACAATTGATGTTAAAAATCTGAATCACGTACGATTTGCCGACGACATTCGCAGAAAGACCGGACACGCTACAAACTATGCTAAACCAACTAAATTATGAAAGCAAGAAAGCATGGATAGGCCATCCATGAACCCCATAAAGACTAACGTTATGACGAACGGAATAAGGGAAAACAAAGAAATAGCAGAAGAAGTTGTGGAGTATGTAGGACAAATAATATATACAAAAGACCTACTAAAGAAATTAACAGAAGAATAAGTAACACCTGGAAGAGGTACTGGTCACTATAAGAAATATTCAAAAATGAAACAATACCAATGTCGATAAAAAGTAAATTGTACAATATCTGCATTCTTCCATGTCTCACTTAACTTGGCCAGCTACAAGCAAAAACACCAATAAGCTCCCAGTTTGTCAACGCAGCGTGGAACGAAGTATGATTAATATAAACTTACGAGACCGATGGACAACAACCAAAATAAGGAAAATAACAAAGGTGACTGATGTACTGAAAAAAACTAGAAAACCAAAATAAGGAAAATAACAAAGGTGACTGATGTACTGAAAAACTAGAAAACTTAAATGGAACTGGACTAGACACATAATGAGGACAGAGAGTGGAAAAAAATGTACGAAGGATGTAATGGAATGGTACCCTAGACATGGTAAAAGACAAAAAGGACGACAGATCAAACGTTGGGAGGACGACCTCCCAAAGGGATGGAGAAGGATAACCCGAGACAGAGATAAATGGAAGGAAATAAGGTCTATATAGAAAGACAACGTGACTAAAATTCTAAAAGTTTGTTTATTTAATATAAGTATTAGTTAAGATAAACAACTGTATCATGGTCCGTGAATAAAGGCTTTATTTATTTATATTAGTCGGTTATTAATTTCAAGAATGTATCATTATAATGTCTAGTCACCTAAGTTCTAGGCATTATGTGATACAGTCTACAGAATCACTTAAAAAGTACAAAACAATCATCAGAACTGATCCCGATCAGTGATGATCTCTATGATTAATAGCCACTACCCCATTAGGTATGGGGTACGACGCACCGCCCACAGGTCTTGTCTAGTCAAGTCTAACTTGAATCAGTCCTAAGGCTGGGAAAGAAATCAATAAAACCGGTTCTAGTAACTTTCAATACCTTAGAAAAAAAAACTACTGCAAAATAAGAAACTTATAAAATAGCACAGGTAAGTAATAAATAACAATTATGTACCGAACGGTGCGCGGCGCGGCGGGCGACGGTTGGAATCCGGTCCCGAGGTTCAAGGGGAAGGCTGCATGGCATTCTCACGGCGCGGCTAGCGACTGTTCCCACGTCATCAGCTGATCGAGAATGTCATACCAGGCTACCGTTCACGACACTCTAATAGTTGGCTAGTTGCAGTTGCAAGGGTTTTTGCCTTGGATACTACGAATCCATGATAATATAATACAAAAGTCTAGTGCGCCATGTCTTACGCGGAGCTATAAACGTTTGCTCTTTTGCGAGGCCCGAGGATAATAAGACCCGAAAAAGAATCGGAAAGAATAATGTTTTTATTGGAAATATTATGTTTCTATTATTGCAAAATATATTATGTGGTAATTTTTCGCGAAATGGACTTTGGCGTACGAAAATCAGAGTCCAAAGACTCAATCGCCTCTTAAATGACAGTGACAGTAAGGGATGACTTGGGAGCCTCTTCATTTTACAAGCGTTCGACAATTCGGCCGTGACTGCGTCGTATGTGCAAAAAAAGGAAACTCTATCCAGTCCTTTATTGGCCAATTTATAACTACGATAAAACCACTAATATAACATCATCGATGCGATCGCACATAATATAATTCGTATATCTAAATGGTAATAATCAGCTTAATAGAGCTACTGCATTTATCCCAATGTAGCTTTGCAGGTAGATGTGCCTAAACCTAGTGCATTAAGATTTAGGACATTAGTCAATCTACTAATTAAGTCGCTTTTAAAATAACAGACCTCGTTTAAGTTCAAGTGGTTTTAGATAATACTTTTCCCGCGGCTCCGCCCGCGTAAATATAGTATTGTCTAACCCACGGGAATACTTTACTTTTTCGGGATAATTAGTGTTTTAATCCAGAGCCTAAACTACTACCATACCAAATTTCCTCGAAATCAGTTCAGTAGTTTTGCGTTAAAGAGTAACAAACATCCATCCATCCATCCAACCTCACATCATGCTCACAAACTTTCATATTTATAATATTAGTAGGATAAGGACTATTATCAGTCCTATCAGTGTGGTTTTTCGTTATTTTCTTCAGAAAAGTGGGTAGAAACGAACAAACGGATCACGCGATGGTATTAAATTATGATAATTTACTAGCTTTTGCCTGCGGCTCCGCCCGCGTAAATGCAGTATCCCACGAGAACACTGTACTTTTACGGGATAAAAAGTAGCCAATGTTTTAATCCAGAGCCTGAACTAATACCAAATTCATCAAAATCCGTTCAGTCGTTTTTGCGTATAAGAGTAACAAACATCCATCAATCCTCACAAACTTTCACATTTATAATATTAGTAGGATGTATAAGCGATCGTCGTAGTGTATCAACCGACCGCAGGGGGTGTTCACTGTCTTCCACCCTGAGCATGGCGAGCGATCGCACCCGGTAAACGCTGCTAGTGCGAGTGGTTGGTACCGCAGGTCTAAAATGTATTTTACCCCCTTACTAATAAAAAGATTTACACAACGGATAACTTAAACAACGTTGCTGTCTTTGATGCGTTGGAAACGTCACTTGATGTACTGTAATATGTAAATGTTTATCACATTACTTCTTCAAAAGTTGATGTTTCGTAGTGCGATTCACTCAATAGGACCAATTTAAACCTGCCGGAGGCCGATGAAGCCGGAACTAGATGCTCTATGTGACCACAGACCGGTGACCACCCGTCTAGTCGTTCAATCGTTACACGTCTAGTTCGATCGCGTACCCACGTCGTCGCCGCGGCCGTCAAATATCGAAAACGTATATTATTTCGAAAGTGTTGAATTTTAATATAATGTAAGTTGATTAGAAAGGCGTTGAGTAACTACTCTCGAATGTTAGCTTTAGTTTTAACTGTTTAGTTTCGTTAACAGTTCTCACTCATCACTCGCGTAGAAATTTCATTCAACATTCTGTGTCTACACAACGATGCCAACAATGTATACGGCCATCACCAGGTGTGGCTTTTAGTGCTTTACCTCCACGTACGACATTAAAAGCGGGGCCGCACTTACTAGGCGCAAGATCGCACTACGCGGCAGCGGAACTTAGCACCGCGACACGGTCAAATATTCTTGTATGAAATTGTATATTATAGATATAACGCACTAGGTACGCGGCAGTGGAACGGCACCCCACTGCGGTATTACTTGCAGGGAAGTGTCGCGTCGCGTCGCTCCGCTGCCGCGTAGAGCAGGTTACCTATAAAAGTACAATTTGTCTCATGGATCTACTAGAATGAGTGTTCTTGTGACGGTAAATACTATCACGTGTCTTGCGCAATTTTTGTTTTGGGAGTGAGGGTGCTAAAGCCTCAGGAGGATGAGGGTTAAAGAGACCAGCAACGCCCTTGTTCCCTGTCGTTGCGGCTGTCCATGGGCGGCGGTAATTGCTCACCATCAGGAAATCCGTTCATTGCCGTGCCGCGGCCGGTCTCATTCCATAACACTCGTCACATTAATCAGTATATGTAATTTGTGTTCCTTTCCCACGGCCGCGGCATATCGTTAGCGCTAATCACGTAACGACATGCGGTATCGGCTATCGGCTCTATCTGAGGATAACTGGAACGTATAATCCTTTCACGGAATGTTATCGCGTTTCGATAGGCCGAATTTATTTTTGTGTTGTCCATTGAATTGTCATTGTACTTTTATCTCTATCGCGCGGTAAACAAGTGACGGTTTTTCTTTGTGATTCAGAGAAGTATTTAAAAATTTGGCGGCCCGGGTCATTTAAATTTGCCGCAATCAAAAACTTATGTTTATTTTACAAGTTAAAATCTAATTATACTTTAAAACCTTTCTGAAAGATTGTATACTTCAGAAAAATACAATAGCCTATAACTGAACGTCAGAACTAAATATTACAATATGTCTAAACATTTTACAGGTTAGTCTGTTCACACTTTAAACCCTGAAAGACGGTGAACCTCGGAAAATACAATTAAATCAACCGGCTAAAACAGAATATCAGTAAATAAATAAATTATATGATAATTCTTTATGTTAAACGCGAGCGAGCGAAGTGAGGTGAGTGAGTGAGTGAGCGAACCTACTTCACACTTTTTTCTCAGTACATAAGTATGCTATGTACTAAGAAAAAAGTATGTACTCGCAGAATTTTGTTATCAGTGACGTGTCTAAAATATTGTGTCGCGTGTAATAGGTTTAACGCCGTCCCTGCGTTAGGTAAATTTTAATGAATTAATTAAAAATGAATGTGGTCAAATATGTATGTGTTGTAAAGTTGGCAACACTGATTACGCAAAAAACGTCTCTCGTCAGACGTCGTGTCGCTTCGGTCGCTGTAAAAGCGCGCGGATTTTGAAATTTCGTGAGTATATTTTTTTTTCTCAGGCGTCTCTGGGAACCCCCCTAGACGGGATGCCATAAGCAGTTGCTTTATTTGCTTATAAGCTAATCCAGCACTGCTTCGGAGCAGTGCCGACTGCTATGTCCTTCTCTTTTTGACACCAGAGCAAAGATGCATTCGCTAATTTCGACGGCGAAGTTAGAAAACAAAATATAAGCGATGCGTTATGTCAAATCCCATACATTTTTAATTTCGGAGTTAGCCGTTAAAATTATCTAATGCATCTTGACTAAAGGCCCTGACTCTCAGTGCAGAATTTGTGGTTAGTGTAGATCTTAAGCCGTGTGGTTGGGATACATTAGGTTAACTCACTATTAGTTCTTCGGATATTTACCACGGGACCAGACCGTGGTGTGAAGCGTCCATAGATATTATTATTTCATTTACAGCGATGATAAATCAGTTGATGGCATGAGCGTTCCGTTTACACGCAATATTGCTGGTTGTGTTGATCCTGTACTGATTACAAGGTGTGTCATATTAACAACAATGTATTAGGTATAGGATAGCAAACCACAGCCTACGAACTATCATCATCACCTCTAACGTCCCCCATGATGAGCGGTCTCTTTTAAATTTAGTCCGGATTAAGCTTTAGTCCACCGCACCAAGTTGGAACATCTTATGTGCCATTGATATTGTTAATTTTCTTAGACACGTAGGTTTCTTCTTCACGTAATTTTCCTCTCAATGTTTGTCTTCCTAGTATCATTTCCCTATACTTAGGTACTTACCAGCAGTTTAGAAAATGCAATGTGCTTGAAATTAATTACTACGTGTACTATCGAAGCACGATCGTGCCTCGCTATTCGCTATTCGCTAACTGACTTATCTGCCACAGATTACACGATAGTGTGATACTCGATCGTGTTTACATATCCAAGTTCATTAGTTACGACTTACGTGAGAATTATTTGTTTCATTGAAAGTATTGACTTTTTCATTTTCAAACACCTTGAAAATGAAAAAGTAGTAAGTCAACTTTAGACACGTTGTATGCTTAAAATACAATATGCTTTTCAGATATTCGGTTCAATGGAATTCAAAGATAAGTTTTTAGTTCAGATAGAATTACAATTTACGAATGGCATCAGGCATGTTATAAATAATACATGGTGCTGTTTTATTGGTTAATTATACGAAAGTTCTTTATTTATGTTTAAGAAAATAACTTACCAGATGAACCACTCGAAATGCAGCGGAGAAATGTAATAGACACAAAGGAATAGAAAAAGGCATGGAAATAAGATCAGAGATATGACGCAGATGATGGATTGTGACGTGGGCTGTTGTAAATGTTAAGGTGAACAAGTCCGTAATATCGCGAGTCGCTGGCGCTTGCAATACGCCCGCGTCGCACGTCACGTCGGCAGATTAAATCTACACGTGTCCTACGCTACCAATCTGTAATTAGATTTATTGTCATTAAATTTTACATAAACTGCATAAAATTATGCTAAAATTACGTGGCGATAGTTAGTAAAGATAAAAAAAGCCGTGTGGTGTCGTGGGACACCGGATAGGAACGAAGTTCCTTATTACAAAAATATTAACTTTAAGTTCTATTCGAGGTATAAAGAAAATAATGAAGACTATACATAAAAATCTTACGTTACGGACGTTTTTTCCCGGCTAGGGCCGTCCCGACCCCTCCGCATCGCCCCATAAGGAACTTCATCCAAAAAACAAACGGTATCTTAATAGAGAGCTTAGAGGTACGCTAGTCACGTATTGACCATTTCACAAGATTTTTCTGATTCTCTACGTTGGGATTATCTCCTTAATTTTTCCAACTAAAACAAGATTATCATATTATAAATTATATAAAATGTAGCCATAAGTTACGTAAGTCTTGTAATAGCAGGTACCAGTAGGTGTGTGATAAGACAATAGTCTTGAGTATTATCGCACCTGCGATACGCGGAAACCGTTGCCAGCGCCGCCCGCCAGCTAAACTGCTGTTAATCGATTTGCTCACTTCCTTATTAATAAATTAGCATTACATTTTATTTAACCCAGACAGTTACAAGTACGGTTACTGAAAGTGATTCAACGGAGAACAACATTATTTTGATACACTTTGGCAGCTAGGTTTATCTTATTACGTCTAAACTTTTAATCGTTTGTGAAAGTTACCTTTGACAAGAATCAAAATCTTTATAATAGGTCGTTACCTATGAAATTGCCGTTCTGCAGTACTGGCCATTTCAAATCAAAATAATTTTTGTTTGGCTAAGAATTCTAATTTCAAATTAATTTTATTTCATTTGTTTATTGATTAGTGTTACATTTTCATCGCATTTTTTTAGTCATCAGATTTCAATTTTTTTAGTCATCATGGAATTATGGAATATGAGTACCGTCGTGGCAGCAACGCGGCACGCAACATCAACGACGTTTACGGAGCTAACACTACAAGCCAACGCACCACCTGTTATTGGTTTGCTCGCTTTCGTTCTGGAAATTTCGACCTGAAAAATAAACCTCGCGGTCGTCCGAAGACTTTGGTCGATAATGACGAATTAAAGGCGATTGTGGAAGCTGATGATACCTAATAATCTACGGCTGAATTAGCAGCAGCTTTCGACGTTAGCGTCAAAACAATATTGGTCCATTTGCGTCAAATTGGCAAGGTAAAAAAGCTTGACAAATGGATGCCCAACAGCAGACGGACTCCAATTTGCAAGAACTGGGGTTGGAAGCTCTCCGTCATCCGCCCTACTCACCAGACCTTGCGCCTACAGACTACCATTTTTTCCAGAATTTGGATAACTTCTTGGTGGAAAAAAAATTCAATACCCGAGAGGCAGTACTAAATGCCTTTGAAGAATTTGTTGCCTCCCGTCCCGCTGATTTCTTTAAGAAGGGCATCAATAAACTGCCACTGCGTTGGCAAAGATGCATTGATTGCATGGGTGATTACTTCGATTAATACAAATAAAAAATACATGAAAAAAATTAGTTTCAATATTTTCATACAAAACGGCAATTTCATAGGTAAATACCTAATATTAAACTATCTGTTAATTTGAGAGTTCATTAATTCAAGTTATTACTTTCGCGTGTTTCTCACGACCACAGCGGCAATTAAGTCAGAAGCATTAGCTTGTACCAAATGTACGAGTTTAGTAGACAACTGTTGATATCTGTCATCAACAACGCTGACCCCTGGCCCGACAGCTACGTACATTATACACAGACGTACGGATTCCGCTAGGTATCTGAATTACTTATCTCGTACTGAGCCAAGCTATGTTATTTGTTAAACCTAGGTAAGTGATAGCCAGTGAAAAGACAGCATTAAGTAATGTTTACTTATATATTACTAGCATTTGCCCGCGGCTCCGCACGCGTAAAGACAGTATCCCACGGGAACACTGTACTTTTATACGACATGAAATGTAGCCTATATTTTAATGAGGATCAGTCATATTTTTTGTGTGGTATGCAGACTTATGGCGACAAAAAAACAGTAAATACTGTAAAGAAATTATTTAAATCGGACTAAAAATGACGAAAATACAGCAATTTTAGTGAATTAGTTCCAAAAACGCGCCCGAGAGTGAAGCGAGTCGCTGTGACGTCATCTGTCGTCGTCACCTCCCCTCTAAACACCACTAAAATATTTAACGTAAACAAAAACAATGCACGCGAGGCACAAGCGTCAAGAATCGGAGAATGAATACTTATGCAATAACTATGAAGTATGAGTACAATCAAGCCGTTGCCGCACGGATCCCGACAAATGACGTCATCGTAACCAATTCAGCGGAAGCGCGCGTTTCAAACTAGCCGTTCATAAAAACTTTAATAAATCCACCATTTCTTGACGGATTTTAATAATTTAAAAAATAAAATGCTCAGCAAGTTAATACACATACGATGTACTTAGAAAAAATCTGAGTTGCTAATAAGTAATATCAATCTAAATATATCAAATCTGGCGACTAATTAATACTAGTTTTTTTCACTGAATATTCCAAACCGGCAGACAGATATTATTTTAGCGAACAAATAACCATCTTGGCGATAATTTGAGAGTACACATTTAATTTAAGCATAGGCACATATATTTTCCCTGATGTAGGTAATTCAAAAAACATAATAAGCAGCAAAATGAGCGCACATAAAAAAAAAACGTAAAGGAGCGTACAAAATTCAAATTTTAAAAATTTCTCGGTTTCGGGGGGTAGATATTGTGTAGATTCATTATGAAATTTAAAAATATCGGATATTTATTTTTCGTAAAATTGATATGGGTGTCGTTTACCAGGTTTTTGGGGGTGCTGAATACGAAAATTTTGAAATTACATTAATTTTGAAATTCCAAGATGGCGGACATACTTTATTTTATGAAAATTAATATCCAGTGTCCTTTTGTAGGTTTCTGGGGGTGCTGATTATAAAAGTCATCCATTTTGAATTTCCAAGATAGTTGACATTAAAAAAATGGATATAGGTGTCCTTTTCTAGGTTTCTGGAGTCGGTGATTACAAAAATTCATTCATTTTGAAATTTCAAAATTGCGAATATTTATTTTTCTGTAAAATTGATACGGGTGTCGACTTCGAGGTTTTTAGGGGTGCTGAATACAAAAATGATATCCATTTTGAATTTCAAAGATAGCGGACATTTATTTTTAATAAAATGTAGATTATTTTGGTCAGGTGTCTTTTTCTAGGTTTAGGGTATGTTAATTACAAAAATAATCATTTATTTTGAAATGTCAAAATGGCGGATATATTTTAATTTCTCTAAAATTCTTCTATCTCAAAAATGGTGCGTCCTACTGAAAAAATAGTGAAAAATTCCTCTCCCTCAGTAACCCCGCAACCACATATTTTCTACATGACGGGAGAAAAAGAAATTTGAAAATCCTAAATTTTACAACATTTCTATAGCTTTATACATCGCTCGTATCTCAAAATAGGCATTGTCATATTTGTTTTCTATAATCGCTTCTATCTCGAGAACAGGTAATCTTTTTTCATTCTCAATCAAAAAATCAGATTCTTGTATTTTATGTCACATGAGTACTTTCGCCAGTTTAGTAATTTAGTCGCCAACATAATAATTCGCTGCCAAATTCCGTAATACAGTATGCTCATGTGCAGTCGCCAACTTATTTTTTGTTCGCAAGATTAATTATATCCCCATTATAATAGTAGTAGAATTTAATCACTTTCTTTCAGAGAGGCTACACTTAGTTGGGTAGTTACTCTGAAAGATAAAGCAAGCTCATATTCTCGACGAAAGAAATATGATAAAATTTCATCTAATGTACTAACAGCTAAAACCTTTTAAATTGCATGAATTTGCAATTGGGCTAAAGCATTTGAAGTATCTACATTATATTATAACACTTGAGTAAATATTGTTTTTATGAAATATGGGGTTTATAGGTAAACGTTTGGTGACATTCATTAAAAACAATGTACACAACATAACCAGTATATTTTCATAATAAAACAGCAAAATCAAACGTATTACCCAGAACGGGTAAAAACAAAGTGGGAAAGTTAAAGCGATATAGTAAATAATGTGAGGAAAAAATATGAGCGGGCCTGCGCGGACGCAGCTCGCTATCAACAGATGAGTAAGTATGGACTTCCGTTGGCTTTGTCCTGACCACTGGTGATGGCTTGGTACTGCCAAGCTGGTGCTAAGTATGCACGTGTACGCTAAACGCGCGCTCATGCACGACGCGCACAATGCCCAACATGTTGCTATGTGGAAACGTTTCGGAATCCATTTCGAACGTAAAGGTTCACATACGTAGATGAATAATTTCTGTACGTTTATGGTTTAATAGCTAATATAAGTTAACTCAAATGTATTGTTAGGTCAAATTGAAAGAAATATTAACGAATAGCAATAAATATCGCTAATTTATTTAGTTCTATTTTAATTTTATGGGTTTTCTAATCGTTAGATCAAATTTAAAAGCTTTTGTTATTCAAATTGTGCAACTGTCAATTATTATAAATTGCAAAATGTTAAATCTAAAACATAAATTATATAACTATAATAATCGCATAATTATTTGGCTCGTATTATGATTTTTCCAAAGTTAATACGTTTTATTTAGTTTATTTGATTGACAGTTGAACCTTTAGATGAAGTGACAGATAATTTGTATTGATTGGATGGACTGTGTAATAATTAACAAATGTTATTATAAGAATTATATAATTATGTAATATTTATTACGATTGTGTTAGGTATTTTCTAGTATTGTTAAAATAAAACTACATTTATTCCTAAAAGGAAGTTATATTTGACTTCTTTCAAATAGGTTAATATAGGATAAACGCTGATAACAGTTGGAGGGAATCGGAAGGGATATTTCAGTATAAAATAGGGGGTCTGAGTTCTTTGAGGATCAGTTCTGGTATCAGCGTAGACCTCAGCAGTTCCTATTGGTAAGTCATTAGTCTTGAAGTTCTTACATACTGATTATTATTGTTGCGAGAATTTGTTAATTAATTATCTACATAATAGGATATGATAAGACTACTATTACAATAACTATAACTAGAATTCATATGTGATTTATTGCGAAATAATTTCTGGAAACACTTTATAATAAAAATACTATTTGTGTGATCTGGAGTTTTACTACAGTATCAATTTAGCAAATAACAATAATGAGGTTAGCATAATGTCAACAAGTATGGTATGACTATGATTTCGTAATTTTGAATTAAGATGCATTATAAAATGTAAGGTTGCAATAAAAACATTGAAACTATTAACAAGCATCGAATAAGACCATAAACATTTTGGCTCAAGTTTGATTTAGTCTCTGCTATTGCATAAAAGATAAGTGTGATGCAGTGCGTTCAGAATGCGTACGAACACAAAAATCCGGCAAACGTGATGGCTGTACGAGTCCCGCGTTCTTTTAGTCCGCTATAAAATGCGAATTCATCTTAATGCAGTTCTGAGTGGGAGGTAAACAGTAAAACTGTCTGCCTTTAAATCGAATAAAAAACTTAACACATAAGAGAAATGGTTAAACAATTACGCGGCACACCGCTGTACGTGTCCCACCTGCACTGGTCCACGAAGGTCGAGGACGTCGTGGACTTCATCCGAAAGAAGACGTCTTTCACCTTAAGGGTCGAGCGTCTGGAGTCTCGCCTCAAGGTCAACTTCAGTTTCTCTGTGGTGAGAGTACCGACGCATCTTCTACCGACCTTCGAGGTGGAGGAGTTCTAGCCGACGGACGTAGTCAACCGGAGGTATCGGGGAAGGCTCCCCAACGAAGCGCGCATCACGTCGCCGAAAAAATACAATACGTGATAAAGTACAGTGTGTGTGTAAGAGTGAATGGGAATAATATAGAAAACAAGATTTATGTATAGTATAAAATTATATATTATATAATTATGTATATTTGTCTTGTATCTATTTTTATGTGAGTCTGAATAAATTGATTTGATTTGAATTCGCCTGAAAAGTATTTTCACGAATTTTAACGGTCAGCTAAAATATTACAAATTGTCCAAACAGATAATATTTTAACATGCAACATAATATTATTGAAAGGGTTGTTATCACAGGAGGTCGTTCGGTGACCATAGCGCCGAGAGGATGACACATCATTTCCAACATCATCATCGTCATCAATGTTAGCTACATTAACTACGCACGATTAACTTGGAAGCTTAGGCTTAGTTGATTTCATCTCGATTATTTTGAGATAAATAAGCTAGATTGGGGCTCGTGACTTAAATTAACAGGCTATAAATCGCGTTCATCCAGATGAAAATAAAAAAGATAACGAAACAAATAGACCCTCCAAATAACCTCCACAATTTGTCTTTTCTACTTTTATCTGACTTTTACAAATGTAATTTCTGTTGAGTAGGTAAGGAATGAAATTAATTTGCTCGGCACTCGATTTAATATACTCGGCTTGAAACTTTTTTTCTGCGGGGTACATTGTAGATTCCTAACGGTTAACGAGGACCAGCTTTCAGAACAATAGTATAATGTAAAACGTCTCGACAAGAGCACGTCAACTTTCTGCCATTAACTCTGACTCTACGAGACTGTTAGACGAATTTAACAAGATAAAAATCTATACAAATAAATAAATTTGAAGTGTCTGTTTGTAATTTTCAAATATTAACAGCTTTTCACTTAATGCATATGAAAGAAAATACGGCACTTACAATAATGCTGCTGCTATATGCTGATAGCTGATAGAAGGAATAATTTAGGATACTTTTTATCCTCACCATCAAACAGTGTTTAACGCCCAACGAAATGGGCACGGGTCAGCTAGTCTGAACTACAATCTTTAAGAATTTCGATAGGATCAGGTAAAGTAAGCAAATGGTAAAGCGCTTGTATTCGTCTGCAGATTGCAGTAGGTCGTTTCGCTATCTAGCGCGTGAAGTTTTGTGATTAAGATTAGAGCGTCTTCAAGACTCGACTCGTTATGCAAGTGTTTAGGGTCAGCTGTAGACTTTAAAGTTCCCCTCTGTTAATACAGTTGTTTTTAAGGGCTAGGGTTGGATTCGAGTCTAGAATCCCGCAATCAATACAAGTTCTGTGGGTTTACTATGCGTATGTGGTATGCGGTGAGTCATGCAGGGGTGCAATACTTATCGCTCTCCCTTCGAGTGTTTGTTATAGAGTGGATTTTTCATTAAATATCACTAGACTAGAAATTCCGTTTCAGAACTAAGCGAACGTTTATTTCAAATTAAAGTTTTCAGAATTGAATCCTAATTTGCAACAATGTTATCGTCTGGTCAAACTAAGTTAATCTCAAACATTAGAATTTTGACATTTATTAATATTCGCTAAGTATTGCTCAACCAACAGTCCGAAGAGCCGACCGGCCATACCCTTTCAATCTAATGGGCTCATTAATTAATTTGGAAAAGGTTACATTAAACTTTTTATGCTTTTTAAACAGACCTGCGTAAGAATAATAATAAAGATACAGTAACTGAACATTCTGACTCCGTATTACGGTTGTACATGTCACCCTCGTCTCCATGATAGATTTAATGTGTCAGCAGAAATCCTTAATTTCGCGCACATCCAGCTGCAGATTGGCTTGGATATAATTAAACCGGCGTCACCCTGTCACCCGGGCTGGACAGGGTGCTGGATAGCGTTGCACGAGGGTGATGTATCCGTATTCTAAAATTAACGGACCATTCCTTCCTTACATTCCACTCCTTGTGATTGATCACTATGATCACTAAAACTACATAACGGACTCTCCGTTAACAATCTAGTCCAACATTTATTAACAATGTTTATAGTTACAATGATGCTCCATGCTGCAATGTTGCATTGATTGCACACAAGATTTGCAACTGCAGCCATTTAACTATAAGCCTAGGCAAGATAAGTCACGGTCTGCGATATGCAATTATTGCTTTCTGCAACTATTTTTAAAGAATGATCAATGATTTAAGAACACTTTTGTTACTGATTGATGAGTTCGCAATAAGTATTAAATTCGCAAATGATGAGGCAGACGGCAGTCGCGAGCGTACACCGCGCGGCGCAAATCAGAGCGGAACCGCGCTCGCGCCGCACCACCCTCGCTACACTCGTCTTTTTTCATTCTGCTGCGAGTATTTTTTGATAAGACTGTGGCCAGTTATATACAATGTGATATTTGTCGACTCATTTTGTGCACCGAATTTCAATGAGCAATCGTTTTTTGGAAATCATTATTGTTTTTACCTCTTTATCAGTAAAGTATTAATAAGCACTAAAGACACATTACGTTGATAAATATAATTTATCATCTAAGTCCGAACGACCTAAGTGCTTCAATTTAGAGCTGCATCCATAGCTGATGCTTATGAATGACTAAATACTAACGCTAAGTTCAAATATAAAGTTCCGTCCATATGCCTGTGTCTGGTGTCAGTTGCGAGCAGTAACGGTAGCACGGGCGGTAAACGACCACTCTTTATATTACACACTAGGTTTTGCCCGCAGCTCCGCTCGCGTGGGAGAGTGTTCGAGGCAAAAAACTTCTATAGCAAATGAGTAAACCTGTAGGTTTACTATGGTGTATTAATACGTAGGTGTATTGCTGCAGCAATATGGTCAATAGTACCACAGATACCACAGAGTACAATATATATCCCCTAGATATTATCTCCTAGATAAGGATTAATAATGTATCCGTCTAAATAGCTTTTGAAAATACCACATTATTTTTGATTTTTTTAAACAGAATGGGTAAAGATATGGTATTATCTCCAACGGGTTAAGGTTAGGCAGCGTTTTTGATAAAAGCTCCCAGACGGCTTGTTTTTATCCGGCACCTTCAACAATTATCGTTATAAATCAAACTATTTCAACAAAACCTTAACAAATTATCCACTTAAACCTTCCTAAGGAATAACTCTGTGCATGAAAATCCTTTCAGTAGTTTTTAGGGTTCCGTAATATATAAGGAACCCTTATAGTTTTCCTCTGTCCGTCCGTCTGTCTATCTGTCCGCGCTTCTAGTTTCTGTAATATAAATTGATGAAATTTGGTATAATAATAGATTGTGTATAGATCTCGGTTTTGGGTCCATAAAATAATAATAATTTTATAATATTTTAGGGGTGGTTCTTCATACATGTGAAGTGGGGATGAAAAATATTTTTTCATTACACCCCATTGTGTGGGGTACCGTTGAATAGGTCTAAAATGAAGACAAGGTGTCATACATGACTTTTTTACAAAGTCAACCATTTTCGAGTAATCGGCCTCCAAATTGGTTTATAAGCGTTCTTCAAGAGTTACCCACACTTCGCTCGGAGAATACTATATGAATCATCCAATGACGGATGAAAAGGCCTAAGTTAGAAACTTGTAAGTGTCCATGCTGATAGATCATGCTAAAAAATGTTTAGTAAAATTATTTTGAGCGAAATCGGAAAATAATTTTGAAGTAATTTAAAGAAAACCTATTGCGCGTTGATTGTAACGGAACGCTCCTTAGACATGTCGTGAGATGCTCTTGGTGAGGTTTTTTGATATTATCGCGAACATACAGACAGACAGACTCAGCCAGGGATTTAAATTTATTATAAATTTTAGAGAAAAGTGGAAAGTGTGCGTATTGACCCGCCCACGTTAGCTAACACGACCTTAGGCTGGGACTGTATTGTCCGGAATCCGGTAGGCCGGGAAAAATTCAGAGCATTGAAAATAGAACTCTGCGCTAATACAAAAGAGCTGAAAATCAAAGTGTCGAATGTCGAGCTGTCTTAATATGTGATATTGACATTTGACTCGACACTTGTGTGTTCGATTTTAAGCTCTATTGTATTAAGTAACGCAGAGTTCTATTTTTTGCGCTCTAAATTTTCACCGGCCTTCCGGATCCCGGATCATAATTATAGTCCCAGCCTTATTTATGTCTTTAACCTTTAGCGGAAATCATGTGCAGTAAAAGAAAAAAATCTTATGTTTTAAACACTTGAGACGATAAATTATCTTATTTTGATAAAAAATCATAATTAATTGTTGATAATATGACCAATAAACATCACTTCTTATTGGTTTTTTTTTGGACTTAAATAGGCTTATCTATCTTCTATACATATAAAAGGCAATGCTGATTGACTGATGTATCCACGTACAGTCCAAACCTATAATTATAATAGAACTACTCACATATTACTCCTGGTATTATTAAACATCAATATTTACCTACGTGAAGTTTCAGCCAGTTCAACTGTCCAGTTATTCTATAGCATTATAATTATGTTATATTCTTTTGACTGACATAACTTTTATATTTATGAACCGATTGAAATAATACAAACACAATATTTTTAGGGGAGCAAACCAAAATGCATTAGTGAAAACCACATTCAAACGGGTTAAGCCGTTGACTTCGTACGCGCAAAAACAAATATCGCCGGAACCGTACATTTTTCCGCATTAAAAGTAGCCTATGTGTTAATACAGGATCTAAACTACTACCATACCAAATTTCATCAAAATCAGTTCAGTAGATTCTGAGATTAGCGCGTACAAGCGAACAGACGTACAGACAAACATTTTAAAAATTATCGTTTTGGGTTTTTTATCGTTCATAAAGCCTGTAATAGTTTTTCTTATTTATCTTTGTAGACAGCAACCAGTTACAAATGTATTATGATATGTATAGATATTAACGTCGCTATAATTACACACCGCCTGCCCGCAAACTTTCATTTACTTAACATTTCGAATTAAATCTAAACTTACAAGCAATGTGTTGTATCTTGTAACAATGTATATGGTCGAAGTGCTAACATGAATATCGAACAGTTAAATGCGTGGATTAGTCAAAATAAAATAGGTAAGAAAATAAATCAAGTGATCGTTAGTATAATATTGCAAAAAGTTATTATGATGGAAATCCTGAAATAGATATTTAAAAAATGGGTTATTCCTTTAAGTGCTTAAACAGTTAATCATATTGACTTAGTGGAATGCAGCAGCAATGACCAAATACGACCTCGCTGTATCCAAAAATGCATCCGCCTTTGCGATGTGACTCGTAAGGAAAGGTCAAGGACTGGTCTGGTTCGCTCTGAATCGGCCAATCCAACCGTATGCATTTTCATTTCATGCGTCATCAAATGGTCTGCAATCACAATGCAGAACCCAATTTTATGTTTCTGTAAACAGTAGCCGATACTTCTAAAAAAAGAGGAACCTGTGCTAACCTAATATTGAACATGACTGACACAAAAATTCGGCTTCAACTATAACTCTGTTAACATTAACATTTATAGAAGCAGCACAGTTTAAGTTATTCATTTTCATTTTCGTCCGGTTGCTGCAGTCGAATGAAGACATACTTGCGCGGAACAATTGAGATAACGCATGACAATATTTAATTCATTTCTGTAAACGATAAAAAAGATTGTAGTCGCTTCGACTTTTGATCTTCTTAATCGGTCCGTAAATTCTCAAGTTCTGCCTTCTTTGCCGAATGTTAAAAGAATGATTTTGGATTCTATGGAAATATTATTGGTTTTATAGAGCCTATTTTAGCTGACAACATCAGATAAGAACTACAACGTGGTACCAAAAACAAGGGCATAAATTGTGCGGCTTATGTATCTAACAGGTAATATTCTGTGATATGCCGCGTAGGGAACCTCCATAAAACATCATCTGTCCCATTTTGCATTGAATGGGCCAGATTGGAGACCTTGTGTGGGTTAATTACATTTTGCTCGGTTACTGGCTGGGGGTTATTAAAATAGTCTCGTGTAAGTAATTTAAATATTAATTTATAACAGTTAATACGAGCCGCTAATATTTACTTTTTGGAACGCTGAATGTTTTGCAAGATTAACTTATTTGCTTATTACGAGATTATTACATTAATTTACGGCCGGTTTCAATAACCTATCTACCAATAACTATTTGTTAGAAACGTCGTCATTCAATAAATTGCCGGTTTTTTGCGATACAAATGTGAGGGCAAGGTTTTTGAAACGGGCCGTTAGACATTTAAAGCTCCCAGAGCGTGGTGGACCAGCGGGAAAATTAACATGCAAAACTGATTTGTGAATCATTTTCATGAAACTTGAATGTTGCGGCTGTAATAATAATGTCGATTGATGACGTGTTAAGTGATAACAATTGTGTGGACACAGGCGGTACACTGTACAGTTAGTAGTTAGCACTCGTGCCGTTACTGGGTCATGGGTCATGACTCATGACGGATCACAGACCTTATCACAGCGATCTGATTCCACGCTTAAAACAATGAGTACTATGAACTATTATAAGCTACATAACAATAAGCAAAAACCTTATATCAAAGTTAAAAAAAGATTTTTGACAAGAATAACTTACAATTATTGTCTTGTAGTTGAAACCAGAAAGAGAAATAGTAATTGTCAAGAAAAGCCCCAGACAAAACTAGATAGGCACGGAGAAGAAACAGCATCGCAAAGTTGTAGGTAAACTTTACTTTCAACGATGGAAAGTGACATGGTTATACCACATCCATATTAGCAGCGCGTCGCTCCCAGAACACCATATTGATATCGCTTAGTGATGAGTGCTCGGTAGACGGTAGGTTCGCCGACGCGCGACGTCAGTAATGACCAGTGCGGGCCTCGTAAATGTAGATCTAGGTATGCTGCCAATGCGACGTATTGCAGCCATATTTTACAAGATTTAGCTTTTGAATAACTTTGACAATGACCTACTATCTATTATAATATTCTCTCGACCCACTATAGATGAAACACTATACGAGATACTCCATAGCAGGGGTTCCAGAACTTTTAAGATAATTGAACACCAACCACCACCACCACCTTTTGTTTTATGGAATCTTATCGATATTTATTAAGAGGTATGTAACGTTTCATTATTTTATAGATTGGTTTTATTAAATAATTTTGGCGGAACCCTGATGACTACAATTCTACGCAACCCACTTTGGGATGAGTTTCGCAGATAAACTCAAGAATCTGAAGGCTAATTGTAGCATTTTGATTTTGAGATATTGAATATATTGTTTAGCTTCTTAAATACAATATATATATATATAGCCCGTATTTATTTAGAACTAAAACTCAATAGTTAACAGTATCACGTGCAGTGAACATTCCTCACTTCCTCAGGCATTTCTAATTGTTGTTATCAGCGCGCTTATCAGTACAGCTCGTGGTACAAATGGCTCGCTCGCCTCACTCGCCGCTTATCGAACCGATAAACTATTGTTTTACCTCCATCTCGATAGAAATGCTCTGTGATCTGATACTAGCAATTTAAATATTTATGTATGTTTGATATCTGATCATTTTGATAATCTTTTGATGTGTATTTTCAATTTCTGATCATTGTATGATTTTGGGTAAACATTTCATAACTATTTACGTAACGAAATTGTAAACAAGTAGAAATGATTATGTTAATAATGGAATTATATACAGTCCGAGAGCCTTATGTGATTTATGGAGCTGTAGCTCCTAATTAGCTTGATTATCACATTACTCACTGATGTTTTAACTATCCATCATGTTGCAATTTGTTATAAGGCGTTTAAATAAGGTAAATGAATGAAAAAAAAAACCGGCCAAGTGCGAGTCGGACTCGCGCACGAAGGGTTCCATACAAAACAGCTAAAAAGTCACGTTTGTTGTATGGGAGCCCCACTTAAATATTTATTTTATTGTTTTTAATATTTATTGTTATAGCGGCAACCGAAAAACAGCTTCTGTGAAAGCTCATGTGATATAGCCTGGTGACAGATAGACGGACGGACGGAGGGGCAGACAGCGAAGTCTCAGTGATAGGATCCCGTTTTTGCCTTTTGGGTACAGAACCCTAAAAATGCATATCCAAATTAATCTTTTAGTTAAGAAAAAGACTTGTTGCTACCAATCTAACCAAACTTGACGACCTCTGTGGCTCAGTGCTTAGCGCTCCGGCGCTTAAGCCGGAGATTGCGGGTTCGAATCCCGCCGAAGGGGCACAAAGGTTTTCTGTGTTCCTGGGTCTTGGATGTGTAATAAATATATTATGTATAATGTACAGTATAATAAAAATATTCAATATGTGTAAAATATACAATTATGAAATATATTCCCGTTGTCTGGTACCCGTAGCACAAGTTCTTCGGAAACTTAGCACGGGGCCAGACTGACGTGGTGTGGAAGTGTCCATAGATATACATTTAAAAAAATCTAATGTCCCTTATATATCGTGCATTAAAGAAATACAATGTCACATTATTTTGGTAGTATGTGATAATTTTCTTTACAAAAAAATAATGAAACATAGTTTATAAGCAGATTCAATTGCATCTCAACAGAGTATTAACTTCATTTGTTTCCACAACCCACAATTTTAGTAAACAAAAGCAAATAATTTTCAGTACCTATATCCTACTATAGGAGGTGAGCAAGAATACCTATCCTATAACAATTTTAACTCGCAGCTCAAAGCGAATAAGTGAGCAATGACCAAAAGTCTGTTCGGCCAACTACCGATAGAGAAATGATGGTCATGTCCAGTGACAATCTACTGACCAAACTTGCTAAGGCCTAGCTTGCTGCGTCGACAAGATAAACGCGCCGGACTCGGGCAACATACCATACTCGAGTTACAAAATCCACTCCAATATACTATATTACTATAACTTTATTATCAGTGGACTACACTGGTAGTTGTACTGTCCGAGATAAGGTACGTATATCTAGGACATGACTCGTGCGTATATAAACAACCCCACCTAGGGTTGCCAACCCCACATTTATAAGACTAGGATTGGAAGTTGGAAAAACCAGGACTACTCACGTTTAAAAACAGGACGCAGTAGTAGAGTTGCAACAGTTAAATTAATATGTAGGTGAAAATAGGTTAAATGTAATACATGTAATGCTAATAATACATTTTTTTCATAAAAGTATTTGAATAAAATGAAATTAGTAAGAAAAATTGCAAAAGTGGCGCGCGAATTTTAAAATAGATGACCTTGCCTTCGGCGCTGCTTTAAAACTATCCAGGACACCCCAGAACACTGCAAAAACTAGGACATACCCTGGGAAAATAGGACGGTTGGCAACCCTAACCTAACCAAGAGCATGTCAGATGTCTAAGGAGGGTTCCGTAACTATCAACGAGCAATAAGTTTTCTTTGAATTACTTCAAAAGTTATTGTCCGATTTCACTCAAAATAATTTTCCTGAGTATTTAGTATGATCTATAATCATGGAAACTTACAAATTTCTATCTCCTATAGTTTAGAAATGCCAGGGGGGAACCAACTTATAAACCACTTTGGAGGTCGATTACTCGAAAATGGTTGACTTTGTAAAAAAATCATTTATGAAACCTTGCCTTTATTTTAAAATACCTATTCAACGATACCACACGATGGGATAGAACAAAAAAATATTTTTCATCCCCACTTCACATGTATGGAGAGCCACCCCTAAAATGTAAAATTATTATTATTTTATAATGCCGGAACCGAAATCTATACACAATCTTTAACTTTACCAAATTTCATCAATTTATATTCATAATTACAGAAGCTAGAAGCGCGGACAGACAGACAGACGGACGGACAGAGCGAAACTATAAGAGTTCCTTGATTATTACGGAACCCTAAAAATTTAAAAGTGGATTCAGGAAATTCTTAGGAATTAATCCGGTGTTACAAATTGATGTCTTTATGACAATCTATATATATATAAAAGGCAAAGCCGATCGACTAATGTATCAACGCACAGGCCAAACCCATAAGGCTAGAAATTTGAAAGGACACTGGCGAATCCTGCCTGATTTTCCATCAGAGCGGGAAAGTTTCGAACATATTATATGGTTTTATAGTACCACATAGTACTTTAAAAGTTAGTATATAAAAATAATATATTATACTCGGGAATAAAAAGTTATGAATCTCCGAATATCAGAGCATCCATGTGCAAAATACGTACTTATCTGTGGTAATCGTCATCATATCTGCATAGTCTATGGTTATCATGCTGTAAATTGTCAATTTGATGGCCATAAAAATCCATATCAGGGTAGAAATGACAGACACTCTAGCCAAAGAAGCAAGAACCGTAAGAACCGCCCCAGCATACTCAGCGGTCTCAATTAGCGCTATAAACTACTCGTACCACCTCAGAAAACACACACTCCAAGAATTCCAAAAAGAATACGAGGAGAAAAGTAAATACAAACCCATATCATTCTTTCTTACATTAGAGATGCCAGAATATGCGATTGCGATAACAAATCAGAATAAAACACTGAACCACTGTCTGTGCGAATGCGCAAAACACCAAGTCAAGAGAACGAACACGGAACAGAAGATGGAAAACGACGAGCACAAGGATATAATGAACAATGCAAAAGACATGAAAGTGTTTATAGAAATGGCAAGAATAATTGCATCAAGCGTGATACAAATCAACAAAACTTAACAAAACAAAAAAATAGTTTCTATTCCTAAAGATATAATAAGAAAGTAACACGGCTCAGATTGTATAAAATAAAAAATATATATGCAGTATAAAAGGGAAGTCTTACGTTTTAATTATACTTGAGACGATATATTTTTCTCTAGAACTCTTCTCATGGTTAAGGCAGCGTTCGTAAGAAACGTTTACATTCGACAGTTTTTCACCGATTTAATTTGCATATCCGACAATCACGGAAAAGTCTTTCCATTTTTCGGGTAAATATAGGGCCTCTGACACTCACAAATAATGTGGCTTTCTATTGGTACAAGACTTTTCGAAATCGGTTCAGTAGATCCAGAGATTACCCCTTACCTCACAAAATCACATTATTTGTGACTTTGTGATTTACCCCTAATAATCTAGTATAGACTATAGATAGATTATTATTTACTCTGTGGCACCTATTACTATCTCTAATACATTTGAACTGCCGGTTGCCCTAGCTAGCATATTAGAAGACAGCCATATTAGGGGCTCTCTGTATTTGGTAACTGGTGCGCCGACGCATACCACCGCGGTTACCGGGGCGACCGGGCCGCTGTTTCGCAAACTGACCGGTAATTTATCGTTCCTTGTACCTTAGCCATTTAGACCACAAATCTAATTTCAATATCTTTATTGGTAAATATCTATATATCTACTTACAAGTATCTACTTGGCAACAAGATTTTGCCCGCGGCTAACCGGGGCTCCCTAACGCTTTAAAATCCCTTTTTAAAGACTTACTCCGTCAAATGGAGGGAAACTGCATTCAATTTTTTTGACATTTGACATTATTATGCAACATTGGCTGTGTTTGGCGGAAAAAAGCGATCGGATGCGCTCGTAAGCAAAATGGCGATTGCTAAGCGGTAAGGGCTTCAACTGCTAAATGCTATTTTTATCTAGGACGCTAAGTTAGTATTAACTGGGGAACCTAACCTAACTTAAATATATGTTTATAAAGTATTCAAATCAATTTATATATTTATTATATGTATACACATATATTTCACTATTTTTTGGGCTGACATTATTGTTAATTTTAATAATACTTTAATTAAATTAATTTCACAACTTTTTCACACTTTTAACTGATTTCACAACAAACAAAATAAATAAGCAAAATGGCGAATTGCGTCAACGCTATTGAAGTTAGGAAACGTGTCCTGGCCGTAAACGGTAATTTTTTTTTCAGCGCTAGCAAGCGTTGTCAAGCGCTTTATTCCGCCATACACAGCCATTATGAACCTTGATTGAAGACTAGAACTGTAGATATTATTAACTTATTAGTAAAGCATTAATTGTAGAAATTGTTACTTGTAGGTATATTATGAATTGTTTGCCGTACAAATGAAACTTAATATCTTTATATCTTTCGATTTACGAGACAATGGTTGATGAGTGATGGGTTTTTTAACGTTTTATATCAGCAAAGCCATTTTGGAATAATTTATACTGTTATGTGACTACTGCATAATATAAAAGCATAGCATAGCATACCATAGTTTAGCGGCAGATTGTAATGTTAGACGTTTTGTAACATAATGAAATCATAATTAATGTAAAACTAGCACTATGTAAATCTGAATGAATAAAACTTGAATGTTATAATCGTGGTTTTATGCCTACTTTTTCACGTTCGGATTATTTTCTTTTGAAAAGAATGGCCCGAAGTATTAGAGATATTTGGCGGTTTCGAGTTTCTGTACATTCAATTGATTGGTGTGATTTCCACAATTCGCAGATTGAATCTGCGACGACAAACAGTTTCGCTCAGCGGCATTTTCATCTCATTTAGGAACAACACACGCTTCCAATACTGAATCACTTTTCACATTGATAACTCTTGAATATTTTTGGAAATTATAAAATTACCGGAACGACATCAGTATCTAATATCAATGAATCATTCGCGTCCTTCACCTGACTTATCAACTTACAAACCACTTTACGAGGCCCATTACTCGAAAATGGTCGACTTTGTAAAAAAGTCATGTATGACACCCTATTCAACCTATTCAACGATACCCCACACGATAGGGTAGAATGAAAAAATGTTTATCATCCCCATTTCACATGTATGGAGAGCCACCCCTAAAATATAAAATTATTATTATTTTATGATGCCAAAACCGAGATCTATACCCAATCTCTAATTGTACCAAATTTCATCCATTTACATTCCTAATTACAGAGGCTAGAACCGCTAACAGATAGACCGACGGACGGACAGAGCGAAACTAAACACACCGGCATATTTAGCGGAACACAAAAAAAGGTCCATAATAAAAAAAATATGGTTTTATTTTAAAATCTACTTACTACACTTCTTTTGTTATTTAAAGTTTCGTTTGTTTTACTTAAAATGAGATCACATTAAGAACAGATTTTGCGAGTAAAGGCTATTTGTGAAAAATGGTACATTTTTGAACTTTTCATGTAACCGGGAAAAGTGAAAATTAATATTAAAATAACAATTAATTAAATTAGAAAAATGGTGATTAATATCGCGTATTTCCTTCACGTGCTCTTATTAAAGTTTCTACCCGTCTAGGCATACTGAGAATTATGTTATCGATGGTCTCCTGGGATAGTCTCCGCCATTCCTCAACTACGGCGATTCGTAGTTCACCCACGTTGGCAGGAGCTGGAATTCTGGACTTAACTTTTCTTTTCAGAAAGTCCCAAACCTGCTCTATTGGGTTCATATCCGGTGATCTCGCCGGCCACTCCATAACAGTGATATTCATATCATTAAGATAAGCTTGAGTTACCCGAGCGGTATGCGGCCGAGCATTATCCTGCATAATAACAAAATCGTCACCGATATATGGGGCAAACGGTACGACATTTTCTTCTAAAACTTCTCTGATATAGCGGTCTGCAGTTAGACTCCCTCTGTCAATCACTACCAAGTCTGTGCGAGCTCCCAAACAAATGCTCGCCCAAACCATCATTGATCCACCACCGTATGCAACAGCTGTAGTTTCAAAATTTGTCTGAATGTATCGATCTCCTTTGCGTCTGTATATTTTTTGCCTGCCGTCAATTTGATTTAAGAGAATTCTGCACTCATCACTAAACAATACCTTACTCCATTGGTCCGCGTTCCAAAGTAGATGTTCCTGAGCAAAAGTTAACCTGTTTCTACGATGATTTACCTCGAGCCTTGGAGCCTTGGCGGGCACAAATGAACCCAAACCAGCTTCTTCGAATCTTCTTCGTACCGTACGCTCACTTACGGTTACACCCCGCACTGCTTCTAACTCATGTTGGGCTTGGAGGGCCGTCAAACGGGGGTTCCTACGTACACGAAGCCGGATGAAACGATCATCCCTACTCGAAGTGCGTCTTTTTCTGCCTTGTCCTGCTCTTCTCACATAAGTACCGGTCTCCCTGAACCGTTGGATACTGCGATGGATCGTTGAAACTGGTCGACGAAGATCTCTGGATATCACTCTGTAGGTTTGACCACTTCTTCGCATTTCGAGTGCCCTGGCAATCTCCGTTGGGGCTAAGTCAGGCATAATTCAGTCCTCAACTCCAAAAAGATACGCGATTTAAAAAAAACTAACTAACAAACAACAGTATTTCAATGAAATTTTAAATCAAACTCAGAAGGAAGAAATACTCGAAGTTCGCTCCAGATAAGGTGTATTTGAATAAAATTAAAACAATTGCATAAAATGTGATGTTCAGTTGTTTTCTTAATTTGAAAATATTTCTTTTTAAATTAAATGACGTATAAACCAGCCAGCAACCTTATATGATACTGATATCAAACCTTTATTTTATGTTCCGCTAAATATGCCGGTGTGTGTATAAGGTTTAAGTAAGTAAGGCTTGTGTATTACGGAACCCTAAAACATAATATGATCATGAGATTTCCCATTAATAAAAAGGTAACCGGTTACAACTCTCGCTGGGAGCGCGTTTTTTGGCGCCCATTGTTGATCGAATCCGCGCATAGAAAGTGATTGACTTCCGAGTAGGGATGTGCTTTCACCGCACCACACGTCACTCATTACGACGGAAATCGGAATGTACCCTCGTTTCTACTACTTGTACTGGGTTGGAGGTCAAATGTTTTGATACGCCTACAAAAAGCGCAAGTAAGCAGAGAGTAGTTTAGCAAAACGATAATAATTCTTCCTGTTTTTGGATGTATTTTTTCAACGATAGAAGTCAATAGTACCTTTCTTTGGACCTCAGCTACCCTTACTTAATTGGCGAAACACAAACGTTACGTCCCGTTCAGTGAAGCCGTAATATTTCTGCCCCCGAACCAGGTCATTCATGACACTCCCATGACGGTCATTTATATCGAGAAGCTGGGACTAGATAAAGTCAATGGTGCGTGTCGTATCCTCGTCGCTGCCACGGCCGGCGCGCCCGTGGCCGACGCGATGCCCTCTTAAGAAACGTGTACTGTGCATTCCATTGCCGTTGACCCGATCACAAAATACGTAACGTACTGTGTACAGTTACGTCAACACAAATCACACGCACCCGCGAGGTAAGTATCGCACCGGGGTCGACGCCGGCGCCTACCCCGAGGTCCCACATCCGACACGACAACACGTACAGTCGTACAGACCGACCCTAACACGGGACCGAACCCGAGTTCGCATCCTAGTAGTCTAGGTACACTTGAAAATAGTGACCGCGACCGCGATATTGATGTAGAGAGCTCTACCAATACCGCGAACGTCATCGACATTAGGACTTACGCGCGCGAGTCATCCCGACCGTACGCGGAAGGGGAGAGGGACGGCCCTCTTAGTACCGATACCGTCAAAAACAAGAGCTCCTCTATCGCGATAACTCGCACGCCGTTAGTGTTTGCTACCGCGCGCGAGCAACCTCACTCCTCAGAGAGTGAGGAAGGGGTCGGACCCCTTAGCAGGAGAGACCCGCGTCTCTCCTGTCATAAAAATAGCTCACAGCCCGTAGCTGTCCCCAATATCCGGTCTGAACATCACCCGGGTGATGTTAGGGAGGGTCAAACCCTCCCATCGACTCTTACTTATTAAACTAGCCACCAGGCTAGTTATAGTCCGATGTAGCTACAGCGGTCTTAACCCGACCCTTAGCGTAGACCCTTTAGAAAAAAAAAAAGCATTCCATTGATATTGTTGTGGAAAACATGCGCGTGATTAAAATGGTCACAGGAATGAGTATGTGAAACCAATAAAATAAATGATGTGCCAGAGGATTTTCAATAAGACGGGCAAACGAACGGAGGTGCAACTCCGGTCGTTAAGACGTTCATTTGGATCTCCACGGCTACATTCTTTCTCTGGAAAAAAACATGCGTTTTCCGACGCCGCGGCGCGTCGGTTGCCTTAATATTGCACTAATAAAGGATAAATTCACTTTTTTTATATTAATCTGAATTAAAACACCAGCTGTCTACCACACTACTCACCCGCATGATTTCAAACCTTTTTTTTTTTAATTTTAACAGTACTCTCAGCTTGCGCGGAAATCCGGCAAATAATTACAGTTAATTGTATCAATTATGCGATATTATAAAAATAAAATAAAGCGACACTTCCTAAGTGTACCGGTTTGTCATCCGCCATTCACAGAATCTCTAATGCACATCTATAAAGAACAGTTTCGAAGTCAGAAATAAAGGAATTTCGAATATTACATCAGAAGTAGAAAGGCACTTATTTTAAGTAGCAAATAAATATGTCGGTATACATAAAATAAACTTAAACATACTTTTAAACATAGGGAGAGCCGAGAGGGCTACACATTACAATATTCCCTCGTTGTGAAGTGAGTCCCTACTCCCTGACTCTAGTAAGCAATCTTAACCCCTTTAGAGTACCCGTCGCTTTTAAAAATACGAGAACTGTGTACTGGCAGTACTTTCAACTTATCGGAAAAGAAAACTGAAGTAACCTTTAAGTAGGCTTTGCAAGTAAACTAGCTGCTGTAAATAGCAATCCAAGAACTACGCACCATACTAAAGTATGGATACGAGGATTTTTTCGCAAAACATGTGATGCCGTTATGGTATGCCACTGCAAACACAAGTTAATCAGCGCTTTAGCACTAACGGTACGTGTTAATAGCCTGACATAACATTACCGTAGTATGCCTTAGCATGCGGTTTTTGTAAAACGCACTCAATGCTCGGAATTACTGTTCGTACAGTTAAGCAGTACCTGGAAACGAGCAAAAATGTGTTTAAATTTTCGGAAAACTCGCAATATCAAGACATGTGTGAAATGGCAAAAATTTAATGCAATTAATTTGAGAACATTTAATACTCGACTGCCGAAAAGAGAGGGATATGCAGCAATGTATGTGTCTAAGCGGCTAGATTGATTTTGGCTTCAGGGGTGTTGTTAGTTTGTCGGTTTATGGCTTTTATCCAGGGTAGAGATTGTTGACTTTTGGATAGTTATTCGGTCGTATGTTTAGAGATATGTTACACGAGGTTACATCAGTGAAGCACAGACCGCAACTATCATAATCTGTAATGGAACACGCGGCAGCGGGAGCTACGGCCGCCACTGCTCGAGTTACACGCAGTAAAATGTGAAGTTACTATTCGAGTAACTCACGCCCGCTGGTAATCTAATACGGCTAATTACGTGTTCACGTCAAAATCATATACGCAAGTTGCATAAGACGTCAGCGTGTATCCTACTAGGCTGAGAAGTTCGTAATACATCTTTTGGTCCTGCGAGTCGGATAAATGGACCTGAAAGAAATCAATTCATGGGGCATATCACTGATCAAAATAGTTGCAAAAACTACTATACTTACACGACAGAAATGTAGCACGCAAAATTATCTTTTCAATATTATTAGACACCCATTAAGCTACCATTTCCCATGGGCTAATGATGTATCATGTTCTCAGTAGCAATTAACCCCAGCATCGATCTCCGATCGTCGACGTCAGACGTAACGGTGTCGTTCAACGTTCACCGACACACACTATACTCATTAACACAACGGCACTAACTAGGCATCTAGATTATTAGTAGAAAGCCTTGGCCGAATATCACGCCCACTTTCTGATGAATGTTTTTTGTTGCAGGGTTTTATGTTCCCGGGGGCTGGATTATACACTCGGGTTCATCAATTTCAGCAACATATCAGGCCAATATGTTTGGGCAATATTTTGGCCAGGGAGCTCATACCAATTTTAGAGCAGGTATTTCAAGCAACCTGGAAACATGTCCTATACCTCTCCTATTATACCTCGACACGGAATCGCAGACCCCGCTGGCCAGCAGCGGGCAAAGTCTACTGGCAGGTATTTGAGGCGTGTTCAGCTTACCTCAAATACCTGATCTAAAAGTAGTATTAGCTCTCGTCTTATTAGGGCTATTGCAATATCAATTCTTTCTACAAAAGAATGGTCGCAGGTCAGAGTGCTAGAAACTAGCATCGTTTACGCAATTCGCGTAATGTTTTGAACGTAATTGAACATTTGCAGTTCGCGGTAGCCTTATGCCATAACAATGCGCTTTTATGACACATCGACCGTTTCAATGAGACATTCTTGACTATTGCTTCAGGCTATCATCATTATCACCTTCTTCGGACCTTTTTTGTGTTCAACCAATTTAATGGACAATATAATATTATTTCTTATTAAAAATGTAAGCTATTTAATACCTATGGCTATTGTTTGATATTATATCCGCACATTGGCATAATGTGGACAACAGCACGTATAGGATTACCAGATTCCAGATATGTAGTATCGCTTTATTGGATATAAATTACATTACCATCATAGCCAATGAAAATTTGGACCAAGTTTAAGTCATTATCTTCAAAGATTTGTCATGAGACAGCTATTGAATCTAGCGCGCTAACTTATCTTTTTGATGGTTAAGATTAAATTGTATCTGAACTGAGTATATAAGATGCCAAGAACCGCGACATACAAACAAGACACAAACAAGCTAGGAACAGACCTTGGTACGAAGCAACAGTCTACAACAGGGGACCGTGGACAGAACCGGTTCCCGCAGGACAGGGGCGGACCTGTCGCCGTGATTCCACCTCACTGCCCATGTGACCCAAGTACATCGCTCCGCCTGCCAGTTTCTATTCTACGTTTTTATTCCCTTACTTACATGGTACATGGACTTACATGGAAGCTTTTTTATGCACGAGTTTGGTATTTTGATTACAAGGGTGTTCTGTGAAGATTTTGCATTTTACACGTTTAGTTGCCTAGTAATGGGTGTTCCGATAACGCGAACCATTTAAGTAAGTATATCCAAATCTTAATTATTTTGCATACATCACACTAGATTTGCACTAAAGATATTAGTGCAAATCCAGTGTGATGTCTTCGTATTAATATCTTCCACAAGGATTTGATAAGGATACGCAAGCGAAAAGACATCATAGAACAAATTATGCATTTATAAAGAGTTTGCTTTGCACTAGACACATACTTCTAAATAGTTCAATAAATTGGATTGGATGAAAGAGAGTATTATTGAATAAATCTACACGACTTCAACTACAGCACGCGACAAAACGCAAATTGTCCTGCAAACTAATAGAGCGTTTAATTCTATTGTGTGTTGAACAAAACCTGCTGTATGACCCGTGCCAGTACCCGACAGAAATTAATGCACTACAACTAAACTATGTCACAGTAGATCAATAGTTTTAATCGCAACTCGATGGCAGTGACTACTGAGTACCGTTCTGATTGCTGACTGACCTAGTTGTGTCAATCATAGTCAAAGAATCTAGGTTCATTTGGAGAGTACGAGTATCTCGTCTGCTACTAGTTACTACTAAGGAATGGGCTATGGGAAAAGATGATTAGCCTACGGCCTGAAAAAGTGATGTACTGGAAAGACATACCAACGAGTGTTAGGGCACGGGCATTTGTTCTATGTGAGGACTGGGCCTACCACGCTAGCATAACACGACTGACCTTGATAACAACTCGTTAGCATTCCGGCGATGGGCGGTCGGAAATCGAGAGTGGCATCGCCGCGTCGCGTCTCTCTTTTCACTGAGCGCACTTTCACCGGTGCAGTGTTTGCATATTACACAATAACTATTCCAACTGATTACTGATTCACTCTAAGGATTCCGATATGTTACACCATTGGTCACAATGGACATCAGCAACTCTTATCATAGAATCATATTATAAGAGAACATTTGTAGATGCTTGGTCATTCAATGATGGCACAGCAGTCATTGTCGCAGGGCTTAAATATTAATTAGGCGAAGGGACGACTCGTTTAATATTTAAACAGTTAACCAGCTGTATTGTCTACTATCTCTGCAATAACTTGTGCAACAGTTGGAATAGCAACAGTTTATGACGATATTAAACGCAAGACCTTAGGGAATTGTCGTCTTGTTATATACCCTACCCTATATAGGTCTATTATAATACTGTTTATAAGTTAATATTAGCCGATAAAATGATGTTTATCGGCTCGGCGGAGGTCGTTAACGGCATTCGTCAGACCTGCGAGCATTAAGCCCCAATCTATATCTTAATAAACAGTTGATGAAGCGCTAAATAGCGAATTATGTATTTCTCTTGAGCTGCGGAATATTACAAATTGAAAATACCCACACAGTAGAATTACAAACAACTTTTGTTTACTGGCTCTTTTCTTTACGACTACTATTTATAACATAATTTGTATAGTAACATTATTTAAAAAAAAAAAAAAATTACTAGCAGTCTTTAGGTTTAACATTTTCGGTTAGAGCCTTCATTATAATTTTTATAGTCACCGACATATGACCCATAACATTATCACAGTTATTAGTTACCGTTATAATAAGACCGTCAACACGGCAGCCGGAAATGTTAATTTTGTTTCGTATAATTGCTATCAACTCTCACATAGATTGAGACAGAATCTATTACGAGATTCGATCAAGTAGAGCGAAACCTTTTTAGCTCTATCAGGACTTCATCAATCTTAATGTTTCGGAAAATATTATATGTTATAATGGACACATGCATACAACCGCGTTATGTTTTCTATTACAGTGATGTAATGTGCGAGTGTGTGGACGTGTGGTGTATCATGCACTGACCTTGAACATGTTGCGGCGGTTGGCGCGGCGAACGACGCCGTCGTCCTCGATGTAGTTGGGCACCTCCTTGCGCCCGCTGAAGTTGAACACCACGGACGTGGCAGCGGGCGCTGGCGCGCGCAGTCGCCGGCCCGCCGCACCCCACACACCACCCGCACCGGCACTGCACACATCCACACTGTCCACTCCCACACTCCTCTTCTCCTTTGCTCCGGTCCACGCGCGCTCGATGCCCGCGCTGCCGATTTTCGACAGCTTGTCCTCCTTTTTAAAGTCTACCGTCTCCTCAATGGTCGCGTGGCCGTTGACCATAGGCTTGCTCGGAGGCTCCAGCTCCTTGGGGGCGACGGGTTTCTCCTCGGGTTCGGGGCTGGGCGACCGCGGGGCGGATGTGTCGATGTACTCCAAGCGGGCGGGTGAGGTTGGGCGCTCCGCGGGTGGAGGCCGCGGAATGGGCTCCACTAGCGCCGAGGGCGGAGGATCTTTGCGCTCGGCGCGCGGCGGGGACTCGCTGTCGAAGGCGGCGGGCGACGAGATGCGGGCCAGCTCCTCGCCGGCGTCGGGCGGCGGCGACGACGCGGGCTTCTCCGGTGTGGGCATCGGCCGGATAACGCCGATGCGGCGCGGCGAGGCGGACAGGCGGCTGCGGCTCAGCAGCACGGGGTTGGTGGCGGCTAGTGGCGGCAGGTGCGAGCCGGCCCGGGGCGCCTCAAACGCGTAGCGCACGGTGGAGCCGGCGCGTGCGATGCTGTCGAGCGCCGCGCGCGGTACATGCTTGGCCTCAACGGAGAGCGCGACCCCCTCAGGCTCGTCGATGGCGGAGATGTCAGCAGCAGCTGGGCTGGGCGAGCGGCCCCGGGGCTCTGGCGTGCTGCTGCGGGGCAGCGCCTCCAGCCCACGCAGCACGGCCGACACACGCGCGGCCGGTGCCGGCCGTCGGGTGGGCGCCGCCTCGAACTTGCGGAGAGTCGAGCGGACGACGTCGGGCGGCGGCCGTTCTGTCTCGCGCAGCAGGGGCCCGGGGCGGCGCGGCGGGCGTGCGGACCGCGGGAGAGGCGGCGGGGGCGAGGGCGGCGGTGGAGGCGGCTGGGCTTGCGTCTCATGAGGCACGACAGGAGCGCGCGGCGGTGGGGCGACGGGCAGCTGGGGCGGTGGGGCGACGGGCAGCTGGGGCGGCTCGTCGCGGACGTCGAGGCGGCTTAGGGCGTCGACAGAGCGCGCGCGCTTGACGGAGTCGCGGCGCGGGGAGGCGCGGTTGAGCGCGTGCGAGGGCGCAGCGAGCGACACAGGGCGCGCGGGACGCGGGCGCGGCGCGGGCGGCGGGCGCTCATCCAGCAGGTGCTCGAGCGAGGTGGCGCGGCGCAACACGGAGGGGCGGCGGCGCGGCGCCTCCCGCAGCGCGAGACTGAGGTAGCGCGATTTGAGGCGCTTGACGATGCCGGGCCCGTAGCGCAGCTCCTCGTCGTCGTCGGCGGGCGGCGGCGGCGGCGGCGGGGGCGGCGCGGGGTGCGCGGGCGTGGCGGTTGGCCGCGAGCGCGCCGCGCGCCGCTGCAGCAACTCCCGCTTCCATTGTGGTAGTGAACCGTTCGACATGCCTACATAGAGCGCTGAGTTAGTACAGAGAAGTCTCACGAGGAGAGGATGTGTTCAACATTAATTACATTTAGCTACTGCATACTAGGCACTACATGTAATTAATGTTAAAAATAATTTTTGTTGAAAGCCATGTGACGAGAGATAAAATGAAAGCATTCATTATGCAATAATGACTATGACGAAAAAATTAAATGATTGCTTGAATTTTATGATGGGAATAATTATCTTTGATAATAATTGATAGCAGAACAGGATAATAATTAATTATTCATACAATATTTGCAATGGAAAATGTTAGTGTTGTATGAAACAATAAACTATCATTAACTAGTAATGATGACTCAATGACTGATACTCTAAACCAATGTGTCAGCAGTCAATTCTATGTTATTGTTGAGCAACTAAGTAAACTTTACGTCCATGTTGAAAATTATTTATAATATTACAAAATATGTAACATTTACTTTAGTTATCATGGAATTTCAAGTTACTAATAACAACCACATCAAGCTTATGCCAGTTTTCCAGATGGGTGTAAGCAGAGACTACTATTTCTCACTGTACCACTACACCTACACTTGTGTACTATAGCTGCACAATGTAGCTACTGCTTTATGTGATTTCAGTACTAAGCATCAAATATAAAGCTGACATAATAGTGATGAGGCTTTTGAGTTGTTATTAGCACTTATGATTCACTGAGCTTCCAATAATAACATGCAATTGAATTCATTTTCCTCATAACATGATTGTTTTAAGAGAAATGTTGTGAAATTAAAAATGTTTTTAAATCTATAATATACTGATACTAGCTGACCCGGCAAAAGTTGTTTTGCCATTGTATAAATTTTTAATGCCACATCATATAAAAATAAAAAATTATATTTAGGGGTGGGTCACCCTTATCATTTAGGGGTTGATAAAAAATAAATTACGACCGATTCTCAGACCTACCGTATATGCAAAAAATTCAAAAGAATCGGTCAAGCCATTTCAGAGCAGTGTCTTCCCACTCCCCTAACACTATGAATTACACAAGAATTTTATATATTAGATAGTAAAAAGAAAATATTTGTTTGTTTGTATGATTGCATTGAATAGGCTCCTGGATCTTGCGTTCCTGGTCTTTGAAGTCCCCAACCTACCTTGGGGGTTATATGATGTAATAGACAGCAAAAGAGCAAACTGGCATGACTTTCTTATGAAAAGCAATAACTGTTAGTTAAGACAGAACAATGTGTACACTACTGGGACAGCTAGTAATTTATAAATACAATATACTTAATAGTATTTATGATGTATGTAAAGAAAATATTTTATTGTTAATATTATTTGTTATTAAGTAGGTAATTATTTAGTTTTAGTTGAATTATTCAAGTATATGTGGAGGAAAATATTTACACTGTCCCCATTTATAATAGCTCAATGAGCCAGTTTACTTGAAACCAGTACGGCTACGTAGGAATTATTTTATAGTCCCCAAGTGTGTGCACATAAGACCACTCTCTCTTCCTTTACTCTCATAACCCAATGGGACAGTTGACTGACACGACTGGCAAGAGATCAGGAGCAGGGCTGACTTATTACATACGCATCTGATACGTCGATCATCTGGTCTGAAGCTCTAAACCACTGGACCACCGAGGTGTCCCCATATATGAGGAAATACAGATCCTTAATATTAACAACATGAAGCCAAAACATGCACTTATACTCTGTTTAGATAGAATTTAATCAAAGCATAAAAAAGAAAGTTTAAACTAAATGTTACATTATTGCACTGATAAGTGACGTTTAATTTGGTAGGTACCATTATAGGGCATTACTGGTCCTTTGTTTATGTTTGGATTCAATTGGATCTGATTGGAGTATAATAGTATAATAGTAACACTCACCAAAGTCCTGAGAGGACTCCAGCATGGTTTCCACCATCATGTTGCGAGGCTCCCCCGCGGCAAACAACTGACGTGACAGAAGCCAAAATAACAGTAAGCAATAAATCAATACAAAAATATACATAAATTGTAACTGACCAAAGAAATTGCTTATGCCGCATTATAAACTTCAAATTAACATAATACATTATCAGTTCTAACTATTGTGTCCATATCATTCTCGTTATCTTTTGAATGATAAATATGCAAAATTTTCAAGCGTAATAGATTGTTGTGTGGAAAATCGAGCACGATGGTGGTACGGAGGCTCCGCCGTGGATACGGGCGAGCAGGCGTTGACCCCGCCGGCTACTAACTGTACCCGCTACCCGCTCGCCATTATAAATAAACAATGTAATGCCCCCTGATGCATTTACTATGTGATGTGTTGGCGTATAAAGTAGGTTTTGCAATAAAAACAAAAGAATGCGCCATGCATGTTCACTCAGAAGCGATCCGGATCTTACCTACTAAATATCCATCGGGGTCCTCACGGAAATAACACTATAATCCTGTCTTCAGTGAAACGGGGATGTTAATTAGAACATTAATAACACATAATATGTTACGTTGCACCATCAAAAAGCATTTATACGGGTTTCAGCCCCCGGCTAGCAGCACCTATGAGGCTTGACAGAGTTAAATAAAACGGCTGTTCAAATTGTTACTCTTAGAACTTGAAACTATTTGTACTATTTTATTTTGGTGAAGAATGTAATTTGTCAATATAGAATATTTAAAACGGAACCTTTATAAATATTTACAACAAAATTATCGAACACACACGACCGACACAAAACAAATTTTCAATGACACTGAAATAAAAAAAGTAGATAGATTATGACAAACCGAAAAAAAAATTGTCTTTGGTAATAGTCTATGATGTGTACGTAAAATTTTTATTACTTTTTGCGCAACATCTTTAACTTTGAGCTTACAGAGTTATCTCTGTCAATTAGCGCATTATTTATATTTTTGGTAGGCATGTATTAATTATAATTAAAGACTTAGATTAACACTAGAAACAACTAAAGTTATTGAGCGTTTTCCATAGAAAAATAGGTTGACACTTGGTTGACCAGTGTAAACTGTGTTGCACAATGAAAAAATATTTTATGTGTTAAACATTTTTTCACAGTGCAACACAGTCAACACGGTGTTATTTACACAGATAATAAGAGGAAGGCTGGGAGTTTTGCCGGGGAGTATAATGGGTGACGTTGTGGAATTGGTAAGATTTCTAAAATTTGTGTTATTCTTCTTCTCGGTTCTTATTAATGTGTAATATTGGTAGAATATTAACTATTAAATATTCGTTAACGCGCACAAGTGTGGACAAGTGGTACAACTTCTAAAAACGTGCTATTTTGTTTTCCGCCAAAACTCCCTAGAAACTTTCAGTACGAGGGCGGCACTGAAAATTTCGGGAATCAAGGAGGTGACACAACATTACTATTTAAAAATGTATTTATTGCTTTTCGAAGTATTCTCCGCGAAATTTGACACATTTTTCCATACGATGGAACCAATCGTTGAAGCAACCATTCCATTCGGAAGTTGGGGTCTCCAAAATGCCCGTTTTGTAGGCGTCCACAGCTTCTTCAGGTGATGAAAATCTCTGACCACGCAATTTATTCTTTATTTTAGGGAAAGTATAGAAATCATTAGGGCTTAGGTCGGGGCTGTACGGCGGATGGTCTAATAATTCTATGATTTCTTGCTCTAAAAACTCTTTTGTTCTGTGCGCGGTGTGAGTACTCGCATTGTCGTGATGGAGGATGATGCGGCGGTTGCAGTTCTCTTTACGGAGTTCAGAAACGACCTGTGGCAAACAAATGTTAGCATACCATTCTGCATTAACCGTTCTTTGTCCCTCAAGAGGAATAGTCGCAACATACCGGTTTTGGAGACAAACGTGGCCACCATTTTTTTTGCAACACTCCGTGAACGAACAATTTTTGTTTTTTGTTTCGGGTTCGTACGCGTATATCCAGGATTCGTCACCTGATACGATGTTGTATACAGCATTTGAGGATCCTGCGTGGAATCTTTCGAGAGTTCTGACGCACCAAGTAACGTGAGCCGCTTTTTGCTCTTCACAGAGCAAATGCGGTATCCATCGGGAAAACAACTTTTTTACACCTAATTGTTCATGCAAGATTATTTGTATTTGACTCATGCCAATGTAGACATTTGAGTTGCCTGAATTTCGCGGTATGTCACATGTCGATCTTCCTCAATCAGCTTACGCACAGCATCAACGTTTTCTTGGGTGACTGCAGTTTTTGGACGACCTTGACGGGGATCATCACTGAGCTTGACACGTCCACGTTGAAATTCAGCAAACCAGCGATAAATTGTGGTTTTGGATGGGGCTTCATCACCAAATGCAGAAATCATCCGGTCAACACACTGTTTTTGTGTTAAACCACTTCGAAAGTCATAATAAATCATCGCTCTAGAATTTTCTCGAGTCAATTCCATTTTCTCAACGACTAAACAAGTTTGACAAGACCTTGTGACAAGACCGAGAATCTTTTTTTAAATAAATAAACGGTATTCGATTTTTAAAACCAAGGAGTTTTAAATTAAAAAGATTTTAATATGATAGGAATAGTGGAAATATTCCATTCCCGATACTTTTAGTGCAGCCCTTGTAAAGCTTCTACCACTTTACTGAAATCTGAATCGACTGACATGACTCATGGACTGTACTGACTATTTATTTGGATGTTAACGAGACTTTAGACTTGACGATTTAGGAATACAGTGTTGAAAAATTGAAACGAAAGTTATATAAGCCGACGCCATATATTAAAAAAAAAAGGAAGGCTAATACCTCGTTTTCGTATTTTTAAATCGAAAATAAAATAATCGACACAGTGGAATACTCACGCTAAGGCTGGGACTATGTGAATCGGAATCCGGAAGGCCTAGAACTCTGGACTAATACAATAGAGCTGTAAATCGAACATAAAAGTGTCAAGTCAAATGTCAATGTCATATATGATAGATCGACACCGAAACTTCCTTTTTCAACTCTATTGTATTTGCACATAGTTCTATTTTCAGTGCTCTGAATTTTTACCGGCATTGCGGAATCCGGAGCATATTATAGTCCTTGCCTAATATTAGGTCCTTACATATGAAATAGCGTTTTGTCGTACTGGCTACTTTGGTCTAAACTCTAAACTATATCTTCTTTGGTTAGGAATTCCAATTTCAAATTTTTTCGCTATTTAGATATCGTTTTGTGTTTCGAAAACCGTAATTCAGTTGTTTTTTCCTCTTTTGTTTTTTTCTTTGCCGCAAAGATTTTTGATTTGATTGATCTTTGCGTCACTCTGTTTACAAAATGGAAAACTTGAAATAAGTAGGTAGGTATCGTATTATTTTCGAGTACGAGTTCCACCGTGGCATCAGTGCTGCAGAAACGGC
Source organism: Phengaris alcon alcon (assembly GCA_037179445.1). Taxonomy (NCBI): domain Eukaryota; kingdom Metazoa; phylum Arthropoda; class Insecta; order Lepidoptera; family Lycaenidae; genus Phengaris; species Phengaris alcon. Next base: position 172,742 of record JAYRCH010000168.1, on the reverse strand, counting down.
TCGAAGGATTAATGATGTATATGGCGACGGTGTCGTAAAAGAAAACACAGTACAAAGGTTCCAACGTTTTCGTTCTGGAAATTTCGAACTGCACAACAAGCCCCGTGGACGGCCGGAGACCAAAGTTGATAATGAAGAATTGTTGGCTATTGTGTAATCTGATCCATCGCAAACCAGGTCCGAGTTAGCTGCAGGCTGCGGTGTTAATGATAAAACTGTTTTAATCCACTTGAAGCAAATCGAAGGTGAAAAAGCTTGAAAGGTGGGTACCTCATGAATTGAGTGCAGCAAATCGACAAACGCGCGTCGACTGTTGCGTTACATTACTCAATCGGCACAATAATGAAGGTATTTTAAATCGAATCAGTACCTGTGATAAAAAGTGGATCCTGCACGATAATCGGAAACTGTCATCGCAATGGCTTAACCCTGGCGAACCAGCTAAAGCCTGTCCCAAGCGAAATTGACTCAAAAAAAGTTACTTGTGAGCGTTTGGTGGAGTAGTGCTGATGTCGTTCACTACAGCTTTCTTAAATCTGGCCAGACGATTACGGCAGAATATGTCTATTGCCAGCAACTGCAAATCATGATGGAAAAGCTAGCTGCTAAACAACCTAGGTTGGTCATTCTCTCTAGGCCACTGCTGCTTCAGGACAACACTAGACCAAACACTGCACAACAGACGGCTACCAAATTAGAGAAGCTTCAATTAGAATGTCTATGACATCCACCGTACTCCCTGGACCGGTATATTATGTTTAAAGAAAATCGACTTTGTTCCTCCTTTACAAAACGCCAATTTCATAATATGTAATATTAATATATATTGTATTATTGTGAGCTGGTTGCTGAGTCTTTTTCTCAAACCCACGGTAATTTTAGAAGCAGTGTTGCCAGGTGGATTGTACAATTTTATCTTTATAGCAAACTGTTAAAATCTGTATGACCATTTTGCAAGAAATCTGTTTATATTATCTGTATGATCAATGAAAAAAATAAGATTATAAAGATGGGATTATTTGTGATTGTGAATTTATAGTAGGATAGGTGCAGTAGATATACATCTTATAAAAAAATACAAACATTCAATTCAAATAGTATGTAGCTAGGTACTTTAACAAAATATTAAATCAACAAAATTATAAGTGTTTGAATTTTGGAATGAGAGAAAATAAGTTTTTGTCATACATATATATAGTGTGTTTTTTCAGTCCGTGTCCAATCTTTCAGGACTGAATATACTCTTGAATATAAGCAACTTTTACTATGGGATCAACTTTCCTACTTGAAAAGAAATTCAGCTTTTTCCTACAAAATGCATAGATAGCATTTTGATGGAACAGCTGATTTTTTTCCAAGAAGGTAAGTTGAGCCCATAGTAAAAGTTAGCTTATATTCAACAGTATACTCACTCCTGAAAGTTTGGACACTGCCTGAAAAAACACCCAGTATATGCATATAATATATGTATGACAAAAAATTATAATTAAAACTTATAATATTGTACTTATATTAATATAAGTTTTAACTATTGTTCAATTTTACCCAATAATTTCACGCTTCTGTGTCAGCCTGTCCTTCTGGTGCTGTAAAGAGTCAGCTTGTGGACCGAGATGGGACTATTTTTTGAATGTTAATTTAGGGTTTTATCGCATTGCATCTGCGTTTTTGTTGCAGCTACATATTATAGAAATTTTGCCATTTTTTTTTGCAAATATTTACGGAATTATTTCATTCAATTAAAATATTTTAATATTATAGGTATGTACTATTGATGCACTATATATATATATATATATTGACTTTATTATATTCTGTATCTGTTCAATATGTCATTATTGAGTAAGATTCTTCAATTAAGTATTCTCCATTATATAATAGTAAATTATTAAGTTAATGGCAAGTTAATTCAAAATATGTAAGTGAAACAATTTTTATCTGTTAGCATTATTTTCAATACCTACCCACCAAAGGAAGCATTTTCAAATGTTATTTTTAGGTATCCATAGTAACTACAAGCCATTAGGCGGGTCCACACCAAGCGAGCAGCCTCGCGAGGCAGCTCGGTTAGTGTGGACGTGCTTCGGCCGAGGCAAGCGCGCGCGCGCGCTGCCGCGGGCGAGCGACCGAGCGACCGAGCGCCCGAGCCATCGAGCCATCGAGTGTCGGATCCATTAGGATCACTTGCATTCCATAGTATAATTATTAAATTATACTAATAGAGGACTTAGGGAAGACGCCTGGTTAAATATTAGCCGCGAGATGCATGTACCGGTTCCTGTTTTAAAAAAGAAAATGGAGTCATTAATGGGATCCTTCAGGAGGGAAAAATAAAGAGAAAAGAAAAGTCGTTTAACAGGATCAGGTAAGATAATATATATTTATTAATTGTTTAAACATTTACTACAAAGAACTATTTATCTATTATAAAAACTTGTCACTTCTATTTTCCAGGTCGTGATGACGTTTACAAATCCAGCTGGTTTGCATATAATGCCTTTGCATTTATGTCCGATAGGAACGAGCCAGGTACCAGCCAGGATACTATGGAGAATGTGAGTACATATTATAGTTTTTATTGATAGTTATCTTGCCATGGGACAGTTCCATTTGTAATAAAATGTCTTGCTAGGTAGTCACATAACTCTTTAGCATCATTTCCTCCACGTCGTGGCATTTGTTGAATTGGTAATAATGATGTTAGAGTTGATTCATTTCGCCAACTTCAATCTCAAAAATTTCACTCTACTATTTCCCCGTCATTTCCCACCGCATCAAAAAAGCCGGGAGCTGCAAAGCTATTAGAAGATGGTCGTCGTAAATAGGTGTACAAATGTATTGATGCTGAGACTACTTTTGTTGCTTGTTCGGGTTCCAATAACATTGGTTTACGCAAAACTCTATAAACAGAATTTAACACTCCGAAAACATTTTCTACAACTCTTCGTGCTCTGGAGAGTCTATAATTAAAAATTCTTTCCTTTGAACCTCTTTCTGGATTACCCTCGTATCATGGTGTATTCATTTAGCTGAGAAGCTTTGTCACCTAATATATGTATAAAATGGTACTTTGGTATTGTACGGTATTTGCAAAATTGTGGGTGATGGGATGTAAAGTTCTCTTTTTTCAAGTTTTTGGTATAATTTTGTATTTTTAAATACACCTCCATCAGAAATCCGTCCTTTTCTCCCAACATTTGCATATAAAAACTTGTAGTTATCATCTACTAAGGCTAACAAAACTATACTTGAAAATGATTTATAAGTATCGTAGTCATTGCTACTGTTTATGGGAGACTGTAAAACAACATGCTTGCCATCCATCGCGCCCACAGCATGTGGGAAATTCCATTTATTTTGGAAACCGTTTGAAATTGCAAGCCACTCTTGTTCTGTACTTGGCACCTAAAACAGATATAAAAAGTATATATTATTTTACAGAATGAAACCGGTACTAACTTCTCATCATCATCAACATCTCAAGTCGCTCAAGACCTTTCACTTAACAACGACAACAATCAGCAGCAACAACAACAAGATGACACCAATAACACAAAATCCAGAAAACGAAGCAAAAGAAGACCTGCAAAAGACAGACGGTTTATCAGACGAAATTCTTTCTGAAGCTTTCAGGATTCTCCAGCAGTGCACAGAACCACAGCCAGCCCCACCGCCTTGTGACTCATACTCGGCATTCGGACAATACATAGTCAACGAATCGAGAAAATATGATCCAGTAACTCTATCGCACGTAAAAAAAGATATATGCGGAATAATATTTCAAGGTGACACAGGAGCTTATCAACAATATGGCTATTATACTCATATGGATCGTCCTAGCACTCATGCTTCATCCTACAACAATCCGATGTCCCCCTCACCACTAACTCCTCAACCCTCTATTACCCCCCCCATTCCGAAGTCTTTTCCAATTCAATCAGAGGTTCCATCTCCCTCTTCTCCTCCGGTGACTTCTCAAAATCCATCAGACATTCCTCCTCCCCCTTTGCCTCCTGCCTCATAATTATACTAAAACATACTATATAACAGCGAGCGACTATTTCAAAATAATTTCACCTTTCTTTCTTTTTATAGTTATTTTAAAGTTTTATTAAAGTGATTGGACTAAATTGACAAGATATTGGTATTTTTGAAGTGAAAACTTCTTTAGCGGCGCTGTGTACTTTTTTTGGAATGGGTAAAAATTTCTAAACTCGCGTCAGGACACGTGACCTGATCGAAAATTCGTAAGACGGATGGATAGAGGACAGGCGGCGCAGGGCGCTTGCGCGAATGTTCGTGTGACACTGATGGTGACAGCTGATGACTCGACCGTCAGCGTAGTGGCCACACTGCTGTGTATTCGTAAGAGATAAACTTTTTAATGTAAAATAATTGTAATAGTTCTGAAGTGTTAAATTTTTAATGTACTATAAATCGTCATGTTTGTGTACGATAGAGCAATAAATGAATATTGTATTCCACCACATAAATAATAGTACTTTTATACTGATAATGAAAGCAATTCGTACAAAATTATTCTCTAACCATTCCAAAATATCAAAAATACACAACGTTAATATTCAAGTTTTCACTTCTGCCGGCACTCCCGGAGTGCAACCCGTCGTTTTTTTTTTTACTTACCTTTACATAATCCTTTAAATGTTCGATGATGGCATCACAAACTTCAGGAACAATTTTCGAAATAGATTGTTTGGAAATGCGAAAGAGATACTGCAAACTGGTATAAGAATTTAAAAGCCAAATTTAAAAGAGGAATTATTTAGAAAATAAGTTTTATTTCATACATTTTTCTGAATTTTTACTTGGAAGTCGGATTTAATTTTTAGATTTCTACCTAAAGTATCTGTCTGAGGTTGCTATATTTATTTTAGGCAAATATTAGCTAGGCTCCTCGTTCCACACACACACTAATTTTTGAAGTTATTTGAAAACACCGATTGCGCGTAATCGTTACCGAACCGTCCGACATATTGTCCTGACATGCTCTTGGTTAGGTTATTTAGTATTGTGAAGACTAGTCAAACTGGAGACTAATCAAAAACTAATTACAGAAGGATGATATTATAAAAGCTCCCTATTTATTTCAAAGGAGACAAAACAATTCGGTTTTACGTTCTATATTCTGTACCTACCTACTAATGACAGAATAAAGTATATTTTATTATTACTTCGTGAACTTTTTTAATTTACTAACGAATATTTTATTACTGTGTTTTATTCTAGAACATTATTCAGGTATAAGGCTAAAGGCAATGCGCTCCGCCGACCGTCAGTCAACAAGACAAACGACGCGAATTACAGCGCCTGCTTTAATTAAATAGCAACGACACACTTTGTACGCTGCCATCACTAACATTCTTGGTGCTTATTTCTCTATTTCTTTTGAGGATCACTTCGAGCTGATTCTATGTAACAGAGTAAGTGCTTACTAGTTACTCCAACATGTAATGCAGCTCGGTGTTTTATATTTTATGTGACTTTATTCGGAGACAAAAAGGCGAAAACCTTGCGTGTCACTTCATTTTGCTTACATGCAGGATACTGGCTGACATGCAGGATAATGTCAAGATATTGTCTATATTTAAATAAAAAAATCCTTACCAGGAAAATGTCACGACATGTCTAAAGAGGGTTCTAAAATTCATTACCACCCCACATGTATCGGCATAGCTACCCCTAAAATACCAAAAATAAAGTCTAAGTATATGCAATTATCTATAACTTTACAAAATTTCGTCTATAACTTATCTACTAATTACCGACGTTATCAAGGGAGTATAAACGGACGGACGGACGGACGGACAGAGCGAGACTATAAGGTTTCCTTGTACTATACGTACCTAATGTAATGAGTACGGATAATATTCCATAAACATCCTGGTTAAATTACACTTTCCACACCTTTCCGATACTTCATGGAATTCTCAAGGATTAGAAAGGTATTTAACAAACAGAAGGATCGTCGGATGGTTAAGGATTAGGGTCGTCCATGGACAGTCGCAGTATTGAAAAAGTTAGAAATGTGGTTTAGCACACTATAAGGGCCGGCCGTAACTCCGCACTCCACAACGATCGTTTAACCGCGCTGTATCTATACGCGCGGATTATATTACACGATCGCGATTTAGCACGTATTAAGGTCGCCACAGACGAGGGGTCGATCGTTTCAGTTAGAACTGACCAAACTGATGGCCGAACTGACGTCAGTTACGTCAGTTCGGCCTGAACGGATTCGAGCACATACACGGAAAAAATCACATCCGACCGAACTGACGTCAGTTCGGCCCTTAGATTAATAACGCCTAGATAGTCTTCAAACAAACGCATCGTACATAGTAGGGCAAGCAACAAATAGATGTAGGCGTAAGCATTACATACCGGCACGCACACAAAACTTTAATGCTGTGGAGAACAGTTTAAGGGACAATTTCCACGGAAAATGTTGCTCTTAAAATTGGAATTATTGTATTTGTGTTTCTTAACATTGTGAGGGGTAAAAATATAACTTATATTTCATTTTAAACCACCTAAACACGATTTGTAAACATTATTTATATTAAACTGGTATTAATGAATATATTAAGGATTACCTTACTACTGAAAATACTTTAAATTGACAGTTAAAAAATCAGAAACTATTAAAAAACTTTGTCTTAGTTACAACTATTAGTTAGCCATGAAAATTTTGAAATAAATTTCTTATTACTAGTAACATTTTCACAATTTACAATAGAGCAGCAAGATGGCGACGAAATGTGATTTATTTTAAAATGTTATAAATATTTGGCTTAAATACAAGTCAAGTTGTACAGTCAAGTCAAGTCAAGTTGTCAGTACTTACATATGAAATGTTATGTCCCAAGCTTTTTTAATTCTTTTCCGATGCATTGTGACACCCCATAACGACACAAACCGTCATAATGTCCGACTATTAAAAAATAGTCGGGAGCCGATATGGCTCAGTATGATTTGTTCACAGTGATTGCACAGTAATAACACACAGGACTTTTTGCAATATTTCCACTTTAATAAGTATTTTACATTAATTTTAATATATTACACGACCGGTTCCGACAAAGTCATCATGATGACTTTGTCGAAACTTATTAAAGTGGAAATAGTGCAAGAAGTCCTTTGTGTTATTACTGTGAAACATGAATTTCCACCACGAACCTACAGTACAATCAATAACATATCACAGTGATTGCTTCACTTTTCATGCTCGTACCCGGTTTCTAGGCGTTTTAATCTAAGGTTCGGCCTGAACGGATTCGAGCACATACGCGGAAAATCGCATCTGGTTTGCGGCGAGCTTCGGTCGTGTTTTTAGGGTTCCGTAATACTTAAGAAACCCTTATAGTTTCACTCTGTCCGGTGACTCACGGACAGACGGACGTCTGTCTGTCTGTCTGTCCGCTCTCCTAGCTTCTGTAATAACTTTATGACAATAACTTTTGAAGTAATTTAAAAAAAAACCTATTGCGCGTTGATAGTTACGGAACCCTCCTTAGAAATGTCGTGACATGCTCTTGGTTAGGTTATTACTTTATTTATGAATTGTATTTTGCTGTAACAGTAGTCACGCTATCGACGAATCCGAATTATTGTGCCTTACATTTTTCCTATGCTACAGCAATAATTGTTATAGAAATCATTTCTCTTTGTTTTATAGTAATAGTCTTTAGATTTTATCAACCATAGTGGCTCTAAAGTTTCAAATACTTCAATGAACTCTAATAAATATTCTTTAGAACACGTTGCCATTTTTAGGGTTCCATACCCAAAGGGTAAAAACGGGACCCTATTACTGAGACCTTGCTGTCCGTCCATCTGTCACCAGGCTGTATCTTAACCTTCTTATACCGTGATAGCTCGACAGTTGAAATTATCACAAATGATGTACTTAGGTATTTCTATTGCCGTTATAACAACAAATACTAAAAACAGAATAAAATAAAAATTTGAGGTTCCCATACAACAAACGTGATTTTGTACGTTTTGTACGGAACCCCTCTTGCCGACTCGCACTTGACCGGTTTTATTTTACACTCGATTGTTATTACCGTTCAGTCCTATTTTATTACCGTTCAGTCTATCCGTTCAGGTCAGAATTAATGTTGCCAACTTAGTTGTTTTACAAAGTTTTACTACTAAATTTAGTATTTTATTCCCTCTTTAGTAGGAATTTAGTTGTTAGTAGTGGTTTTGTAGAAAATAGCCAGGCAGTAAATTATAATATGCAAAATACTATGGTAGCACGCCATTTTGCATATGCTATTATGACACCTTATCATAATAGCACATAGTACCACGCGTCCGTAAGTTGCTTAAAACTACCGATTTAATTTCTATATTACGTAATATTTCATACTATATTTTTTTTACGGTAAAATTATCAAATTTTCTATATATTAAAACTGAAAATGCAGTGATTTTTTGTTGTTTTTTAGGGATTTATATGTTTAGTAGCTTTTTATAGTTATCTGTACTCTTTTAGTAGTTTTTAGTAGAAAACGACGCGAGTTTAGTAGTTTCACAAAAACAGAATTGGCAACAAAGGAGCGAATCGCTTCAGTCCATCTGCCCGACTGATGCGATTTCGAAATTACACACAGACGATACGATTTTGCATCCGTTTAGGCCGAACTGAAGGAAAACCAGACCGTGTATGGTGCCCCTTAGATATGGTTATATAATAAAGAGGTATAGATATCGATAAAATATTAGTACTTACTTATGAAGTAAGCATACTTAATGTTGCTCGGTAATAAAATACACAAGTCGGATATTAATTTAAATAAAACATATTAATTGGTTTCGTCAGTTCCGTTAAATATTTGGCTACACCAATATTGATGCCGTTTGAATATAATAACTACTATGTTAAATATTAAACCTTAGTTTATGAGTCATTGATGTAATGATTATTATTATTACTTTTTTCATTTATTTAGGAACAAACAGTTATTTAACACAAAATGTTTTTATAAAGTAATACATATTTACGAAACGTAAACCTAGAGTTCCATAGAAAGAAGTAATAAATATATAAAACTTAAATCTACAACACATGCATTCGGATCAGCTTATAATAATGTTTCTAATTTTGTAATTTGAATTTTGTTTCATTTTACTTAAAGAGCAATGAAACAGATCTAAATCATCAAAATACTTATTATATATTGCAAGACCTTCTAATAAAAGCATTATTAGCATTAGAAGTCCTTGATTTCGGTACACTAAAATGGTTTCTTTTTCTAACATTTCTTTCTTGTCTCCGGGACACACGAATCTCAATACTTCTAAGTAGCTCAGGTGTATCTAGAATGTTATTAATTAAAAAAAAAAAAAAAATTAATTATTTTGTATAAGAACACATCACAAACTAGACAGCGCGGCGCTTTGCCAAGAGAGGTATGTTATATCTCGAAATTGAAGATTCGTAATCAGTATATAACTTACCTATTCTAAATTCCAAGAACTTAAAAAAAAATTTCTGTAGTGTTTCCAATCTCTCAGAGTGAGTTTTGTATTCCACACCGTACTAGTTCGCTAGTACTATACTATAGTATATTTCGCTATATTATAGCTATATCCACAGTCACTCTAAGTGACTGCGGATATAGCTATAATATAGTATCTTGTAGGTAAAATAATTTTTAAAAGGCTTAGAGATACGCAGAATAAAACTCATTTGTTTATAGGCCTTAGCTAATATTTTATTAATGTGTGAAACAAATGTAAGCTTAGAGTCCATTGAGACACCTAGATCGCGAATCTCTGATTCTCTCTCTTTATCTTTCTTTTCTTATTTTATTCTCTCTTTTTAAATATTTCCCACCAAGTTTATATTTCAATGAAATCGGTTTATGTTTGAGGCTAAAAGTAATTTCTTTGCATTTATCAGGGTTAAGGAAAAGGTAATTTTTCACACATTCATTTACAAAAACCGTTAAATCATTTTGAAGAAGTTCACAGTGGTATGTGATATGGATACCTCTAAATATTTTTGTATTGTTGGCATAAAGTAGGGTGTAGTTATTTTTTAAAACATTACTTAGGTCATTTATGTATAGAACAAATAGTAGTGGTGCTAAATGTGACCCTTGAGGCACAACAGAGGTTATTTGCCTATAATTAGAAGTAAAGCCTTTTAAAACAACAACCTGACACCTGTTATTTAGATAAGAACTTAACCAGCGAAACAGATCGCCGTAGACACCAAGATTCCATAGTTTTAATAATAAGGTGTAGTGAGAGATTTTGTCAAAAGCCTTGGCAAAGTCGGTGTCCACGGCGTCTACTTGATATTTTTTATCAAAGGCATCGCGAATAATTTCCGTAAAAGATAAAAGATTACTCTCAACGCTACGTCCCCTATAGAAACCGTGTTGTTGCGGAGAAATAAATGGACGGACAACAGCAAATAGTTGTTGAGAAATAATGTCTTCTAAAATCTTTACAAATACACAGGTCTTAGAGATGTGTCTGTATTTTTCTATATCATCGCTTAGAGAACCCTTGGGAATTGGAGTTAGTTATCCAGGCCCTTTTCCATGCCAAAGGAAAACAACCTTTTGATATAGATTTTTTATACAAAATAGTTAGAGGAGTTGTTAGTGCAGATGCACATTTTCTTACGAGACTCGGATGTACACCATCAGATCCTGCTCCTTTTTTAGGATAAACTGATTTTAGAAATTTATTTATTAAGTTAAAACCTATAATAGTTATAGTCTATGGCAACTGTGGCAACCCCAAGACTGGGGGGGGTAGTCTATAACAATAATTAATACTAAAAATAGAATAAAATAAAAATTTGAGGCTCCCATACAGCAAACCGATTTTTTCCGTTTTGTACGGAACCCCTCTTGCCGACTCGCACTTTGCCGGTTTAATTTTACACTCGAATTTTATTACCGTTTAGTCCAATTTTATTACCGTCAGTCCAATTTTATTATCGCCCAGTCCATCCGTTCAGGTCAGAATTAATGTTGCCAACTTAGTTGTTTTACAAAGTTTTACTACTAAATTTAGTGTTTTATTCCCTTTTTCTATTTTAGTAGGAATTTACTTGTTAGTAGTGGTTTTGTACAAAATAGACTTTTATATTAGTAATCATAATATGCAAAATAAACACACCGGCATATTTAGCGGAACACAAAAAAGGGTCCATAATTAAAAAAATATGGTTTTATTTTAAAATCTACTTACTACACTTATTTTGTTATTTAAAGTTTCATTTGGTTTACTTAAAATGAGATCACATTAAGAACAGATTTTGCGAGTAAAGGCTATTTGTGAAAAATTGTACATTTTTGAACTTTTCATGTAACCGGGAAAAGTGAAAATTAATATTAAAATAACAATTAATTAAATTAGAAAAATGGTGATTAATATCGCGTATTTCCTCCACGTGCTCTTATTAAAGTTTCTACCCGTCTAGGCATACTGAGAATGATGTTATCGATGGTCTCCTGGGATAGTCTCCGCCATTCCTCAACTACGGCAATTCGTAGTTCACCCACGTTGGCAGGAGCTGGAATTCTGGACTTAACTTTTCTTTTCAGCAAGTCCCAAACGTGCTCTATTGGGTTCATATCCGGTGATCTCGCCGGCCACTCCATAACAGTGATATTCATATCATTAAGATAAGCTTGAGTTACCCGAGCGGTATGCGGCCGAGCATTATCCTGCATAAAAACAAAATCGTCACCGATATATGGGGCAAATGGTACGACATTTTCTTCTAAAACTTCTCTGATATAGCAGTCTGCAGTCAGATTCCCTCTGTCAATCACTACCAAGTCTGTGCGAGCTCCCAAACAAATGCCCGCCCAAACCATTATTGATCTACCACCGTATGCAACTGTAGTTTCAAAATTTGTCTGAATGTATCGTTATCCTTTGCGTCTATATATTTTTTGCCTGCCGTCAATTTGATTGAAGAGAATTCTGCACTCATCACTAAACAATACCTTACTCCATTGGTCCACGTTCCAAAGTCGATGTTCCTGAGCAAAGTTAACCTGTTTCTACGATGATTTACCTCGAGCCTTGGAGCCTTGGCGGGCACAAATGAACCCAAACCAGCTTCTTCGAACCTTCTTCGTACCGTACGCTCACTTACGGTTGCTTGCTACACACCCCGCACTGCTTCTAACTCATGTCGGGCTTGGACGGCCGTCAAACGGGGGTTCCTACGTACACGAAGCCGAATGAAACGATCATCACTACTCGAAGTGCGTCTTTTTCTGCCTTGTCCTGCTCTTCTCACATAAGTACCGGTCTCCCTGAACCGTTGGATACTGCGATGGATCGTTGAAACTGGTCGACGAAGATCTCTGGATATCACTCTGTAGGTTTGACCATTTCTTCGCATTTCGAGTGCCCTGGTAATCTCCGTTGGGGCTAAGTCAGGCATAATTCAGTCCTCAACTCCAAAAAGATACGCGATTAAAAAAAACTATTAAAAAACAGTATTTCAATGAAATTTTAAATCAAACTCTGTAGGAAGAAATACTCGAAGTTCTCTCCAGATAAGGTGTATTTGAATAAAATTAAAACAATTGCATAAAATGTGATGTTCAGTTGTTTTCTTAATTTGAAAATATTTCTTTTTAAATTAAATGACGTATAAACCAGCCAGCAACCTTATATGATACTGATATCAAACCTTTATTTTATGTTCCGCTAAATATGCCGGTGTGTGTACTATGGTAGCACGCCATTTTTAATATGCTATAATGACTCGTTACCATAATAGCTCGCGTCCGTAAGTCGCTTAAAACTACCGATTTAATTTCTATATTACCTAATATTTCCTACTAAATGTTTTTTTTACGGTAAAATTAACATATTTTCAATATATTAAACCTAAAAATGCAGTGGTTTTTGTGACTATCATTTATTTATTGCCAGTGTTAAGAAAATCCTTAATATATTCTTTAATACCAGTTTAATATAAATAATGTTCACAAATCGTGTTTAGATGGTTGAAAAAGAAATATAAGTTATATTTTTACATCTCACGATATTAAGAAAAACAAATACAATAATTCCAATTTTAAGAGCAAAAATTGTCCCTTAAATCTGTAACCACTCCACAACTTAAAAGTTTTGTTTGTGTGCGTGTCGGTACGTAATGCGTAAGCCTACATCTGTCTGTTGCTTGCTTCACTTTGTACGATGCGTTTGTTTGAAGACTATCTAGGCGTTATTAATCTAAGGGCCGAACTGATGTCAGTTCGGTCGGATTCGATTTTTTCCGTGTATGTGCTCGAATCCGTTCAGGCCGAACTGACGTCAGTTCTAACTGAAACGATCGGCCTCACGTCTGTGGGAGCCTTAACGCTGATATTGTCAGGTGACGTACTTGTTTCGTTATTTCTGTAATTTTAATTTGTTTAAATATTCCCTGATGATATTTTATGAATGTGTTTTCGAAACACAAATGCATGAGTAAATAGCGGTATAAATTGGAATTCTTAACCAAAGAAGATATATTCGAGATCAAAGTGGCCAGAACGACAAAACGCCAATTTCATATGTAAGGACGTAATATAAGGTTGACTTTGAAGAGTCAACCATTTGAGAATTAATCCTTAAATTCATATTATACACTTTTAAATGTAATATTTTATAGACCAATCTATCACACGCATCGCATAAAATTTGAATCAAATTAACACATTTATCCGCGCGTTTGTGTTTCTGCTAGTGCAGCGGAAGTTACGTCTGTCTGTCCGCCCAAGTTCTATAATTATGAACATAAATTGATGTTTAGTACAGTTATAGATCATGCATTACGTATAGGTACTGTATAGATTTAACTTTTGGCATTACCTATAAAGCTACTACTTAAAAATGCTTTGTAATTCGAAGCTTGTTTATTAGTATAATAACAACCGTGGCTATCCGATGTTAGTTCTTGTTAATCTAGCTTACTTCAATGCAAGTGTTGAGTAAGGCAAGGAAGAGAGCGTGTATATTAAAAAAGCTACATCGGTTTTTATGTATCTCTGTTAAATTTAGAAAATATAAGTAGACCATAAATATTGCGACTTCGTCGTAAAAAATAAAAATGGATGATACAATCAGCGCGGGTATCACGGGCTAGGGCGGGGTGGGGCCGGGCAGGGATCGTTTGAACCGGGATTACGGCCCGCGATATCGCGCGGTAATGGGATCGGGCGGAAATATGTGCGGGCGAATATCCGCAAGCCGCTAAACTCCGGATTACCGCCCTATGATTTTTGACCCAATCTAAGATATTGCGTAATCAAGAAACCACTTGGCGATTAACGACATCTGCTGTGAGGCTCGAATTTGCTGTGTATTTTTGCTAAGCTAATACAATACGAAAGTGTGTTTCTATAATATGTTAACGGAAATGTAAGTAATCCGTCTTTGTATTATAATTCCTAAAATCGCACGGAAATGTGTGAAATAAATTATATTAGACATAACAGGCGAGGCGTCCATACAAGCCAGCTTCTCTTATGAATATTGCTTATTTATAATACATATTTCTTTTTAAAATACAGCACTAAAACAAAACAGTAATTTGCGCCCAAAACCTTGCGCTAACACCTTGTGACGAAACAATTCCGTTAGACGCACGAGAGGCGCCGGGATGAAATAAAAAGTCAGTATTAATTTACCGACTTCTATGGATAAAAATGAACCTTATATTCATAGAACTAAAAACAAATGAAAAATTACAAAAATATTAGATTTTCATTATTTTAAGGTGGGCAGGGTTCATATGGCGCTAAGCGCAATAAAAAATAAGAATCGTTCTTCTATATTATAATAGATATTTGCTCACGCTTCGGCACTGTTAGACATATTTCCTAGGAAATCTATACATTTCCTTAATAACAATCGGAAATGTTAATGTTAATCAACATTCAACATGTCAATGGAATATTTTTTTTTTGTCATAACAATATTAGGTCATTACGTATGAAATTGGCGTTTTGTAAAGGAGGAACACAAAGTCGATTTTTTTAAAACATAATATATTTATTTAATCAAAGTATATACCATTGCTATCTATTCCTTTACTAAAAAAACCATTCGGACAGGAATCAATAAAATCTTTGAAGGCGCTTTGGACTGCCCCAACGGAGTTGAATATTTTTTTTCCTGTGCAAGTTATCCAAACTTCGAAAAAAATGGTAATCTTTAATGGTATCTGTTGGAGCAAGGTCCGGGGAGTACGGTGGATGTAATAGACATGCCAATTGAAGCTCCTCTAATTTGGTAGCCGTCTGTTGTGAAGTGTGGTCTAGCGTTGTCCTGAAGCAGCAGTGGCCTAGAGCGAATGACCAACCACGGTCGTTAGCAGCTATTTTTTCCATTATGATTTGCAGTTGCTGGCATTAGACTAGATTTAAGAAAGCTGTAGTGAACGACACCGGCACTAGTCCACCAAACGCTCACAAGGAACATTTTTTGAGCAAATTTTCGCTTGGGGCAGGCTTTGGCTGGTTCGCCAGGGTTTAGTCATTGCGAGGAGCGTTTCCGATTATCGTACAGGATCTACTTTTCATCACAGGTAATAAATTCGATTTAAAATCCCTTCATTATTGTGCCGGTTGAGTAATGTAACGCAGCAGTCGACGCGCGTTTGTCGGTTTGCTGCACTCAATTCATAACCCACCTTTCAAGCTATTCACCTTCCCAATTTTGTTCAAGTGGATTAAAACAGTTTTATCACTAACACCGCCGCCCCTGCAGCTAACTCGAACGTGGTTTGCGATGGATCCGCTTCCACAATAGCCTTCAATTCTTCATATCAACTTTGGTCTCCGGCCGTCCACGGGGCTTGTTCTGCAGGTCGAAATTTCCAGAACGAAAATGTTGGAACCAAAAACGCACTCTGATTCCTTTTGCGACACCACCACCATACCATACACATCATTAATCCTTCGAGCCGTTTCTGCAGCACTGGTGCCACGACGGAATATAAAACACAAAAGGAAGGGGCATAGCTAGAATGATTATTGAAAACCGCTGTCGCCAAACTCACACAAAAACATTTTACGCACACTGAAAATTAATCAATTATAACTGTAACAATTTCTTGAAACCACAATGTAATAACGACATTTAAGAATGATACAAAAACGACCTTATCCCCTTGACAATAATGTAGAATTTAGCAATTACACATTGTGACTGTTATTGGCATTCCTTCGACATGCTTTCGGCCATCTTTGACTACTTAGTTCAACTATTTGACGCTCTTGAAATTTGCATTTTATGCACGCAAATTTGCACTTTACAGTCATAGATGCAAGGTTTTAATCAGTTTTAATTCAAATTCGTGTGATTGTTTCTTTCTAGAATGTTCTGCTACTCAAATAGGGATGTAATCATATGAGTGTTTATGATCTCGATAAAATAAATAGATTCTGAAATCAATCAATATAAATAATATGTATAGTTATATGTAAAAAGGGTAATAATTATTGATCGTGCGAACAAAAATAGTTTGCGACTGCACATGAGCATACTGTGAATTTGGCAGATAATTAATATAATATATATAATCTATACAGATAAACAAAATTGAAGTGTCTGTTTGTAATTTCAAATTAACAGCCTTTATTTTCACTTAATGCATTTAAAAGTATGATCGGTACTTACAATAAAATATAAATTGTTAACATTTTTCTGTCCGTCTGTCAGTCTGTGTGTTTGTTCCGGCTAATCTCTGAAACGGCTAGACCGATTTTCACGGGACTTTCATTGGCATATATAGCTGATATTATAAGGTCTAGCATAGGCTACTTTTATTTTAGGGTTCCGTTTAAAAAATAAGGTGTCATTTCCATTAGTTCTATGCAAACGAAGTTGCGGGCATCAGCTAGTCAGCTAATACTTAATATAATTTTATATTAAACTTTTATTCCTTGGACAAATTTGTATGATATTTCGTACGAATTGAGTACGGAAAAGATAATGTGAAAAAGGAGGCGGTTATACGTTCGGGTAATAATAATTTCGTTTCGGGTCCTGAAAAGTCGCGGATCGACTGTTTAGTCGACGGTACGCGCACTTCAATACATTGCAATGCAAAATGAGCGCGTAATCGATAGTTGTCCAACTTTTTAGTCAAAAGCAGATCGATACAGCTTTTTGATTTTTTTATCGATCAACTATCGAGTTGATAGTATGCGCACGATCTATATTGATATAATCTTATGAAACAAAACAGTTGTTCAACTTAAAGTTATATGTATGCGCTAGCCCTAAAACTGTATTTGTGGTTTAAGAAAAATGTATGAATACTTATGTACTTGATAACACATAATTTTTTTTGTGGGAACTACATGCTGATCTAAATATCTGTATCCTTTTTTTGTTATAAGGATTGCATTTTCTGCAAAATATTCTGAACAAATGCAACTCGATTTCGTAGGCATCCATTTGACCCTACCAGTCGCAGTAATCCACTTCTCTTTTGTATGAGGATCTTTAGGAAAACTAAAACGGAAATAATCAATACTTTATATAACTATTTTGATTTTAGTTAAAATAACAATTACCTATATCTAAAATTAATAAATCGATGATATCGTAAGTCACAACCCTAATGTTCGTTCCACCTGCGCCTGTGCACAATTTCAGATTGTACTTACTACTCGACACCAGATGGCGTATTAAGGCTCATATAATTTTAGACTTTATTTCAATAGCAATACGTGTCGTTCTTAATTTTCACTAATATTTTAAATTGATGGAGGATTTTCTGAAAGATTATTTATTAATTATAAATTAAATAATGACTTACCGATCGTAGAAGAAACACCTGATCGTAGTAAGTTCTTCGTACCATTATTGTTTTCGCACTCGAGGATGGAACATCGAGTTAATGTGTACGAGTGTTTTTAAAAAAACTCCTTATAAGGAGTTTTTTTATAAAACACGCGTATGAAAATCACCGGCAGCACATGTCACAATACTTTGCAACCACAAAGCAAGTGAGTCCAGTTAAGTCTCGCTGTTCTTAACTATGACAAGCGGGCCACGCCCACATGCCCTTTCCTCTTGTGTTTTATATTCCGTGGGTGCCACGGTGGAACTCGTACTCGAAAATAATACGATATTTCAAGTTTTCCATTTTGTAAACTGAGTGACGCAAAGAAAAAACCAAAAGAGGAAAAAATAAATGAAGTACGGTTTTCGAAACACAAATGCATGTGTAAACAGCGGTATAAATTTGAAATTGGAATACCTAACCAAAGAAGATAGATATATTATATTTGAGATCAAAGTGGCCAGTACGACAAAACGCCGATTTCATATGTAAGGACCTAATACTTTACTTAGTTTTTTGCCATAACTCGTTAGCCATAAATAACGTTGTGTAGTTTTGGGTTGGGTTAGAACTTTTTTATCACGTTCAAAACGTCTTCGGAGTGGTAACTCGGCCTCACAAAAACCCGGCGTGAAATAACGTTTCTTTAGTTTTGGGTTAGGTTTGTGTGAGTAGTATGTATAGTAATGTAAATGAGTATGAGTAAGTATGTAAAACGTGTAATGTCTTATGTTGATTGGTCAGTAATAAATCATATTCTGATGGATCAAGCTGTTTGATATCTCCATTAACGCGACCTTACACGGCGACCCAGCCATCCGAGACAGGCTGCCGAGTCCGTTCGCGAAATTTTAAATTCTTGAAAGTATAAATAAAAAGACGTTCAGTAAATTTTCGCGATGTGCCGGTCAAATATTCAGAACGTTTTTATTACACAAAGGGGTGCTTTAAATTCCACTTCGATGACAGATTAACATTTATCGAACATTAGTATTGTTATGTTCGTAATCTGCACCTAGGTATTGCGGTACCCTAGGCTATTTATACACTATACCAAAGACGCATTCGTGGATTCGTAATGAGGTTTTGGCCCAAAACCTCACGCGTTCGTTCCGACGATCCACCCCGGAGACTCGTGTCTGCTACGAGTGCCGCCAGCAGCGCCAGGAGCCTGAGCACCACCACCAGGAGGCCGGTGTGAGACTCTCGAGCAGTAAGTGATTTGTGATTATTAACATAAAAACCAAAAGGCATGTAGTAGCAAGTGCAGTGACGAGTGTTGTATCGTTAAATTTATAATTACCTAAATGAAAAAAGCCAAGTATTTCCTTTGCAAAAAGTTATGAGATGTCGTAGAGGCCATTGCAGACCGATCGAGAAGAAAATTCAAGATCGTCCATTTAATTAGTTACTCATAAATTTGTAACCGTATGTTGGATTTTTTTTTTATATAATTTATTATAGGTATTAAATAGTGACTTAGCAATGAGCACTTTAATAAATCAATATATAAATAAACACACCGGCTATTTAGCGGAACACAAAAAAAGGTCCATAATTAAAAAAATATGGTTTAATTTTAAAATCTACTTACTACACTTCTTTTGTTATTTAAAGTTTCATTTGTTTTACTTAAAATGAGATCACATTAAGAACAGATTTTGCAAGTAAAGGCTATCTGTGAAAAATGGTACATTTTTGAACTTTTCATGTAACCGGGAAAAGTGAAAATTAATATTAAAATAACAATTAATTAAATTAGAAAAATGTTAATTAATATCGCGTATTTCCTCCACGTGCTCTTATTAAAGTTTCTACCCGTCTAGGCATACTGAGAATGATGTTATCGATGGTCTCCTGGGATAGTCTCCGCCATTCCTCAACTACGGCAATTCGTAGTTCACCCACGTTGGCAGGAGCTGGAATTCTGGACTTAACTTTTCTTTTCAGCAAGTCCCAAACGTGCTCTATTGGGTTCATATCCGGTGATCTCGCCGGCCACTCCATAACAGTGATATTCATATCATTAAGATAAGCTTGAGTTACCCGAGCGGTATGCGGCGAGCATTATCCTGCATAAAAACAAAATCGTCACCGATATATGGGGCAAACGGTACGACATTTTCTTCTAAAACTTCTCTGATATAGCGGTCTGCAGTCAGAATCCCTGTGTCAATCACTACCAAGTCTGTGCGAGCTCCCAAACAAATGCCCGCCCAAACCATTATTGATCCACCACCGTATGCAACTGTAGTTTCAAAATTTGTCTGAATGTATCGTTTCCTTTGCGTCTGTATATTCTTTGCTTGCCGTCAATCTGATTTAAGAGAATTCTGCACTCATCACTAAACGACACCTTACTCCATTGGTCCGCGTTCCAAGGTCTATGTTCCTGAGCAAAAGTTAACCTGTTTCTACGATGATTTACCTCGAGCCTTGGAGCCTTGGCGGGCACAAATGAACCCAAACCAGCTTCTTAGAACCTTCTTCGTACCGTACGCTCACTTACGGTTACACCCCGCACTGCCTCTAACTCATGTCGGGCTTGGACGGCCGTCAAACGGGGGTTCCTACGTACACGAAGCCGAATGAAACGATCATCCCTACTCGAAGTGCGTCTTTTTTTGCCTTGTCCTGCTCTTCTCACATACTCGTAAGTACCGGTCTCCCTGAACCGTTGGATACGAGTACTGCGATGGATCGTTGAAACCGGTCGACGAAGATCTCTGGATATCACTCAAACTTGTAGGTTTGACCATTTCTTCGCATTTCGAGTGCCCTGGCTTGAATGAATTATGCCTGACTTAGCCCCAACGGAGACTCCGTTGGGGCTAAGTCAGGCATAATTCAGTCCTCAACTCCAAAAAGATACGCGATTAAAAAAAAACTAACTAACAAACAACAGTATTTCAATGAAATTTTAAATCAAACTCAGAAGGAAGAAATACTCGAAGTTCGCTCCAGATAAGGTGTATTTGAATAAAATTAAAACAATTGCATAAAATGTGATGTTCAGTTGTTTTCTTAATTTGAAAATATTTCTTTTTAAATTAAATGACGTATAAACCAGCCAGCAACCTTATATGATACTGATATCAAACCTTTATTTTATGTTCCGCTAAATATGCCGGCCGGTGTGTGTATTATGGTTACTAGTAGCTTAAAGCCAGTGATAGCATCTTATTACCTGCAGTGATGCTATTATTTTGATCTAGATTGTGTTGACGATTTTTAAATTAGACTTAACCGTGTTTCTCTTTTATAGGTCTACAAAAAAGTCCGCGATGGCATAGATATGTCTATCATTTAAGGATAGGTTACTATACCCATTGTAAGTTTAAAACAATGATCAGAAATAATGTGGTATTTTCAGAATTTATTTAGACGTACATAATTTTATTATCCTTATCAAGGAGATATCTTAAAATTAAAAAGTACGTGTGAAAATTTATTATACAGTATATATTTTTACTCTGTGCTATTACTATATCGCGGGTATATTTGCTATAGAAGTTTTTTGCCACGAACACTCCCACGCGGGCGAAGCTGCTGGCAAAAGCTAGTTTAAAATAAATATCTATACAAATGAATAAAATTGAAGTGTCTGCTTGTAATTTTAAATTAACAGCTTTTCACTAAATGCACACGAAAGTTTATATGGTACTTGCAACAATATATCAAAATTTAAAAAAAATTGCCTGTCCGTCTGTCTTTCTGTTTGTACCAGCCAATCTCTGAAACGGCTGGACCGAATTTCACGGGACTTTCACTGGCAGGTAGCTGATGTTAGAAGGCGTAACTTAGGCTTTGATAAGTCATAATTTTATGTTATTTCGCCAATATCTCAAAAACTGTACATTGTATAAAAATGTTCTAGGTGCTAGGATGAAATAAAAGCCTGTAAAATTATCTATAACTTTGATTTTATATAATTTTTCCATATTCCAACCGTTTTCCAACTACACGCCCCAGAAGTGTAGGAATGTAAGTTATTCAGACGTACCTATGCGCCGTTCGGTCGCCGCCGCACGCCCGACGTTCTCGTGCCGAGTGTGTAGGTACGTGTAGGTACGTGTAGGTGCTGCTCATAAAAAATATAATTTAATTTTAAAGCAATTAATATTCATGTAAAAAATTGAAATAAATATGTTGTATTCTTAACACTTAAGAGAATTGATTCCCGTTGGAAATATTATATTTAAGTTAATTTTTGAACGAGTTAGACGATTGTGACAGACTATAAGTAAATATATAATATGCGTAAAGTCAGTTAAATAATCTTTGAGACGATAATTTACTGAGTAGTTTAGACATAAAAAAATAAAAAGTATTGGTTTTTAGATTTTTAAGGTTAACACAATGTCGTCGACCTCACAGCTGGTCAGTGTTGTAAAGAGTGCAATGTAATTTTATTTTGTGTGTTTATTCCCGTTTTGTAATTATTTTTCTGCCTTAACGTCTTTGCACAAGCAGGAAATCATGTGTCCAAAGTTTCTATTATTGATTTTACAAAACGGCATATACAGAATGTTTGGCTGAACGTAGACGATCCATGAAAATAGATCCGGAGGTGAAGACGAAACACTTGATTTTCAATAAGCGTTTCCAGTATTCGGCTGTCCAAGGAGCATTTAAAAGTAGCAGTTTTTTTTAAATAGTTATTTTTTATTCTGTGGTTGCGGTAACTTTAAAGTGTAACTAAGATTATACAGTTGTTTTAAAAGTTAAGTGTTAAAATATGAATTAATATATTTCAGGTTCTAATTGTGCTTAGATTAGTAATTATACTTCTATTATTAGGATTAAGTGCTCATGCTGGGATCTGTGGAAACTTACTCAGATGGTGAGAGTCTTACCTCATGAATAGGTCGCAGTTGGTAAAAATCAGAGGCTACAAGTCGGATACCAAAATAGCGCTAAGCAGAGTTCCTCAGGGCTCGCACCCACCCCCCTTTCTTCTTGATTTATGTAAATAACTTGTGTTCCGCTATTACATCCGGATACCAAATTGTACCGTAAAATTAATGAGAAAAATATAAGTCGTCTTCAAAATGATGTAAACACAATAAATCATTGGTGTTCGGCTAATAGAATGTTAAAAAACTCGTCTAAATGTTTTCACATCAAACTTACAGGCAAACGAGATCCTATACCTAATACCTGCTACTTATTATGTATCAAACTCTCCAATTGCAGAGGTCTCGAGCATACGGGATCTCGGTGTGGTGTTGGGCACCAAGTTGGACTGCCGGGAACACGTTTGGCTGGACTCGTAATCCGCCAAACCAAAGTCTTTAACGATTGTGAAATTCCGATTCTCCTTTACAACTGCTACGTAAGACCGATTCTAGAATATTGCTGTTGAATATGGAGCCCATCCTATGCAGTACACATCTCCCGAATAGAAAAACTTCAGAAACAGTTTTTGTACCATATTACTTATGCACATAATCTTTGTCATGTTTTAAGCGTGCGTTTTAACCTATGCGTCCCGGCTTGAGTATTTCAAACTTATTTCCCTAGAGAAACATGTGTACCTGTTCAAACTAATAAATGGTAAGCTAAATACTCCTTATTTAACAGAAAAACTACAATTAGCTGTTCCACGGCCAGGTAGCCGTCTGCTAGAAAAACTTTTAGCTTGCCCTCGTCTCGTACTAACTATAGTCAGCACTCACCATTGTACCGTATGTGTTCCGCTTATAATAAAGTTAGTAACGAAATTGTATATCATTTTCATGCATCTGTTCACTGTTTAAAATCGTATTTACTGAAAAATTGTTAATTTTTGATTTATGTTTTCGTCATTGTAAATGATAGGGATGTTCCTACCTGAACCTTCAGTATAAAGCATGCAGTCTTCACTTCAAGAAGGTCAACATTACTGTAATATTATATATATAAGGAATGAATTAAGTACTAATTTTAAGTGTTTGGCTGGTTTTGTGAACCTTATAAAAAAAGATTGCCAAATTAAACAATTTTTTTCATTATGTGTTTTATTACAGCCCAAACATGTCAGTCACCTATTTTTGCAAAAAGCAAAAAACAAAATGGCAAATGTTTTAGAATCAGTCCAATATTTTGATATCAAATTCAAAGGAGTCCAAAAGGTTTGTTTTTTCCCATCCGGATCAATATTTCACGGATTGACTAAATTCTACTAAACATTCTGGATACTTACCTAGTTGAATGTTCCAGGCGAAGTTTCACGGTATCTAATTATAAAGACTGAAGAACATAATATTAACTTATTAGTGTTAACATAGTTGGAAGTTTGTTTCAGCTTCACGCTCGTGCCGGCTCGGCTCTGCTCGGCTCGGATCGGCTCGGCTCGGCTCGAAGGACTCACTTCAAGAAGCTTAGCGCGGTTAATTGTCGTACTAACTATTCCTCAACTTCCAAACCGCTCCAACTGCGTTATACTTACGTGACTTACTTTACTTAGTTTACCCATAGAACTATGTTGTGTTGCGAATACGTTTTTGAAATAATTAATTGTAAATTTGTAACTTGTAATCTACAAATAATGTTGCAAAATGCAATCCAAAAAAAAAAAAACATAACAAAATCAGTGAGCTACCGCGTATAATACAGTTACATAATTTTTATATCAATGCGTGAACATTGAACACGTGAACAAACATATAAAACCACACATCGCGACACCTCGCCTTACATGGTAAGGTGTAGTTTCATTACAATATGTGTGTGCGTGAAACCGTGTAATTTCACGGCGAGGCGTAGTTTAGACCGCGCGGCCTCTCTGTGTGGTTTACAGAAATGTTTTTCCTTTTTTATTTGGTGTTAGATTTACGTGTGACTCTCAGCGGTGTCCATGATACAGCAACACTCTTATTTTACTTATGTGAGTGAGACCGACTTAAGTCCAGTCTCCAACATGTAAATAACTTACACGTACTGCCCGTTGTTCAACAACAAACTACTAACTAGACTCGAAACTTACGTCCGTAAGTCCTATTGTAAACAGCTAAGAAACTACTTACGTAAGAATTAATAAATAATAGTAAATATCTATGGACGCTTCACACCACGTCAACCTGGCTCCGTGCTAAGTATCCGAAGAACTTGTGTTACAGGTACCAGAACGGGAAGTATAATATATTTAATACTTTTATACTATACATATATTTAAGATTTTTATTATATTATACACATATTTAATACACATCCATGACCCAGTAACACAGAAAAACTTTTTATTCCTTTGGCGTGATTCGAACCTGCGACCAAAGCACCAACGCGCTGAACCACTGAGTCATTCACAGTCACTACAAAAATTTGTGAAGTGAAACATCTTTGGGAGCGAAATTCCAAGGTCGCGTCCCGACAAGATTTTGAATATAACGCCATCATTCGGAAGCTACTTATACTTCTCACATAACAACTTAACTTTCTAAAGAGTGTACAATTTTTTTTTAAACTATTTTTGAAGTTATGTTCTTTAGGCACTAAGAGTGTATTTTTTTTTTATTATAAATGATGAATAAAGTTTCACTTCCGCCATGTGTACGCGTCATGTTTTTTATTACGCCGTAGGCGGCGTAATAAAAACGGCGGCTAACGAGTAACGTTCCCACTGTTGGGGTGCGGGTCTCTACTCAATGTGAGGACGATTAGGCGTAGTCCACCACGCCAGCTTACTGCCGTTGACAGACTCGGTTAGTCTTCTCAGACACTCCGGTTCTCACACGATGTTATCCTTCGCTCTTTGAGGTCTTTATTACGTTACAGTGTCAAATTGGAACGAACGAAGGGAAGTTTTACCCTTACCCTGCACTTTGCAGGAAATTACTGATGAATATCATGTGAAGAACCATTGACGATAATACGGTATACGCCGATCACACAAGAGACCTTTGATCGTCAAACGCCTTATAAGAATTTCTTATATTATCCTTTATGAACGACGATATAATGTAATAATTTTAAACCTTACTTTGCCGACAGTAATTTTACAAAGGGTTTTCACTCATACACACAACTGCTTTCACGAGAAGCAGTTTTCATTCCAAAAAAACTGCTCGGGGGGTTAGGGTCACTCTCGCACACACACACAGACAGGCACACATACAACGTACAGATATACTCATACTTATTTACGTTTTACATGTAAGTCAAAGAGCATAAGTTCCTATAAGAACAGGTTACATGAAGGTGGGTGGTGAATTGGTGGTGTCAATTGGTGGCTAGTGTAGGTACTCGACTAACAACATTTGTTTACATGTATGATACTATGTCATTCCTTGTACTCACTTGCCCAGTAATGTATTAAGTGCCTCTACCTGTTATTATCAACAAAATTATTATTATTATTATTATAGATAAACAGAATGTAACAAACAGAGGTTTTATTTAGCGAAAATGTTGACTATAATGTCCCCAATTTGTTAATATTGTTTTTAGTTTTTTAGATAGTGATATAACAACTTGGCAGTCGCCAAGAAGGGTACTGTTATATCACTATCCGTCTCAGCCAACAGTGTCGTTCAGTTTAGCAATTCTTGGAGCTCGGACAGGTTGTCTGTGTTTGAAATCTCCATAAGCTAATAGTTACGAATTGATAGGCTGAAAAAAACAAAAGTTAAAGAAATACAATAAATTTATTACAAGATCATGTGAAACATGCCGACGCGGCGTCTGCGGCGAGTCTGATGCGGCTCCGGCGCGACCGACGACTTTAACAGGTACCTAGCTAGTGGCTTATTTACATGATACCGCTTATACACAACGTATATACAGGCTCACACGAGCTAAGAGGGAATCGGAGGAAACTAAGCCTAACTTTAATAATTAGTGTCTTTTAAAAACGAATTGGAAAGGTTCACTGGCATTTGCGCATTTAATAGTTTTCACGATTGCACTGTTTGCTCATAATTGTTATTAAAACCGATTTACTTGTCCTTCAATGGAATAATTTTAAAATTCGCTAAACAGCCGGCGGCGAGGAGGTCGAGGCGTCAAAAGTGCGTGCGCGAGTTGCCGTTCCAGCGCGTGGCTGGCGGCGCCTCCGACGACGCCAGCGACACGTCCGTGGACGGCGGTGGTGCCGGGTAGTACACAGTCGGCGCCGGCGACGTGGTGCGCCGCGCGCGCCCCGCCCGCCCTACGCTCGACGTCGGGCGCCCGTCCGACCGTCGCAGTGTGCCGTTGCGTGCCAGCCGCAGCGACACTCGCTCGCCGCACGAAGCGAACGAGTCATCGCGCGTGTGCTCCGGTGAGTCGCGCAGCCCGCGCCGCCGCAGCCGCCCGCCGCAGAACATCTTCAGGAACACACGCTTGAACTTCTCGCCGAAGATCACGTAGATGACGAAGTTGACGCTGCTGTTGATGGTCACAAGCAGGTTGCTCGTCTTCACGAGCGGGTCGAGGTCGTCGAACGCGTCGCCCAAGAACACCTCGAATGCGTTTGTGACCAGCGGCAGCAGGTTGCATAGGAAGAACACGAGTACGACCACGAGCAGCATAGTGGCCAGGCCGAGCTCGCGGCGCTGCACGCGCGATAGGCGGGCGCGCTCGGCTTGCGCGCGCCGCACCTGGCGCACGATGCGCGCGTTCAACGCCGCCAGCGCCGAGAAAGGAACGATGTACATGACCACCAGGTACATCCAGTGGATGTACACGGCCACGTAGCGGTCGGTGCGGAAGTGCGTGTCGGCGCGCACGCAGTAGATCACTTCGCCGTCCGCGCCGACCTCCGCAACCACCTCGGCCTCGAAGAACTTGGGCGCGTTGTAGGCGAGCGCGAAGGCCGCTGTGCCCAGCACGTACCAGCGTGCGCGCGATGACGTGCACAGCGCCTTGGCTCGAAAGGGGTGGCACACGGCGACCCAGCGCTCCACGGTGACGATGAGCGTCAGGTACACGGACATGGTCTGCGCGGCGTTGGCCAGCGGGTAGGCGTAGGGCGTGATGTGCGGGCACACGTGGTAGTAGTAGTAGCGAAGGGCGCCCGTCCACGGGTACACGGCGGTGACGCCGAACAGCAGCACGGAGGTGAGGATGAGCACGGTGTCGCAGGCGGCCAGCCCTACGAGGAGGCAGTTGATGGAGGAGCGCATTTGCGGGCGCGACAGCACCAGCACAGCCAAGCCGTTGCCCAGCAGGCCGCCGGCGCCGATGAGGTTGAGCAGCACGGCGTGCACCACGAAGCGGAACAGCTTGTCTGAGTCGGCAACGCCGGCGTCCGTGTCGCACTCCAGCGGTGCCGAGCCGTTCATGTCGCCGCGCGCCCGCCCGCCGCACCTCGCCGCATCCTACCGCCCGCCGCCCGCGCTGCTGTGGCTCCCCGGTGCCAACTGCATCTGGAAACAACACGTTTATCGCTTGAGTATTTACTTACAATATTTAGGTTTTAGAAATAGATTACATACTACGCTTGAAACTTAATAATATGACTGGTTAAAAACTAAATTTATGATTTAAGTTGAAACGGTACGCCTACAAAAGGATTTTCTCAAAACGTCTTTGCTAAAAGATAATATTGAATTGACAGCAGAGTAATTTAATGTGACTCTATGAGATATTGTGTCAGTGTCAACGAAGAATACACAAAACGATCGTGGTCAATAAATACGTGAAGTAAATTCTAAAAAACCGAATATGAATACCGTGGTAATACGAACGCTCCAAACTTGTTTCAGTTTGTATGTATTGGTGGAGCTTGTGACGGTGTTGGCAGAGGCTAGCGCTGTCGGGAACGTTACTGTGCCGTACAACTTCATCCGAGGTTCCGTCGGCCGCTCAGGGAGGAGGGTGTTCGGTGGTGCGCCGGCACAGCTGTCGGAGCTACCCAGCGTGTGCGCACTGGCGAATTACGCGCGGCGCGTGTCGTGCTCGGGCACGCTGCTGCACGCGCGCTGGGCACTCACGGCCGCCCACTGCGTGAGTCCGAATGTCGCGCTCGTGCTGTACGGCACGCCGAACCCCGAGCTGCCCAGCGGCGCGGGGGGGGCCGCCGACGTGCACAGCCAGTACCGACATCCCAAGTAACCAATCTCTCTCTTTTTAAATGAGCTTGCGGTTAACGGCTCGCCTGATGGTAAGGGACGTCCGTCAGCGATTGACACCAGAGCAGTTGCGCGCGCTGCCGTCTCCAATCTATTGACCTCTTTCAGACGACCAGTTGTACGAATTTGACGCAATAAAATAATTCGCTGTAAAGCACAAAAATCTGTATCGTATAATAAATGCCAGCACGGAGGGATTTATGTGTTTTATCGCGCCAGCAGGCTTAATTTCACCCCGGAGTGGGATTACGCACGCAGCTCGCTATAGATTGGATGACAGAGGGGGCTAATAATATGGACAGATACATGAAATTTGTCAGCCTCCTCAAGTTAGAGCTTGATATTTTGATGATAATTTTAAATATCGTATGTAAACTTATTTGTCTCAGTCCATTTATGTAAACGAGATTTAAATAATGAAAGTTCGCTGTCGTCAAATAAAAAACTATGTTCTGCATCGCAGCAAAAGTTATATGAATGTTTAAGTATCACCAAGTTTTAATGCTATTTTAATTGCTCTCGACCCCCCCAACTTGGGTATGCCTGCAGCTCCAACCGGCGTTCGAGCTGCAGGCTTTCCCAAGTTGGAGTTAGTCGTATGAAATGTTTGAAGAATGCTTCTATAACTAGAGGCACTAGCGGGTCTTTAATGTCAACACTCTTTTATCGCTCACTGAAGTCATTTATGATATAATTGTTTATTTTTAATGATAGATCAATATATGCACAGAAGTTAATGTGCGACACAAGGCGCTATTCATATATATACAAAAAACAATTTAATAATATATATAATAGATAAACATACAAGTCAATAGCGCCAAACATATTTGTATATCTATCATAGGTCGTATTAATGTGAAGGAACGTTGCCAGTTGTGGTAGTGGTGCGCAAATGGTGCTGCCTCAAGCCAATGTGCAGGTACCACGTGGCGGAGGAGTGGCACGGCGGCTGGGACGTGGTGGGGCTGCAGCACGACGTGGGACTGGTGCGCACCCGCCAGCGCATAGCGCCCGGCGACACGGTACTGCTGCACACGCTGCACTTGTATGACCCGGAGATGCTGGTGGGCAGCGAGATCCGGGTAACTTCACTTTGTAGTCTATGCTCCAGTCTCTAAATACAAGGATACAACATGCCATTGATACGCCCACGTATTTGTAACTCACTTGCCATTGATATTTGTGATACTCGCACAGCACATTATTACAAAATACTGTAAACTTTTTGGTTATTGTGACACGCTGCTCTTGTGCGTTGCCGATAGGCCCACTCCGAACTCTTTCGTTGATTCACGTCCTTACTTTACTAACTATGATTCGGATCATGGTGCTAGTGACGTTTAAAATCTTATGCATACTTTTAATACTTAATCAGAATCTCAGAAACGGCCAATTAAAATTTTTATAAAATTTTGTGTGCAGTGGTTTTGGGGTGAAAGATTATTTTACGTAGATCTTATCCCCAGGAAACCGAGAATTTTAGTTTTTATAAATTTCTCTTCGTTGCATAATTCAAGATACGAGTTATTTCGCTTTCTGATTGTCAAAGCGTGGCTCAGCTATGTATGCGTTGGGACTTTTTCCGTTATTGGAAAATTTGTGTCTCGCGGCTTTGAGTCCCGGTCAGACTAATATTTTGTGATTATTTTTTTATCTATTAATTTTCACCGTTTTATAACCGTAAAGATTACCAAATAAAAAATCTAACTAACTCCGAGCAAAGCTCGGTCTCCCAAGTCCCATGTACCTGCTTTATTAAACAACAAAACAATAACAATTGTTTATTCTCTTTATGTAACTTTACTATTAACCTATTGCCAACGTTTTTCAATTGTTACAATTTGGTTACAATGTTTAAACGATGTTGAGTGCGGGCGCTGCGTGATGCGTGTCATCACCTCGGGCCTCGTACTGAAAACATGGTCGCAGCAATGAGCCAATGATATTATGTCGCATGAATATCAAACCACATCTGTTGCCGGGCGCCAGCAGACCTACGCTATTACTGGTGTTTCGGGGGACGAGCGAACGTGCTTTGAACTCTCTAACTCCAAGATAATAATGACAGTATCATTATCGGCAAACAACCAGACGACTCGCCTAATGGTAAGCGATGACCACCGCCCCTGGACAACGGGAACACCAGAGGTTTTACAAAATATGCGTTGACGGTGTTTTCTACTCGTACGGTACACTGCATCCCATCTAGGGCCTAGTTTATCTCTTGCTCGTTGAAACTCAACGCAAACGTTATTTTACAGCCTCGATGTAAAAATTCTACTGTCATGTTAAATGTGCGCGGATATTTTTGCGTCATTCTAAATTCTAGGGCGACGAAATTTAATTGTTCTGCCGGACTGGCGGCGGATGATTAAAAAGCTAAAGGTCTTCTACAAATTAGTTTCCCGTATTTTATGAAACTTCGTCTCGTAATACAATGCATTAAGATTCATAAGTGAGGCTTCACTGTCCGAGGCCAAAACAAATTATAGTAAAAAATTAATAGCCCCAGCTAGCGAGTAAATTTTCCTCGAAAATCGCGATGAAATACGGGAATAAATTTTAGGTATGTTTTAAAAAAAAGGCGACATAAAATTATTCCTTGTAGTTTGGTCTCGTGACGCCAACGCGCTTACTACTTACTATGTAGTTCGTAATCTAAATTAATTATAATCTAGATATCATCAGGGGACTATGCATTAATTGGCAATATGCATACCATATACATTACACATATATTATGTATATTAGATTCATAAATATTCAGATTGTACGCGATGACCTCTATTATTTATAAGCGCCCTTCACCCGTACCTTCGGACCGCGGGAAACAGCATGCGCCGTTCTACCCCTCGCTTTACCTTTAACGAACATAATATGACGCCGGCAGTACAAACCGTGGATGCATTTTTAGTCATGAGCACGACAGTTCGATTAGCAGTCCAAACCGCACAGATCCATCCGCGGTTTAGAACGCAGTCCGATGCGTGGTCCAAACTTTACGTGAGCTGGGCGCTATTTATCTATTCAAACTAGAGAACGTTGAGATTTTACAACTGTCCTGCTACAGTCGCAAATCGGGCACGTTTGGAGCACTACTATAGTCATTAGTCACGGCAACTTACGTCTCAGCAGGCGAGGGCTGGTCTTGTTGACTCAGTCTGATCGTGTTCGCTGCGCTGTACAGTTTACAGAGTCTCTAGTACGTATTGTTCTGCGAAGTTATATACTTCTTCCGTATGCTGTACGAGATGCTACATTTTCTGAGAGTTTTGTTCACCCACATTAAACAGCAATAGCTATTAGAGATTGTGATCAAAACAGCTATGAACTTACAGACCAAATAAGGTTTATATTGAGTAGATTCTCTTAGGAATAAAGAAAATGTAACTCAAAGCCCTGATCCTCGCGAACTACAGCCGCCGTTTACAGGTGTTGGGGTTCGGTCGCACGGAGCGCGGCTCGCCGGGGGAGCGTCTGATGGGCGCGGCGTTGCGGCTGGCGCGCTGCAGCCGGTCCAGCTATGTGTACTGCGTGTGCGCGCGCGCGCCCGACCGCGTGTCGCGCGCGGTCTGCGCCGGCGACTCCGGCGGGCCCGTGCTCTACCGCGGCGCGCTGGTAAGTCGTAACTCGTAACTGCTATACTATAACTGACTAACTATCTGTAGGCGGGCTCGAGAAAATTCAAAGGACTGGGGGCGTATTACAAGCTTTTAATTCCAGTCAGTTTACGCCATGAAAAAAACTGGCTTGCATTTTCGTATTACGATCACTTATTGCCAGCCAGTCAGCAGTCATGTGACACTTGACATACTTCTGCATTGAAAGTTGCGTGGTATTTTCGTATTATGACAAAACTTTTGACATTAGCTGGCTTGTTTTTACGTCAAAACTGTCTTTACAAATCCATTCAGTTTACGCCACAATTCATTAGCTTTTATTGACTTGATTTGCGTTCTCTTTTAATATTTTATGTGTATTTTAGTAACGTAAAATATGGCTAAAATAATTGCGAATATTGATTTATTTTTAAGACGTAGGTTTTATTCATAGGTTCATAGAAAAGAAACATGTGTGACGACTGACGAGTTAGAAATATTTGAATTTCTAGAAGTAATGCTTCACACGAGAAGCACCAAAATCACCAAGCAATTCACCATTCCTAATAATTTCAATCAATAATAATTATTAAGATCATCCTACTAATATTATAAATGTGAAAGTTTGTGAGGATGGATGTATGGATGGATGGATGTTTGTTACTCTTTCACGCAAAAACTACTGAACTAATTTCGATGAAATTTGGTATGGTAGTAGTTTAGGCTCTGGATTAACATAGGCTATTTTTTATCATGAAAAAGTACAGTAGGTGTTCCCGAGGGATACTATATTTACGCAGGCGGAGCCCAGCAACAGCTAGTAATTTATAAAACAATTTGCACTTTTCAAGTAATCTACAGTCTGGTCAGATTAGTGTTACCACACCGGATTCCTTAAATTTGCCGCTATTTTTAAGATTTATCATTCGCTGGCCAGAATCTAGCTATTAAGTAGTTAAATTGGCAAAAACGACAGCTATTTTATTAACATAGACCATTCTTTTTTGGGTAGCCTTTAAAATTTTCTTTTTATAACTATTATTATAACTGTACATATTCTATTAATAGCTAAAAATATGTTACTTTTAAAATGCCGTTCCAAATATCGCCTCATATCGCATTATTGCATCATCCAAATATCGCATTTTTTTATATAGTACAAGTCAATCTTACAGTAAAAGTTTTCCGTCCGTAATTAACTCTGTACCTACTAAGGGCATGCAAAAAAAAACGTACTGTAATTACGTGGAATTTGACGTTTCCGTACGTCCGCGTCACCTTTATGCTCGTCTAAACCAGTCAGCGACAACCAAACCAGGATGAATCCAGTCAGAATGAAATGTCGTTGTAATACGAAAAAGAACTAGGGCCGTATATTGAATTGCCTGGAAACAAGCTGGTTTTATATCATAATACGACCCCTGAAAAAAGAACTGCGCTAATACAACAGAGTTGAAAATCGAAGTGTCAAGTTTCGAGCTGTCATATATGACATTGATATTTGACTCGACATGCTCCACTTTTAGCTCTTTTGTATTACCGTCTAGTTCTATTTTCTGTGCTATGAATTTTCCCCGGCCTTACGGATTCCGGATCATATAGTCCCAGTGCAGCCTACCGCAGCGTCTGCGGCCACGCCGCGTCGTGCCGCTGTCAGCTCACCCCACACTTTTCCTAAGGTGCTTGCACTTGTACTTTTCCAATAAGATCTTCTATTATATTCTATTGAAAAGTAAAGAGTTCGATAAGTGTTTCAGATGCTCAGTTTTATTTGATTTAGCGTCACGAGTGCCAGCAGCCAGGCTCATCACAGTAGCGACTAGCGATATTACCTCATAAAGTATTCAAGTGGCATAGATTTAGACCCAGACGCAATATCAGGTTCAGTTATAAATCTATAGTTGTCTCAGCTAGCTGCTTATAATGACGACTTATATTTCATTGTTTACACAACGATATTTCTTCGATTTGTGTTCGTATTTTTGGGAAACTTTCTTCTAAGGATCAGTTCACACACCGGGTCGCGACGTGACGATTCTGTAATAATGCGTCGGTGTGAACTGAACGTTACTGGGGAGTTATTTTTTAATTAAATCTTGCGAATTGTAAGTTGGTTGTCGGCTTGTTGTTTTGTAACTTTATTCCGGCTCGCTCTCCTCGAAAAGGAGATCTTTAAACCTTATGTAGTGTGATAATTACTGTAGTCTTTGCATATTCTACTGTCCGAGTATCATCGGCAGGTATATGGCAAGCGGGCCGGCTCCACAGGTTATTCATGATCGTCGTCACAGGTGGGCGTGACGTCGCTGGGCCCCACGGAGTGCGAGGCGCTGCCAGGCGCGCCCGCGCTGTCTGTGATCACGGTGACGCGCCGCTACAGCGACCTCATCGCCAACACCATTCTCGACGCGGAGCCGCGCATGCGCCGCGTGTACCCCGCCGCCGCGCTGCGCGTGCGCCCCCGCGCGCTGCACGTCGTCGCTCTGTTCGTAATGTTGAAGGCCTAAGTGGAGTAATAAATAATAAACCTGATTTTTAATATTGGCGTTACCTAAGTAGGCTTTTGCTGATTTTGTCGTTACTATTTTATTGTAGGTATTTTCTTCCCCACGTCTTTACTGTTTTGTTTTCGTTTAACTATTTCTCAAAGTTTTAGCATTATACATTTTATTCCAAGAACAGCAGCCGTACGCAATGCGAGATTTACTCCTATATCAATAAAACATCTATCAATATGAATAATTGAATGTCCATAAATAAATTTACCGTTGTTTGTCAAATAAACAGCCCCGCCCACGTACTTATAATTTATTCACGGCTTTTGCTACAAATTCGCTGCAGGAGCTTATTATTTCGTGGGCTGCCACGAATTAAGCCTTTTCAGTGAAGTACCTAATTGGTATTTACGCAGCAAAGCAATGTAAATGATATAATGTGCGTCATGCAGGCAACAGCTCTTACCTTGCCTTACCTACTGCCTTAGCCTTACCTACTGATATCATAATATCTATCGAGAATCGTCGTTGTTAACCCCCGATGCAAAAAATTGTAAAAAGTAAGTAGGTAAATAAATTTATAATTTGGCCTTCTCTAGGTATTTTTTTAATATGTGCGTCACCGAGTCTGGGACCCGCGGTGGGAAGAAGTTTTTAAGATACGTATAGCTAATAGAGAAAACGTTTTTAAATATTTTATAGTCATCCCCGCAATCAAAATCTTGTGCCCAAAGGGTAAAAACGTGACCCGTTTACTGAGATTACTGAGACTTTCCTGTCTGTCCGTCTGTCCGTCTGTCCGTCTGTCACCAGGCGGTTTCACCTTAATCGTTATAGCTAAACAGTTGGAAATTTCACAGATGATGTATTTCTGTTGCCGCTATAATAAACACTAAAATAGAAAAAAACAAATATTTCAGGGTGACTGGTGACTTCCATAAAACAGACGTAATTTATTTTGGCGTGTGACACGGAACCCGTCCTGCGCGAGTTCAACTCTCACTTGGCCGGTTTTTTAGATATATGCAAATCGGGAACATTATCATTTGTCTGCGACAGATGGGAGTGGCGTGTGCTCGACTACCCGTGATATCGCGCGAGATGTATGGGCAGCTATTCGTTACAGACTACATCAGTAAGTAGACGTTCGATGGAGTAAAGGCGGGGCGGATTTACATTACAAGTAATGTATGTGAAACGTGGGAGAGCCATGCTCCCGCACGAATGGGCCGGCTCGACTGAATAGATACCACGGCCTCGCAGAAAATCGGTGTAAAATAATGCTTGCATTGTATTTCGCTGAGTGAGTAGGGTTACTGGAGGCCCAAGGGTGGTTAGGGATTTTAAGGACCAGGAACGCAAGTGTAACTCCTCTGGTGCTGCGAGTGTCCATGGGCGGCGGTAATAGCTTACCGTCAGGCGATCCGTCTGCTCGTTTCCTGGACCATTTCACAAAAATGTGTTACCAAATATCTATCATAAATAGAAGGCATACAGTCGTGGGTGACAGTTCCTGAAATAAAAGCGATCCACAAGCTAACAAACACCTGTGGTCTATAACTCTATGCCAAAGAAGATGTTAATATTACGTATACTCTGCGTATACTCTGCGTATACTCTGTTCAGATCTAATTTAATTTAAATATTTAAAAAAATCGACCTCATGAATGTGTCGTGTCATCTACATTGCGCGGTGAATGAGTAAAATTTAAGTTCGTAGCGTTCGTATAGAGGGCTGTTGTCTTTGTTAACGCTTTAAATTGTATCTGACTGACGTTAGCGCTCGTAACGCCTAAAAAAACCTAGAACCTTCCCGCGTCCCGCAACCTTCAACTGTAACTCGCACTCCGCGACGTGCAGCCTGAAACCTGCCTCCACAACCCGCCATTGTCAACACCCCGCGGGCTGCGTCACCTGCAAGGCCGTAACCCGCGATCCGTCATCGATCATATTCGATGTTTGTCCACGAACTTGTCGCCTCACCCTTGAATAAAACACGAAAGGAGTACTAAAATAGAAGCCGAAAGCTCAAACAAAACATCAATGGCAAAATCGCTTTTTCAAAGGTTGGTCTGACTTGGTGATTTGGGTCTTCTTTTTTACGTCGTTCGAATTACGACTTAATTGCACTCTTAATAATTAGTGTTCGCATGTGGGATAAGGAACGTTATATGTTTCTTCTCTTAATAATAGCCGGGTATCTGTGCTATAGCTATTAATCTGAACGGCTCATCGCCGTATCGACAATCTGACAAATTATGTACAGACAGCTCAGAGCACCACCACATTATAATCATCGCGCCGTATGTCTACGAAGCATATCCTACTAATATTATAAATGTGAAAGTTTGTAAGAATGGATGGATGTATGTTACTCTTTCACGCAAAAACTACCGAACGGATTTTGATGAAATTTGGTACGGTAGTAGTATAGGCTCTGGATTAAAACATAGGCTGCTTTTTATTCCGGAAAAGTAAAGTACGGGCGGAGCCGCGGGCAACAGCTAGTATTCAATATAAACGGCAAGATAAAGATAAAATTCGACCAAATTATTAAACACTACCTTATGCCCGCGGTTTCGCTCGCGTATATATTCTTTTTTACAACTACACGCTGCGTAGTTCAGTTACTACGCGTGCTACACGTCAAATTCTTTTCTATTATTTCCTCTACCCGAGGTTGCCTGGAAGAGATTGCTACCTAGTGATAAGGCCGCCATTGTGTTACCTGTGTATATTGTTATTTTTTATATCTTTTCTTTTATATTTTAATGTTGTGTGCACAATAAAGAATATTTCATTATATAAAGTATCCCACGGGATAAAAAGTGACCTATATTTTAAACCAGAGCCTATACTACTACCATACCAAATTTCATCAAAATCCGTTCAGTAGTTTTTGCGTGAAAGAGTAACAAACATCCATCCATCCATCCTTCCATACATCCATCCTCACAAACTTTTACATTTATAAGAGTATAGTAGAATTATGCATTAAAACAAAATTAAACAAGCAAAATTAAGGGATCTTCAAATTGTCAAGCACTGAGCAAGCTGATGATGATGATAAATTATAGTTAAGAACACTCTCGATAGTGTCAGATTTCAAACAAAAAAAAAATAGATCAGAATCGGTTCATCCGTTTGGGAGCTACGATGCCACGGACAGACACAGACGGACACATCAAACTTATAACAACCCTCTGTTTTCGTCGGGGGTTAACAATATGTTAGTCAATTGTCTGCTGTCTACTATCTTATGTTTACTGTCTACTGGCTGCTGTCTACTGTCTGCTGTCTACTGTCCACTGTTCACTGTCTGCTGTCCACTGTACTGTCTACTGTCGAGTGTCTGCTGTCTACTGTATCTGCTGTCCACTGTATTGTCTACTGTCTGCTGTCTACGGTACTGTATACTTTCTGCTGTTTACTATTTTCACTGCCTACTGTATACTGTGTACTGTCTGTTGTCTACTGTCTGCTGGCCACTGTCTGCTGTCTACTGTCTACTGTCTGCTGTTTACTGCCCACTGTCCACTGTATACTGTCTGCTGTCTACTGTCTACTGTCTGTGCTTTCTACTGTCTACTGTACTGTCTACTGTCTGCTTTCTACTGTCTATTGTCTACTGTACTGTCTACTGTCTGTTGTCTACTGTACTGTCTACTGTCTGCAGTCTACTGTACTGTCTACTGTATATTTTTTGCTGTCTACTGTTTACTGACTTCAGTCTACTGTCTATTGTCTGCTGTCCACTGTACTGTCTACTGTATGTTGTCTACTGTACAGTCTGCTGTCTACTGTCCACTGTCTATTGTCTACAGTCTGCTGTCTACTGTATATTGTATGCTGTCTACTGTCTACAGTCTACTGTCTGTTATCTACTATCTGCTGTCTACTGTCATCTGTCTACTGTATTGTCTAGTGTCTGCTGTCTACAGTCTGCTGTCTACTGTCATCTGTCTACTGTCATCTGTCTACTGTACTGTCTACTATCAACTGTATATTGTCTACTGTCTGCTGTCTATTGTTTGCTGTAAACTGTCTACTGTCTTCGACAAAAACAATAGTCTTTTTCGCTGAAATTTTGCCGTCTGTACAAAGTTACACTACCTATATATTTAATGTTGCTCATTCACCACCGCTCATTCATCACCGCTCCGCAATCTTGCGCCAGCTAAATATGTATTAATGTATTCTTATATTGGCCCACTCCATCATCCTAATGACACCTTTTGACCGGAAACACCCACTTTAAGCAACTCGTATCTCAAATACGAGTTGCTTAAAGTGGTTGCTTATATCAATTTGACAAGTTAAAGCTTTTACAAACGTACAAATACGTGAAGCGAAAACTGCTTACTCTTTTTTACGAGAATCATGCTACTGGAGGAGTATAAAAATAAAGTGTATTTGGAGGGAAGTGTGCAAAGTCATTGTGCCCTACCATGTGCTTGTTAAATAACCGTAGGCGTTGGTTTGACACAATTGTCAATATTTTTTTTACTTTTTATTGCGTATCTAAGAGGCACGAGAACCCTCAAAGTTTGAAACTTAATAATTGAAATATTATTGCTATCGAATTTCGTCCACTAGTGCGTACACAATACGTCTCGCTTCAGTCTCTGTATCATGTTGCCACACTCGCACACGCATTAAATCTTGCGCGTGCGAGTGCGATAGAGAGACTGGAGTGAAACTGTATTTTAAACATTTTATTGCGAAAATAGACCTTCTGGAACAGGCCAAATCTTTTCTTAAAATTTGTTACTTGATGCTACGACACCGGTGCTACGAGAAGCTGCTAATGCTACGCGCCGTAGCACCAGCTACGAACAGTCACTAGCATAGATACTAGATACACGCTTTTAGAAATGTAAACGTCACAGTGCGTCCAAAGTACACCGTTGTCATGATATCTAGTGCTGGCTATACACATACAATGTCACTCCCATTGATTGGTAATACATCTAATCATCATCTTTTTAAAATGATACATATTCTATGGTCACTCCGTAAAAATTACCTCATAACTTAATTCAAATTATTCCTGAAGGTCGATTCTGCTATTTAAAGCCTACAATCATACAGTAAAGCGTAAAGCGAGAAACCTTTTTTAATAACATTAGATTCAATTCGTGCTTAAAATATAATACCCGTATGTTTTATATTAAGGCATTAAAAACAAATATCACCACAAAGCTGGAAACGAAACATGATCTTGTGTGCTGTGCGTGAACGACTTAGTTAACTCAATGCATATGCAACATGCACGCTCGACACAGGACAACAAGCTGTTAGCGGTCCTAACACATTTGCATGTAATGTAGCTCAGAGTACTGCGAGGACATACAACACAAGCGCGGATCAAATTGCTTACGAATGTCTCTTACATAATTTAAGTACATAGAGTTAATTTTATGCGTTACGTTCGCGGTGAGCCATCTAATTCAATAGGCTAGCATGTTGCCGATATTTTTTTTCGTCTACTCGATGTTAGACATCATGTTAATAAACAATATAGAACCCATTTTAGTATATCTTAAAAAATAACGAAGATACGCACAATTTAAATTTACATAAAGAAAGAGAGCGATATATCGGCTTTTGACGTCGACGTAACGTTTGACGTAACAAATCGTTTTGCAAAAAAAGATATGGGCAATATTTTTTATTTGCTTGTAATCTTAATTTGCGTCAATCTAAATACCTTTTTCCTTTAGATTAATGTATCTCTCTTCAACAATTTTGAAATTTAATTTGTAAAAAAGTGATATTCCACACTAGGCAACATCCCTACTGGTGATTGTAAACACGGCTTAAGGGTCACTGGCAAATTTTGACATTTGCACTGATGACTCACTGCTAACTCAACTTGAATAAACTTTTACTATTATTATTTTTTAATAGCCCCAAATAAAGATATAAATGTCTAAAAAGCGTCGTCGACAAAGCAAGTTGGACAAAATTGCGTCGACAGCACGCCGCGAGTAGAGCTGGAGACGTAGGTATATAATATTGCGTCGCGTCTTGGCCTAGCACTTGAGTGCCTCCTAGACGACTCTCCAATTACACACACCACATAACACACCGTGTGATACAGGCTTTCTCTTATTCAAATCTATATTCATCTAAACAATTGACGTCACGACCCTGTGACGTCACTAGACTGAAATGAATGTGGATCTGTGGGTAATATATATTCGTACGTTAGTAACATATATTCTTTGTCTGTGGTGGACGTCGAGGGACGTCGTCTGCAGACTTACCGTGATTTATATGGGACAGCGAGACCAGGCGGTCTAAAAAGGCCACTATAGGTGTTTCATATTATGTTTCGTATATTTTTTTCAACTCATATTAAGTGCGTCATTTTATGCATATCGTTTAGTATTAGAAAACATCAATATTGACAGTTGTCAATAGAAATGCGTAAAATGGCGCACTTAATATTAGTTGAAAAAAAATACATCACTCATAATATGAAATACCTAAAGTGGCCTTTTTGGACCGCCTGGCTAGTGTGTGTATTTCTAATGTGGGATTTACAATAATGAATAAAGCCGCACGGCGAAAATCAACCGTCTCAATGCCAATTTCGTCACATGCGAGTTGCGACCTTGCCAATTCGACGGTCGATTTTCGATCGATTACGCCGTGCGGTTTTAGTCATCCGTGTAAATCCCGCATAAAGAAGCATACGAAGCGAGGGGTTCGTGTGTACAGTGAAAGAAAGTTGCTGATGGCCCTCGGCAATCTTTTTTTTTCTATGGAAATGACAAACGTTATATGAATTGAACATATCACTTCTGTCGCGTGTGAATTACTCACAGACTAGGGATTCCTGTCATGTAATAAGTAACATTATTAATCTAACGCCGACTTTTGTCCCCGTATTATTACACACTCAAATAACTCAACCTCCATTAAGATAAATTCGGGGTCCGGAAGAAAGGCCTTTTCAACATTACGTACAAATGTTGAAAGAGGCCATTCACGCACAGATTCCAAAAGTCGTTCAGTTTTTAATTACACGAGACGTATTCTTCACTTTGATCGAGGTGTCCCTTTTGTGAAAACTTCCCCTACTTAACATCTCCTAATTGCTTCGGGACTTACCATCAGGTGCTCCATAATACAACGGCAGTCCCGGCTCCCAGAGCGCTTAACTTTGATGTGACGCTTAGTCATTTAAGTTGAGACGTGTTTCGTTAAGTCGTAACGTTATTTAATGCAATTAAATGTTAATCGTCCATGTATTAAGATGAGTATCGTAAATAAACTTTCGACAGCTGTCCAATTTATTATAAATGGTTAACTAATTAATGTACAGTATACAAACCGGTTTACCGACTGTGAACTTTATCGCCATACTACCTACACCGGTCTGTCGGCGTCCGGCGTCGTAGTTTGAAACTGGCAATCAATCATCATATTTTGGACACCGGACAGTGTTATAATAACATGAAGTCAGTTCTCCCTTCATATACATTCGCTACTGTTTAGTTTTCAGTCGCATTTCCTTCTGAACCCATCCTAAAACTGCTATATTATCAAACATTTCCAGATAAAATATATCAGAATAACCATAAATAATACAAGCTATCCGCCGCGCGCCGGGCGCTGTATCAGCGTGAAACACCCTTGCGCTCTGCTGGATGTGCACAAACACAATGCATGTTTCATTTTTCCATACTCATGGTCACATTATATTGAGAATATAAAAGCTACATTGTGTATCACAGTTATTTTGTACGTACATATTTTAGATACCTAGTATTAAATCTTAATATAACATTAAACTGCATTGCTACGCGGCGGAACTACGTGATGCGACACGACCAAATATTCTGTGTATAAAATTGTATGAGATAAAATGCACTACGCGGTATTACTGGTGGAGTCGCGTCGAGTCTCGTCGCCCCACTGCCGTCGAGAGCGGGGATACCTTAAGTCCTAGTACCCACGAGCGTTTTTTTGCCGTTGCGACAGAAAAAAACTGCACTGTTAAAAGAAACTACGCTAATACAATTCAACTGAAAATCGAAGTTCAAATGTCAGATTTGACAACTCTACACGATCTTTAGCTCTGTTGTATTAGCGCACAGTTGTGTTGTGTGAGAGAGAGTGCACAACATGCTCGCACAGAGTGCAGTTTTTTCTGTCGCGACCACAAAAAGAAAAACGCTCGTGGGAAATAAACGTGGCTAAAGCGAGTTGTTATTTTAACGGCAACGGCAAGAGAACTTCAAGTTGATAATGAGCACATCCCTACACAGTAAACTGTTTAACCGCAATATAATAGTTTCGTTAAATCATTAATTACAAAGTTTATAGTTTCCAGTCGGTTAACTGTGGAGTGTGGAGTAATCCTGTAGAAGTTGCGTAACAGTTAGCACTAGACGAAGGCGCCCCAGGGGTTAACGGCTTTAGAGTTAAAACTTCTTAATGTAGGTAAGAATTTTTTTACTAAAAAGATTCATTACCCAGTTTTCACACATTCAAGGTGTTATTGAATTTATTCTGAGAAAAGTGGTTTAAATATCGAAGCCACTATTTTATCTGCTTCATCTACAATAAAAACATAGTTCAAGAAAATTTCACTTTAAATGAGACTAACATTAAGCTGCTAAAAGCTTGATAGTTTTTGACGACCTCAGAGCTTACCGCGGGAAAAGTATAGGTACATGATAGTATGTTCAATTTCAGTAGGTAGGTCTAGTTCAAAAAAGTTTATGAAAATCATGACAGCGCCTGTACAATTTTCATTCCTTAACGATGCGAACGCTTTTTGGTGCTTGGACTACAGAAGTATTTATGCCAAATATTTAGCAATAGTTAGCAGTAAACGACGACCATGATGAAGCAATTTTCGTCCACTCGAGTCTCTTTTGTAATA
This sequence comes from Phengaris alcon alcon, assembly GCA_037179445.1. Taxonomy (NCBI): domain Eukaryota; kingdom Metazoa; phylum Arthropoda; class Insecta; order Lepidoptera; family Lycaenidae; genus Phengaris; species Phengaris alcon. The sequence goes on along the minus strand of JAYRCH010000168.1, from coordinate 128,862 downwards.
TAATAGACAACCATTCTTTCGCTGATCAACTTTTCGTCGTTTTCAATAATAGTGTCTGTGTGAACATCGAACAGCGATCCGTCAACCTTTCCTCCTTATCGCTCCGGGAAGGGGGGGGGGGCTGGCGAGGGGATGGGACGAGGAGGTCCATCGCTTGCTGATCGATGTGGCCATCGGATAATAAAAATACAAATTTTGTAATAACGGATAATAAAGTCAAAGTCTAACATTTACACAAAAACTGAGCTATATTGTGTAGGTAACGATTTCTATCTGCCTACCAATAAACTTAGTCTTCACAGTAATACAATAAATACTTTACCAGATATTAAAATCTACCTATTTGTACAGGGTACAGGTACGACCTCTTGGTTTTTTCTTATCCTTCTTACGCTTGAGTGGTGATGATAATAATACAGCAACAATTCTTATATTCTTCTTTATTGGTGCTTAACACGGATACGTATTACAAATGAGATATGTCTAACACAAATACGTCTACACTAAGTATAGCCTTTTGGCTAACTGAAATAAACCTAACTAAATAGGCTGTACCTGTGACATCTGTCAATGTGATATTGACAATTATACTTCTTAAAATACTGTTGGCATTATGCAACAGTATTAGCCAATAAATTAGCTAATCACGGTAGTGCCTCCGCCACGACGAACCAAGCTGAGCTGACGCTACCAGACAATCTTTTTCGTTCCTAATAGAATATAAGTGTAATTGAAATACTGTGAATGTATGTTACGAAATGGCCAGGCCACGTAACTTGACTAAGGAGTTTGTGAAGTTGGGCTTGTAGAGGTAAGGCGTGTAGAGTAAGAAGCTTGGTTTTACATGAGACCAGGGGGTCTAGCAGGATCATTTGAGAGCGGCGTTAACGCAATGTTATCGACTGAAATTTGTATGGACGCTGTCATGATTTTGACAGATTTTCATACAATTCTCATTCGATGACGTTACGTTTACGCCGCTGTCAAATGTTTCTGCTAGGCCCACAGGGGGCTACGGTAACCTACCGTAACAAACAATTGACAAGCACGTATAATATTCGTAACATTACCGAAAGTGCTTTGCATGAAAATTAGAAAATTATGACATTGGATAACGTTACGAATACCTAGATGTCCCCCCGTGACCACGGCAGCTGGAAAGTAGCCGAAACGTCCGAAAGTAGAATAGTGCACCGCGACACAATCCGTAAGTGTTTAAAACAATGAAAAATATTCGCGTAAACATAAGAAATTAATAAGTAGTTGTCAATAGGTTCTTTTGACATCAAAGTGACCTGATGATGGGATCCATGAGGAACCGAGGGAACTATTTGAAATTTATATGGACACATTTATGGTGATTTCGACGTTTTCTGAAGTACTCCAAGCATATGCTACCGAAAAATATAATTTTGTTCCAAGGTATACCCTGGATCCAAAAGTACTGAACAGAACTCCTGACTCCTTAGAGATACATGTTTGGGGATTTAGGCGTTGTTTAAAGAACCGCAAGCATATGCCACTATGTCAATTAGAGTAATCATCATCATCACCACCATCATCACACCATACATCATTACATTATGATGATATAAAAGGTACTTCTCATAGTATTTTACACCGATACGGATATCTTTGAGCATTACTCTGCTGTGGACCTATTTGCAAAATTCTTTTGTTGTAAAGGGTATAATTGGAAATTGGTGCTTTAGTCACTAAAGTGGTAACCTGATGATGGGATCCATGAGGAATCGAGGGAACTCCTCAAAACTTATATGGACACGTGTAGTGATTTTCCCGCCTTTATAACTTGATACTGGCAATGGCTTCGCCATAATATTATTATTATCGCCATATTTATTTAAAAACTTGCGCGTTAGTTAAGTTTTAGTTTATAGTTTTGAATGTAATTCTAGTGTAATTTTTTTGTATATTTCTGTGTTTAGTTTCCATCGATTAAAATGTGCATGTGAGACTAGACACTCCATGTTGTCAAGGTGAACACAGAAAAGTTGTGTGTTAATTGTTCACTCCAACTGCAGGCTGCGGCATTTTCGTCGGCACTCGTTGGGCGAATTCGGTGGTGCTGTCAACACTTTACAATCTTGGATTGCACCTACATCAGTAAAGTCATACACTTGTTCCTTATTTATAGTCAAATCAAGTTAAAATTCTTTACTAAACACACATAATATATTATGTGTGTTTAGTAAAGAATTTTAACTTCAATTAATTTTAAAATCAAGTTAAAATTCTTTACTAAACACACATAATATATTATGTGTGTTTAGTAAAGAATTTTAACTTCAATTAATTTTAAAATCAAGTTAAAATTCTTTACTAAACACACATAATATATTATGTGTGTTTAGTAAAGAATTTTAACTTGATAGACTTGACAGAATTTTAACTTAACAGAATAAACATGTAAAAATATATCACATCAATCCAATCCCATGGTAAGTTAAGACTTGTGTTATGGCAATCAGACAACGGAATTACAATTAACAATTCTATAGCATATTATTCCGTGAAAACATGCCCATACTTTGTAAAACATATTATAAAATGGTGATACTGACGGCCTGCAATTATGCAGAACATAATATTATATTTTCTCTATAGTATGGTAGATCAGTCGGCAGCACTATCCTATTGTGGAAGCTCTGAGGAGCTAAATTGCTATTATTGTATAAAATGCATATTTCCCGATAAGTCCTTTCGAAATACTAAGAGTGACTCGCTATTACAATATAAATTATTACATGAGTTACTCAGGCATTTAATATAATGTACCGTTCCCCGAGCTCTAAGGCTCTGTACTCGTTTGCTCCTCATAAAAGCTATTAAACATCTTAAGCAGACATTGTTCTAAATTAAGCAAATAGGATTTATAATGAAATTATAAAGACTCTAAATCCATTGTTTCAGTTTTAGCTATTTTATATAAACTAAGTTAGCGCGAGGGGTTTCTGTGAGTCTGTATATTGTATATATAAATATTGAAATGTGATCCCGCGCTCTCCGATTGTTACAAAATAATTGAAAACAAAACACGAACTGAACTGCGAGGCTGAAACGCGAGCACAGATTAAAGAGGAACATATAAACAGCAACATAGTAAGCTTTCGATTTGATTGCACTACTACAAGCATACGTTGAATGTACGCGTGTGCACAAATCTATTGCGTACGCGACAATAGTGGAAAAATCCGGCAAAAATCGTCGAAGGGATGTCAAAATTTTCAAACTTCGTGTTGGAAATTTTATGTCATGTGTGATTGAGAATTACGATGTGTGCTACTGATTAGTGTTGGTTGCCATGACGACAAATAACGATTTTTCATATTACATTTCTGTCTAATGTATGTTTAAAATCTTTATGATATCAGAACATTAAATACAAAGGGTTATGTAAAAAGTGGTTATTTTATGCTACTGTGTGTATGACAAATAAAAGAATAAATAAAAAATAGATAAGTAAATATTTATTTTCTAGTAGGTGTCTTGCTTCATTATATGAACGTCCATGGACTAGTCACTAGTGAATAGACCCATTGAGTCACACACCTGATGGTGTGTGATTCAATGGCTCAAGGTTCAATGCTGGGTTGTGGTGGGTACCAATTAGACTTTCTCAATAACCGCATACTAATGCTATACTTATTTAATTTGCCTCCATCTTCTGAGACAACCCGGACCTGACAAAATTTGGATCGTTCTACGGAAGCTGTTCCTCCGTACGAAAGTATATATTTTTACTACGTGACTTTTTACTCTGTGACGCGAGTGTTGGAAGTTGGAACTCTTGGAAATCATTTGTTATTCAGTAATTGCTGAATAATGTGGGATATTAAACGTTTTTATAAATGAAATTTAAGGATAGATCGATATTAAGAATTAGAATGTAGTATAGACTTTTTGGTACTTGTTCCTGTACCTTGTACCTTTTGGTATTTGTTCAAAACGAATATTGTGTTTCATATTTTTCGCGACGTTTTTTCATGTTGTATTAAATATAATTAACTTCGGCGACTAAGTAGCGCGTAGGCGTCACAATGCGTTTATTTACAATAATATAAGAACTCTCGCCTTTTAACACACAAAAGGCGTTGGATTTCGCGTTTCAAATTTATTTTTACCCCTCCCCCCATTACGTCACCGCCGTTTCCAGATATCCCCCATTAATCTCTCATAACGAAACAAGGGGCGGCAGATTTATGTAAACGAATATTACTCGAGCTGATTGCCTATAAGGAAAATGATCTTCTTGGAGAAGAGAGAGAGGGATTGAGCCTGCCATTCCGATCTTAGCGACAGAGACCGCGACCAGTGAACCAGCTACCGGTGGGCGTGGCAAGAGAACCTGAGCCTTTAGACAAGATGCATTCGATAATTTCGACGGCGAAGTTCGAAAACAAAATATATGGGATTTGACATAAGACATCGCAAGCGACATATTACACTTAGCGATATGACTATGTCAAATCTCATACATTTTTGATTACGAGCATCGCCGTCGAAATTATCGAATGCATCTTGTCTAAAGGCTCAGGTTCTCTCACCACGCCCACCGGTCGCGCGACTCGCGCGACACTGTCGCGTGATTTGTTTAGTGCTCCATATAAATTCATACTAGTGTTGGTATAATTAGCATTCGCAATAATAATTAATAGCTAAATGCCCATTAGCAATCATTAAATTAATCTTAGTTGCTAAAAAAAACGATTGCTAAAATTATCGTGCGCACCAATCGTCTGCGTTCATGAAAAAATTATGTGACCGCGCTGCTTCGCACCGCGGCGCTAACTGGCTATCGTACTTTAAACTATTGCTATTTGCTAATGCTAAAATCATTCGATGCGAAATAATTTGCCGCGATGTTTCACGAATTAATACGAGCGAGTGAGAAGAGAAAATACATTACCGGCACGGCCGTCTAATTTTTTCAAAATAAAGTTAATTGCATGCGTTTAGGGTCCATTATTCAACAGCTGTTTTTTTTTATTAATGTTTTCGTATTTTGTCGTTTAAGTCGTAGGTTAGTTTTTTTAGTCAGGTGAAATAATTGCGTTTTTTGCGCGATTAACATCGATCGTGTGATCAAATCAACCTACTTTAATTTGAAACTGTGTGTGTGTATTTGTGAAAATATAGATTATATTTTAGTGCATAAAGATATAAAATTTGATTTTAACGTGTTAAGAAATAATATAATATGCTTTGCAATTTGCATCTTACTTTAGCGCAGACCGGAAATCGCTAATCTTAAAAAAAATGTATGTTAATACTTAATAGGCGACGCGACGTAATTAAAAAACATTAGCATTTCACAAAACACAGCTATTTATGATCATTAAAAATCGATTTTAGCAAATAGCATAGCAATAGCACATAGCATGCTAAGACATGAAAATTAGCATGCTAATGAAATTAATGAAAAATAGCATTAATTTCCATTACTAATTCATACTAAGCAGTGGGTCGCGGTCGCAGGTCGTGGTCGCGCGTCGCGATCGCTAAGATCGCAATGCTGCCTTTAGAGCGATACAGTTCGTACAGCGACCGCCAAATCGAAATACACAGAACACCAACGGAATAAAAACAAACAGCGCGTGTGATTGTGTGGGGTATCTGCGATGAAAATCCAGCTCCAACAACATCGTATAGTCGAGGAAATTGAATGTTCAGCTAATTCAATTTGAGGGCCAATTCTCGTAATTTAAAATATTCAATTCGCTGTATGACCTCAGTCTCCAGTAAATCAGTCGCATTCGCACTTACGTCGTTAGCCGTGTGCGTGCGATTGAGACCAAATATATTGAGACTGGAACCATAATACGAATTGAATACTTTCAATTACGAGAATAACCCTTCTGAAATCGGTCAGGTTACGACAGTAAGAGTAATGACACCACGTCTTTATAATAACGACCTCACTATGAGAATGATCAAACTGCATGATACTGAATATACATGAACTGCTAAACAGCAAGAGAAACACAAGCAGTAAATAAAGGTACAATAGAACCAACAAAGTACAAACTTAACATCAACGACATAATCGATTCGATGGATCCTTTAGATAGATACAAATAATTAGGCTACTATCAGTCACAAAAGATACACTACAAAGAAACCTCTTTGTAGTGTATCTTTTGTGACTGATAGTAGCCTAATTATTTGTATCTATCTAAAGGATCCATCGAATAACGAAAACCTACTCAAACAAAAATTTTAAGAAATACTACACAAAATACTCCTCACACATCTAAACGCAAAAAATACTATTAAAGCTATTAATAAATACGCCATACCCATACTTACCTATTCCTTTGGTATAATTATATATAATCTGGAACCAAACAGAACTGAAAACCCTACAAAGAGTGATAAATACAACAATGAATAAGCATAGAGGACACCACCCAAGGGCCTGCATCCAGCGATTAATTTTACCCAAAATTGAAGGCATTATTGGTAATACTAATAATAAAACAGCTCATTAGCTACATAAAAAATATAAAAACATTTGTTTTTATATTTTTGTTTTTTGATGAAAATTTTTATATTTTTATATTTTATAAGTTTTATAAAGTATTTATATTTTTATTGTTGAAGAAAATATTGGAAATGATGGGAACTACATCCCCTTCAATTATTAACATCGACTTCACCTATAACACACACGCACACCTTTATTTGATATTGATTTTGACAATTGTAGCTTTACACGACTGATATTAAGCATTTTTTAATACTTGCTTTAATATTTTAATAACTAAAAATAGAATAAATTTAAATGTGCTATAGAAAAAGTCAAACTATTTTTATTATTATATATTTTTATTTATTTATTTATATAAATCTGTATAATACAATCTGACATTCACTGCCTCTAACCCTTAACAGAGTTGTGTAGACAAAATACATAGAGTTTACTTACTTTCTAACTATTCTACAAAAGGAAGACAGTCATAATACAAGGACATAAATACATAAACAGAAAACAAAACACAATAATAGTTAGGCTAGCTGCGCACGCGGCCACAGAATACCTACATTCGCTCATTTTTAGGTACACTATACCTACGTTAAACGTTCAGTACGTCTGTATCAAGCGGCTGAAGAAGCGGCGCCGCACGCCGCCGCGCCCCGGCAATAGGTAGATAGGTAGATAGTGTAACAGGTTTGATTATTCTATACGATGCTTCATATTATTATAATTAATTGAAGAAAATGATTTTTTATATAATCTTGTTACTTATATGTTATGTTAATGTATGCATGTATGTTTGTCAGTCCTTCACGCTTAAGCTACTGAATGGATTTGTATGTTAGATCTTAATTTTTATGAAAGTAAATTATCTGAAATGTAAATTTCAAGTGATTTTCTTATATATTTGTTTCAGTTATTTTTTCTTTAACATCTGCGGGCAAGTTGTTAATTAAATTAGGTGTTAGATACTGATAAGTTCTCTTGCCTTACTGATTATTTAATTTCGGTGTGTCAAGTTTTTTATTTGATACACTTGTTGTTGTAATGATATGGTTTCTTTTTACTTGACATACAAGTCGCGGAAGTACTGTTCGATAGAAGTTGGTACTGGACTTTTTTGTATACAGGTAGGATATTACTGTATTTAAACAGTGTTATCGAGTTTATTTTAAATTTTTAGTGGTGTTATTATTTTTAGAAATCTGTATTGGATGTTGTAAATTTTAACAAGATACGATTTATAAGTTCGGCCGTAGTTGCTCAGAACCGTATGAGACGATGCTTTCAACTAAGGCTTTATACATAGTTCCTAACTATGTATACTATGCGTATGAAATGTTAACTTATTTTTAATGATGTAAAAATTAGCCATTATGTTTCTTAACTTTGTTCATATCTTATTAATATGATTTTCCCAATTAAATTTGTGGTGTATATTTAAACTGAGATAAGTGTGTTCCAGAACTTGTATTATCTAACACAGTATTGTAAATTTGTAAGGTGAAGACAAGACTGACTGTGAGATGATTTTTAAAGTATTAGCTTGGCAAAAATTTCGCATATGGCTAGATCGGACGTGAATAAACTTAGTTTTTTTTAGTATTTAAGTGAACATTTTCAGATCGCATCGAAGTCTGATTTAAGGTAAGACGCAGCCAATGCAATATCTCCATGAGCAACCATTAGGCATGTATCATCAACGAATTGATAGACAGCAGAATGTTTAATAATGTTAATGACATTGTTCACATAGGCCAGGTAATGTAAAGGGCCGATTACCGAGCCTTGTGCTGCGAGTCGAAAAGTAGAAACGCGTAGAAACGAGTCTGCTACTTTGACTTGATAGCTTCAGTTGTTCAGATAATCTTTGCACAGTTCAGCAGCTTACCTCGTACCCCACTATCATCTAGTCTTTCAATTAATAAGTCGTGCTATAGTGTGTCAAAAGCCTTGCTATAGTTTATAAATAGGACAATTACCTGTTTTTTGTGTTTAAATGAGCATTGACATCGCTAATTGAGACAACAAGAGAGTAGTGCTTTTTCCAGGCTGAAAACCATATTGTCTATTAGATAAAATATCAGTCATTAAGTAGAAATATTGTCTTTTACTTCAAATATTGGCAATATAGTTATCGGTCGATATTGTCAATAACAACAGCCACCTTTATAGACTGGTCGTATGGTGCCAGTTTTTAGGTCCTTAGGGTAGTTTCCACTTTCCAGTAGAAATAGTAGCATTTACAAGGTGTACAATTGCGTTTATAATGCGATCAGTATAATGTACCGTATTACGTCAATAGCTCGTATGTTGTCAATGCCATGTGCCTTGCTAGGATTAACTATAAAAATAATAATAATAATGTAATATTATAGACCTACTCAAACGCTAAACATACAAATTGCATAATAACTCTTTTTATGTTAATAATATTAGGTCCTTCCATAGGAAATTGGCGTTTTGTCGTACTGGCCACTTTGATCAGAAATATATTATCTTCTTTGGTTAGGAATTCCAATTTGTGCAAATGCTTCGAAAACCGTAATCATTTCGTAGTTCATTTGTTTTTCCTCTGTTGGTTTTTTCTTTGCGTCAGAGAGTTTATAAAATGGAAAACTTGAAATATCGTATTATTTTCGAGTACGAGTTCCACCGTGGCATCAGTGCTGCAGAATCGGCTCGAAGGATTAATGACGTGTATGGCGGCGGTGTCGCAAAAAAAAAACACCGTGCGTTTTTGGTTCCAACGTTTTCGTACTGAAAATTTCGACTTGCAGAACAAACCCCGTGGACGGCCGGAGACCAAAGTTGATATGAAGAATTGAAGGCTATTGTGGAAGCGGATCCATCGCAAACCACGTCCGAGTTAGCTGTAGGGGCGGTGTTAGTGATAAAACTGTTTTAATCCACTTGAAGCAAATTGGGAAGCTGAAAAAGCTTGAAAGGTGGGTTATGAATTACGAACAAACCGACAAACGCGCGTCGACTGCTGCGTTGCATTACTCAACCGGCACAATAATGAAGGGATTTTAAATCGAATTTATTACCTGTGATGAAAAGTGGATCCTGTGCGATAATCGGAAACGCTCCTCGCAATGACTGAACCCTGGCGAACCAGCCAAAGCCTGCCCCAAGCGAAAATTTACTCAAAAAATATTCCTTGTGAGCGTTTGGTGGACTAGTGCCGGTGTCGTTCACTACAGCTTTCTTAAATCTGGCCAGACGATTACGGCAGATGTCTTTTACCAGCAAATCATGATGGAAAAGCTAGCTGCTAAGCAACCGAGGATGGTAAGTCGCTCTAGGCCACTGTTGTTCAGAACAACGCTAGACCACACACTGCACAACAGACGGCTACCAAATTAGAGGAGCTTCAATTGGAATGTTTAAGACATCCACCGTACTCCCCGGACCTTGCTCCAACAGATTACCATTTTTTTCGAAATTTGGATAACTTCTTGCAAGGGAAAAAATTCAACTCCGTTGGGGCAGTCCAAAGCGACTTCAAAGATTTTATTGATTCCTGTCCGAATGGTTTTTTTTAGTAAAGGAATCAATGAACTACCTATGAGATGGCAAAAGTGCAAAGATAGCAATGGTATATACTTTGATTAAATAAATATATTATGTTTAAAAAAAATCGACTTTATGTTTTTCCTTAAGAAAACGCCAATTTCATATGAAATTTTCTTTTATTTTGAAATCTACCAGTAATTTGCAAACCGTGCTCACTAAAATTTAAAAGTCATAAAAATGATTTATATCGGACGAATTGACGAATGAAAAAAGTTATAAAAATTGAAAATCGCCTTTTCGTCCTATTAGGACGAAACTTGTGGGACGAACAGAGGAAGTACCCGTATTCGAAACGCAAATGTGAGTGCAGTGTGCAATGCTAATTAGAGACAGGAACAGAGGGGATACTGCACTGTAAGAAGCTAATAGTTATTGATTTTACTATTCACTTATTAAAAAATAATATCATAAACTAGATGATTTATGTTGATTTTATTAGCTATATTCGATTTATACTAAAATAGGCTATTCAATTTTTTTTTCAAATATATTTTAAAATGTTCATATCGATTCGTTAGTCAACTAGTATTTTTATTTCCTGGAAATAATATCTCTTTATGCAAAGAAAAAATGATTAAAATTTAAACCACAAATGTTTGCGCCAAAACGACATTATCGTGACGTCACAAGAACAGAAACAAACAAATGTCATATGTGCGTGTGTAGTGCATGAAGTGTATTCACTAAGCGCATAGGTACTATAAGTTATACCATGAGTTAGTGAATTCAGGGTTACCCTGTTGGCTGTTACCGAGCTCCGATTGATTTGTGAATCGCTTTTGACTTTTAATCTTTCGAAAAGGTTAAGTTCATTCAACATTTATTAAGTTTGGTAATATAAAGGTTCTTAATCTGTTCCATTAATTAATTTGTATTTAAACATAAATTTTACTTAATCAGAAAACCATTAAATTTTAATAGCTTTAGAATTTAGATTATAAGTATAAAGTTATAAAGTATAATATTAGAAAGTCGAAAAAGTCGAAACTAAAATACCATGATCTTTTACTAAACATGAATTGTATTTTTCTGATCCGTTATCATACGAGGGGCGGCTGAAAAGTTTTGAGCCTAAGTACCTTAAAGTACAACTAATTACTCGCGCATCATACCACTAATTGCGGGTATCCTTAGAAACATAAATGTCAAATTTCATGTCATTTCCATCATTACGCTTTTAGTAATTGAATCGTAAACGTCACAATGTCTGAGTCTTCCGCACTTTGCACGAAATTGGAGTACAGAGCTGTGATAAAATTCTTAACAAAGAAGAATAAAACACCGACGGAAATATTAAAAGAGATGACAGCTGTTTATGGGAGTCTGCACCTTCATTTGCTACCGTCAAACGTTGGAACCGACAGTTTAAACTTGGCAGGGAGTCACTCGAAGATGACCCCAGGTCAGGACGCCCAAACACCGCTGTTACCGAAGAAAACATTGAAAAAGTAAAAAAACTTGTTCTGAAGATCGGCGAATCAAGTTGTGGCAGATAGCTGAAGCCATGGCATTAGCAAGGAACGAATCGGAAATATTTTGCATGATCACCTGCACATGAAAAAGGTCCTGCGCGCGATGGGTGCTGAAAATGCTGACGCCGCTGGACAAGCAACGTCGAGTCACAACTTCACAGTAGTTTTTGGACATCTGTGGCGATAATCCAGACGACTTTTTCTCGCCTTATTACTGTTGATGAAACCTGGATTCGACAGTACAATACGGAGTCAAAACAGGAGTCAATGCAGTGGATAGAAAAGGGAGAAAAGCCGCCACGGAAGTTCAAAGTGGAAAGATCGGCGTCCAAGCTCATGGCCACTGTTTTTGGGATTGTGAAGGTTTTTGTTTATTGATTACCTTCCGAAAAATACTACAATGAACGGAGACTACTTTGCCGCATTGCTGACCAAGTTAAGTCAAGTGGTTGTTGAGAAACGGAGAGGCAAACTGACAAAAGGAGTCCTGTTTTTGCAAGACAACGCGCCCGTCCACACTGCGCGAGTTGCAAGGCGTGCCCTCGCCGAGACAGGATTTGAGGAAATCAACCACCCACCCTACAGTCCTGACCTGGCTCCTAGTGACTATTATCTTTTTTCAAATTTGAAAAAAGACCTACGGGGACGGAGATTTTCCAATGACGAAGAAATGAAGATGGCCGTAGATGAACATTTTGAAGACAAAAACGGCGAATATTTTTTCATTGGGTTAAAAGCTCTTTACAATAAATGTAAGAAGTGCATTGAAATACAGGGAGACTATATTGAAAAATAATTTTTTTGTACATTTTTATCAGCATTTTTAATACCTTAGGCTCAAAACTTTTCAGTCGCCCCTCGTATATCCGTAATATATATGCACCTGCAGCTGGAAAATATCATAACGTTCGTATCGTAAAATATCATCATGGTTTTTTAGTTATCGACCATTTTTAAAAAATCTATAAAAATGACACCCTTGCTCACTAATTTTGTTTTCACATTCGCAAAAACATGAATTCTACACATATCTCTATCAGGTTTTTATTTATTAAACTTTAATAGTTATATTATCAAATGTATCGTGTCATTTTTGTGCTGTTGCCTAATTTCTTTTTTTACAAATGCAACCAAAAAAGTTTTATTCCTTTCAAATATTTTTTTTTGTGTTTGATCGCACATATCATAAAAATAATGTTTATGGCTTTTTCTAATTTCTCGAGCAGCATCATACGTTCGCGTAAATCTTCCACTGATGTCACTGGTTTTTTATACACCTTCTCCTTTATACAACCCTAGTAAAAAAATCCAGAGGGTTAAGGTCTGGTGATCTTGGAGGCCAAAGAAAATATCCCAAACGGCCAATCCATCTTTGAGGGATTATCGCGTCTAAATATTCACGAACGCCACGGGATTAAGCGCGCTGCAGCCACATGTCTCTTCTCGTCTCCAAGGTCATGTCCTCCAAAAGCCCAGGGAGATCATTTTGTAAAAAATTTAAGTATCTCTCGGCGGTTAATGTGTCTGGCAGCTCGAACGTGCCGATAAATTCTCCATTAAGGATCCCAGACCATAGATTTATTTTAAATTGGTACTGGGATCTATCTTCTCTAACTAAATGTGGGTTAGTCAGCTGCCAACTGGATTTGATTTGGATTATAAAATGGATAATGTGATAATGAAAATGTTATTATAAATAGCAAAAAAATAAATAATTAAAATATTATCTGAGAAGTATGTTTTTTAGGAAAATAGGCCTTCATCAAAGTCATTAGGAATATACTTTGAAATCTAAGGGTTAAATACCATGTGTATACCTTTTTACAATCTCAATTGAATAGTCCTCCAGCTGCAGGTGAAGGATTATCCATGAACTACGCCACACCATGTATATATATATATAACGGCGCGCGCGATTTATTCGTGTTCCCACACGATATATTTAATTGCAATCGTTTAAAATCTGATTTGATAGTTTTATAATGTTGTTATCTGTCGGAGCGGTGAACACCGGATGGGGTTTTGAGTGACGCTGTCTAACTGACTTTTGACATTTGATAGCTGTTGTCACTTGTCACTTGTCTGCCAACTGGCTGTTAGATTTCGAATGTCAGGTGGAACGGTGTGTGCTCCCAAACCCATCGGCTCCAAATCTAGCGATATCTGTTTAATCACGTATAGTTTTGTTATTACGAGTTGCTGAACGATTAAAAGAAAGTATACGGAGCTGATACAGTGTATTATTTCAACGTATAAACATACGCCCACACACACATGGAGGACGACCATACACCACCGAGGTCGGATCAGTCACATATACCTCTCGGCGATCCGATATCAGAAGTGGGATTACCTGGGACGTCGCAACAAGATGCAGGTCAAAATTTTCATACTATTGGAGAGGGCGAAAACAATCGTTGGAAGCTTTTATTCGAAATGCAACAACGTCAAATGATGGAATTGATTCGTGCTATAAAGGAACCAAGTCCTAATTATTCGCAAATGACGTTTCCTGAATTTAACCCAGATCTTCCTGATAGTGACGCACGGGCGTGGTGTAACACTGTGGATTTGTGTATACAGGAAAAACCACTAACAGGTGGTAGTTTAATAATTGCAATGAGTAGAGCTCTCAAAGGATCCGCAGCCTCATGGTTAGCGCAGAACAGCTTCGCTGGCATATCATGGCGCCAATTAAAAGACCTGTTTTTGGCTCGTTTTGATTTGGTTGAGACTCCAGCTGCAACCATGTACAGATTGTTCAATGGAACTCCAAAAGACGGTGAATGCATGTCTTCATACGCTTCACGTTTTCTAAGTACTCTAATGAGTCAGTGGCGATCATTATCGGTGGAGTAAATTGCAATCGCAGTCACTATAGCACATGCCTCTAGAGTTGACCCACGATTACAGCGACTGGCTTTTACCACCGAAATTGACACTAGAGTTAAACTACAGCAAGAACTGATGGCCTTAACTTATCGTAAAAGGAACCACCCAGAAAAACTAAGCCCACCAAATGATGTGAAGAAGCCACGTACAGACCAAGCGAGACGTTGCTATAATTGTGGCAAAATGGGTCACGTGTCTATTGAATGTTTAGCTAAGAGCAATCGAGACGGCGTTACTAAAATTCGTTCTGAGTTCTCAGGTACTAATACACCACAACGTGTTAAAGATGATGGAGTCTTGAGAAAGCCGCTACCAACTTGCTACTCCTGTAATGAAAAAGGTCATATCGCAACACATTGCCCCAAAAAGGACTCCAAAGATGGCCACATGGAACGCCGGGTCGATGTTTGTGCCGTTCAACCAGCTACCGGATACTTCAGCACCGAAACGGGTGAGACGTTTTCATTTTGTTTTGATTCCGGTGCTGAGTGCTCTTTGGCTAGGGAAAGTGTAGCTAATAGATTCCCAGGAAAAATACAAAATACTAAAGTTATATTGACAGGTATTGGTAATTCTAGTGTTAATTGTAATTTACAAATTCTGACTACAGTAATTATACAGAGTTATACAATACAGTTACTATTTCACATTGTGCCTAACCACTGTATTTCTAATAATATTATGGTCGGAAGGGATTTGTTTTCGTTGGGATTTTCTGTCCAAATGTGTAAGGACAATATAATTTTGAAAAATAATAGTGTAGTATCAATTTGTACCGTGGGTAAGTCTATAAGTAATTTTGATGAAATTGAAACCAATATACCAATTAAGCATAGACAGAAGTTAATTTTATTGCTTGAGGGATATTCAAATTATTTTGTAGTTGGTACACCTACTGGTCGCGTAAGTACTGGACAGATAGAAATAAAATTAATAGACCCTAATAAGACGGTACAACGTAGACCGTACAGGCTTAGTCCTGATGAACGTCAAGAGGTACGAAATAAAATTAAAGAGCTTTTGCAAGCCGGAATTATTCGGGAGAGCAGTTCGCCATTCGCTAGTCCCATTTTATTAGTAAAAAAAAAAGATGGAACTGATCGTTTATGTGTGGACTATCGAGAATTAAATAGCAACACAATTCCTGATCGTTATCCACTGCCCTTAATTTCCGATCAAATTCAGAGACTTGTAGGGGCTTATTTCTTTACATCATTAGACATGGCCAGTGGCTATCACCAAATTCCGGTTGAGGAGAGATCTGTAGAGCGTACGGCTTTTGTCACCCCAGACGGACAATTTGAATATGTTTCTATGCCATTTGGTCTGCGCAATGCACCCTCGGTTTATCAGCGCGCTATTAACAAAGCCTTAGGTTGTTTAACTGAATCATTTGCGGTAACGTATCTTGATGACGTCATAGTTCCATCTCGAACTGTAGAGGAGGGGATAGATCGGTTGCAAAAAGTTCTAAAGGCTCTGACTAAAAGTGGATTTTCTTTGAATCTTAAAAAATGTTCATTTATGAAAACCAGGGTAGAATTTTTGGGTTACGAGGTTTCTGCTGGAGAAATACGACCAAGCCCGCGAAAAATAATGGCTTTGACACAATTATCACCACCTCAAACCGTTACTCAGCTTCGGCAATTTATAGGGTTAGCCTCCTATTTTAGGCAATTCGTGCCTAGTTTTTCTCAAAAAACAGCCCCTTTATATAGACTAACGTCGGGGAAGGGTAAAATTGCGTGGACACCAACGTTTGAAAAAATTAGAAAAGAAATTATAGACGTACTGACGGACAAACCAATCTTAACGATTTTTGACCCTGATAAACCAATCGAATTGCACACGGATGCTAGCGCTAATGGTTATGGTGCCATATTAATACAGAAAATTGAAAATAAGCCACGTGTTGTTGAATATTACAGTCGTCGTACTAACTCAGCTGAATCCAGGTATCATTCATATGAGCTGGAAACTCTAGCCGTAGTAAATGCAATTAAACACTTTCGGCATTACTTACATGGCAAAAAATTTACTGTCGTAACTGACTGCAATGCTGTTAAGGCATCTAAATCTAAAATAGATCTTACCCCGCGTGTTCATAGGTGGTGGTGTTTCTTGCAAACTTTTGAGTTTGATATAGAATATCGTCAGGGAAAGCATATGGGACATGTAGATTTTTTGTCTAGAAATCCCTTACCTGCACCAATGCAGCCAGTAACTAGACATGAACAGAGACGCATTAATTTAACAGAAATTTCTAATAATTGGCTACATGTGGAACAGCAAAAAGATACAGAGTTAAAATCACTTATAACTAAATTGCAGGCAAATGATCTTGATAGCGAAATAGCTAAAACGTATGAAATTAGGCGCGGCGTATTGCATCGTATAATTGAACGTAACAGTAGAAGTGTATGGTTACCAATTATACCAAAGGCCTTTCAGTGGGCTATCATTAATCATGTTCATGAAAGTATCATGCATCTTGGGTGGGAAAAGACACTCGAGAAAACTTACTGTCATTATTGGTTTCCCCATATGAATAAGTACGTCAGGAAGTTTGTAGACAATTGCATTACTTGTAAACTATCAAAGTCTCATTCTGGAAAAGTTCAAGCTGAATTGCACCCGATTTCTAAAGTAACAACTCCCTGGCATACTGTGCATATGGATGCGACTGGGAGGCTTAGTGGCAAGAGGGATACCAAAGAGTACGTGTTTGTGACTATAGATTCTTTTACTAAGTTTGTCCTCCTATATCATACTAAGAATATTGACGCAAGTAGTGCTATTAGAGCCTTAAAATCAAATGTTTCTATATTTGGGGCTCCTGTACGTGTAATAGCGGACCAGGGTAGATGTTTTGCCGGCAAAGACTTTAGGGATTTTTGTGAATCTCATAATATAGGCTTACATTTGATTGCCACGGGTACCAGTCGAGCGAAAGGGCAGGTTGAGCGCGTCATGTCCACGTTAAAAAATATGTTAACAGCAGTCGAGTCAGGCAACCAAAAATCATGGCAGGCTGCTCTACCGGATGTCCAATTAGCCATAAATTGTACAGTAAATCGTACTACTAAAGCGAGCCCCCTTGAACTTTTAATAGGAAAAGTCGCCAGACTCCTGCAATTAATAACTTTAGATTCAGACGAAACTGATATAGACCTAGACATGATTAGAGACCAAGCATCCAAAGCAATAGTGGTAAATGCTACCGCGGAGAAAGTAAGGTTTGATAAAAATAAAGCTAAGGTAAAGAAGTTTTGCGTAGGTGATTACGTGTTGTTAGAAAACCATGAAAGGAATCAGACAAAATTAGAACCAAAATTCAGAGGGCCGTTTATGGTTTCGAAGCTGCTTGACGGTGACAGATATTGTCTTATGGCACTTGATTCCAATCGGACGTATAAGTATGCGCATGATCGTTTACGCGCCATGCCAGAGTGTTACGTCCCATTGGAATTGAACTGTGCTCTGGAAACAACAACTGATGTAGAGTCAGGACACACCGAAAACGGCGATAGTGAGTAGACTGAATGAATGTGTTGAGACTTGTGATTTGTAATTTGTGTGGTCTAATTGAATAGTTACTTTAAGTTTAAATGAGTACACATGAAGTGTTGACCTTTGTGGTTAATGTAGCCTGTGTGGCGTAGCCTGTGTGGCGTAGCCTGTGTGGCGTAGCCTGTGTGGCAGAGCAGCCTGTGTGGCACAAAAGTATGTAGTATGTTAGTAGTATAGCAATTTTCATTGTAAAGTAATACGTGTTTATAATCAAGGTGATTAAGGCTGTAATTTTTAGTTGTCTCCAGATTATTGTTTCAATATGAAAATTGGTTACATAAATGACATATAGGATTTCCTTAGAGTTTTATTATTGCTTGAGTAACAGTTGTCCATTATGAGGTCAGTGTGGCCGAGTGTATAAAAGCGTAAAGTGTGTCTTTTCATTATTTTCAGACCTGGACGATAATACACACGAGGACGTGTGAAATGCAGGACGGCCGTAACGGCGCGCGCGATTTATTCGTGTTCCCACACGATATATTTAATTGCAATCGTTTAAAATCTGATTTGATAGTTTTATAATGTTGTTATCTGTCGGAGCGGTGAACACCGGATGGGGTTTTGAGTGACGCTGTCTAACTGACTTTTGACATTTGATAGCTGTTGTCACTTGTCACTTGTCTGCCAACTGGCTGTTAGATTTCGAATGTCAGGTGGAACGGTGTGTGCTCCCAAACCCATCGGCTCCAAATCTAGCGATATCTGTTTAATCACGTATAGTTTTGTTATTACGAGTTGCTGAACGATTAAAAGAAAGTATACGGAGCTGATACAGTGTATTATTTCAACGTATAAACATACGCCCACACACACATGGAGGACGACCATACACCACCGAGGTCGGATCAGTCACATATACCTCTCGGCGATCCGATATATATATATATATATATATATATATATATATATATATATATATATATATATATATATATATATATATATATATATATATATATATATATATATATATATAGGGTTCGGTAAAAACAACTACGGATATTTAGAGTATATGATCTACTGCTCATATAATAAATAAAAGAACATAATATATTGCTTAGTTGTTTCTCCAAAAGATAATGTTACTAGGTACCATGTCAAATCCCTTGAAACTTTGTTACAGTAAAGCTATAATGTATACAGATGCACTTGCTATTGTTTTATTCAAAATATGAAGTAGTTATGATTGTACATGCGTAGTTCCGAAAATATTTGAATTCTGCTAGCCCGCGTAAAAATAGTAAAAGACTTAGGCATCCTCTTTGATGAAAAAATCTCTTTTCGGGCACATTACGGTCATATAATCTGCAAGGCAAATCAATTGCAAGGATTCGTTTTGAGAACAACTAAAGATTTCAGAAAACCTAGAAGTACCTTGTATTTATGTTTAGCCCTGGTGAGTACTATTCTAGAATACGGGAGCCCCGTATGGTCGTCGAATTATCAGGTACATATTGGCTAGGACATTGAGCGCGTTCAGAGAAAATTTCTCAATATTCTTTGTTATCGCCTAAATCCCGGCCGTTCAAATTTAAAACACCACGATAGACATACATACTTTGAAATACAGACTCTTGAAAGCTGACGCATAAATTTCGATGTATTATACTTATACACAATTATACACAATTATACACAATTATACATTATTTAATCGATTCTCCGGATTTACTTTCTAACGTTAACTTAATATTACATTTAGTGCTCGTAGAACTACACGCACAAATATATTCGCTCCACAAGTTTATACAAACCACATCTTTTACTTCAACCCATTATGACCCGGGAATACAATGATTTTGTAAAAGATAATCCAGAATTAGACATTTTTGATAACAATTTCCAATCATATACAAAAATTGTGAAAGACATCCTCCATAACATATTTACTTTAAAATATTCTTGTTAACTAATGTAGCATCAGCTCCGGATCTTCAATTTTTTTTGGCGGGGCAAAATCTTAAAAATGCCGCCCGGCCCACTTAATTTTTTTTACCTTTACCATCTTTATAATTTCAGCTATCAAATGTCCACTAATTGATTGATATTTGGACTTTGGATTTCCGGAAATAATGCATCCAGTGGATTGAGCCAGCGTGGGGCCCGTAGCAAATTCTACCACGGGGCCCCCGAGCGAAAAGCGGGCTTGCGGACAGAGCGAGCATAATATGCTCGTTATATAAAACGCGAGAGAGTGTAGCGAACGAGCAAATTTTTATTCTATTTTACTACTTGAATTAATTTTTACACCCTGAAAGACTGTGTACTTTAGAAAATACAATTAAATCAATATCCTAAAACCGACCGACGGAACTAAGTAACATAATATGTGTTCTGTATCTTAAACGCGAGCGAGCAAAAATTTTTTGGATTAAAATCTGTTCATCCTTAAAACCTGAAAGACTATTCTCATCCACATGATATTGTAGAGGGCTACGACGTCTTGGTTTTTTCTTATCCTTCTTACGCTTGAGTGGTGATGATAATGATACAGCAACAATTCTTATATTCTCCTTTATTGGTGCTTAACACAAATACATATTACATATGAGATATGCCTAACACAAATACGTCTACACTAAGTATAGCCTTTTGGCTAACTGAAATAAACCTAACTAAATAGGCTGTACCTGTGACATCTGTCAATGTGATATTGACAATTATACTTCTTAAAATACTGTTGACATTATGCAACAGATATGAGAAACTGTTACGTTTTTTTTCATAAAAAAAGAACTGTTAAGTTTTTGGAAAATAAGTTAACAAATGAAAAAACAATTCTTCCACTATGAAGGTATCAAACGATTCAGAATAATTTCAAGAATCGGATAACTGTCGTGTGGAGATTTTTTTTTAAAAAGATTATTTTAATTTTCATATAGGTACAATAAACAATAAGTTTATCCTGCGGGCGAGCGGGCGCGTATTTTGAACTATACCTACGCGCTTCGTGAATAATGTTCGTGCAGCGCATTGGGATGAGAGCGCGGAGTGGGCTCCGCGCTCTCACCGCGCGCTGCGCCCGGTCTCGTGGTCCGTGTTCTGTAACTCTGGGTATCCGTTGAGTTGATATTAACGCTGTCACTTATTATTCATATCTCATGTAGAACTATTGTTACCTAACTATTACTGTTTAGTTGTATGCACATCATTATTACGTTGCGATCCAGTTCAAATAATAATGTATTAGCAATTACTTATATTTAATGATTGTGATGTGTATTGTGCATTTTAAATAAATAAATTTTAAATAAAAGCTTACATTTTAAATAAAAGCTTACATTTAAACTAAGTGAATATTCTACATTCACAGACAAACGATAATATTCCCCCCAGCTACAAACACCGACATAATTATTGCCATTTGTTATGGCTAAAAGGTTTTTATTTTTTCTTCTGCCGCTCTATTTTGCCGGTCATTCCTGTGTTCGTATCTCGTATATTGTAATTTGTATATTTACTTGGAATTAGGCGTATACTATATTTATCTGTTTTATACTACACTTCTTTTGTTATATAAAGTTTCATTTGTTTTACTTAAAATGAGATCAGAACGGATTTTGCGAGTAAAGGCTTTTTGTGAAAAATTGTACATTTTTGAACTTTTCATGTAACAATTTTTGTATTTTTAAAAAATTGTAAAATAACAATTAATTAAATTAGAATAATGGTGATTAATATCGCGCATTTCCTCCACGTGCTCTTATTAAAGTTTCTACCCGTCTAGGCATACTGAGAATGATGTTATCGATGGTCTCCTGGGATAGTCTCCGCCATTCCTCAACTACGGCGATTCGCAGTTCACCCACGTTGGCAGGAGCTGGTATTCTGGACTTAACTTTTCTTTTCAGCAAGTCCCAAACGTGCTCTATTGGGTTCATATCCGGTGATCTCGCCGGCCACTCCATAACAGTGATATTCATATCATTAAGATAAGCTTGAATTACCCGAGCGGTATGCGGCCGAGCATTATCCTGCATAAAAACAAAATCGTCACCGATATATGAAGCAAACGGTACGACATTTTCTTCTAAAACTTCTCTGATATAGCGGTCTGCGTCTGAAGTTAGTAAAATATTTCTTTTTAAATTAAATGACGTATAAACCAGCCAGCAACCTTATATGATACTGATATCAAACCTTTATTTTATGTTCCGCTAAATATGCCGGTGTGTATATATATATAGGCCTCCTGCTTAGTTCCCACATTGCATCCACCGGCTCCCTACTACTAGGGAATATTATTCAATATTCGATTTATTCGAATATTCGTCAATTTTATTATTCGAATATGACTGGATTCAGTATTCTTATAATTCGAATAATACAAATAAAACGTCAATTTTATTATTCGAATATGACTGGATTCAGTATTCTAATAATTCGAATAATACAAATAAAACGTCAATTTTATCTTAAATTCTTAAAAAGTGTCGGTCCGATCACGTTCAAAATAATTTTTATAAAGAGTATTTAATATGAACTACCAGCATGGAAAGTTGTAAGTTTCTAAGTCCCATAGTTTAGAAATTCCACTTTGGAGGCCGACTACTTGAAAATGGTTTACTTTGTAAAAGTCATGTATGAAACCTTGCCTTTATTTTAAAATACACATTCAACGATACCCCACACGATGGGGTAGAATGAAAAAATATTTTTCATCCCCACATCACATGTATGGAGAGCCACCTCTAAAATATAATTTTTTTTTTATGATACCTGGTAGCGCCATCTGGGAGCATCGAACGCCACTATGAATGGCATCTCATAATATCGATAAAGCATTATTCCACCCCCCGCTTCCCCGCTTCCCCACTCCGACGTATACCGAAGATACGCGAAAGGGACATTAACATGGCGAAACAATATTGCAACAAGTGCGTGTCGAGAGTGCAATGGTGGACAGCGTGTGTATTATAAATTAGACCTTTTCGCTATTATTTCGTAAATATCATCTGGCATGTCTTATGTTCGGTGTCATTAAGTATAAAGAACCGTCTTATCTATACGAGAGGTTGAGTTGGCTAAACTCGCGCAGACAGTGCTCACAGGGACTGTCAACACAGCAACATCGAACCAAAGCACTTCGTGGCAGCTTTCGCTATGCGGCTGCGAAGATTTGGAACAACATTCCTCCTCCGATACGCACACTCAACACGGTAGGCACGTTTAGACATCACTTGAAAGAATTTCTAATTAAGGAACAACGTAAACATGGTATGATTATTAGTAACCTGTCGTTCATATGAATATTATACATAAAATTGTATTCATTTATTATTCTTACCTATTAGTTTAATTTGAAATTTACCATTGTTACTCAGTAGTGTCTTGTTGGGTTGTGTTGTTGTAACGATTTCTAGCAGTTTGTGCGGTCTTTTATCTAGTGTATAGTTTGTAAGGGAGTTGTATGTTTAAGTATAGTCTACTATCATCATATTATATTATATAGTATGTTTATGTGTGTGTATATATGTATGTATGTATATGTATGTGTGTATGTGTATGTATGTATGTGTATATATATGTGTATACATGTATGTATATATATATATATATATATATATATATATATATATATATATATATATATATATATATATATATATATATATATATATATTTATATGTGTAAGTATGTGTATACGTGTTTATATATTATATATTACGATGTTTGATGTTATGCTGAAAGTTGCAT
Source organism: Phengaris alcon alcon (assembly GCA_037179445.1). NCBI lineage: Eukaryota > Metazoa > Arthropoda > Insecta > Lepidoptera > Lycaenidae > Phengaris > Phengaris alcon. The sequence continues at coordinate 105,152 of JAYRCH010000168.1, read as the reverse complement.
GATGTCCGTGGTTTACCACACTTCGCGGTTCAGTTGAAAATCGGTGTCATGTATGCGCGTGTCTTTATACGACATACGTGGCCTTTGCCGAACTGGACCCATTTTCTAAGTCACATGAAGGCACAATTTGTCCTATTTAATTTACAGCAGTAACTATGGTGTATGTCTCAATTTGTTATTCTTTTTATATCTTCATATTTTATGTCATGTTACATTTGTGTCTTTTGTGAACTGAAAATAAAAAATTTCTTTCTTTCTTTCTTTCTTTCTATTAATTACCGCCCACGAAAGTGAGATATATTCCTATAGAACGCGATAAGAATACTGGAAAGGCTAAAGTGTTGTGAACAGAAGGAAGACGATATCGAAGAGAAATATTCGCTATCGCCAGACACAAGGTGGCCCGCGCGGCCAATACCAATACCGATATTAATATCAACTCCTTGCATTAAACTGAACAACATCAATGTGAAACGTAAACAGTCACTTTGTTACCTAGGACTTATTTTAGAAAATAAATTTACATTCCTGGAACATATATAATACAGACCGGTGAGAAAGCTAAAAGGAATTTCTATTGTTTCACAAAAATATCAACGTCGACATGGGGCCTTTCATTTAAAACATTAAAAATAATTTATAATGCGACGTACCTCGGCAGCATATGCTATGGCGCCGGCGTGGGCAGATAGGGCTACAATAGGAGCGGCCCGTCGTAAACTTTTGCAAAGCCAACGTCTCGCCTTAATATTTTCATGTAAGGCATACCGTACCGTAAGTACTGAAGCACTTCCAGTCTTAGCCGGGGTCCTACCAGTAGATTTAGAGATACAGCGAAAGGGAGTAATAAGATAACTAGATTATTGGAGCCATTAGATATTTCTATACAGAACCTAATTTCTGAGTGGCAGGAACGGTGGGACAACACTATCAAAGGGCGTCACCTATATAATTTCTTCCCTTCGGTACGCGATCGACTCTCTAAGGAATGTATAGAAATAGATCACTACGTCGCACAATTTTTGACAGGACACGAAAACTTTAAAGCGAAACTTTTTGGATTTACATTAGTCTCGTCTCCGCTATGCGAGTGTTCGACCGAAGGAAGCCCTTATGAACAAACTGCTCATCACATACTCTGGGAGTGTGATCTCTGGTATGACGAAAGAATCGAAATGTTGAACAGCGTCCATTGTATTTCTAGGGTTGTGTACTATGAAGATCTCGTGGGCTGCGCGAAGAACTTCCGGGCTTTCAAACGTTTTTGTCATAAGTACTATTGGAAACAATGCAACACTTTTTTGTCATTATAAATGCATTGTAATTAATTGTCATATTATAAATTGAAACATTTAATTACATTCTGTCTTGTAGTCATAAAGAAAAAAATGTTATTCCCGTGGTGCTTCCCCTTTAATTCTGACTTTTTGTCATCACAATTGTTGCTGTCTCCCGCTTTGCTTGGGGAGGGAAACTGGAATACTTCCTACTCCTCCTACAATCTTCTGATTAATTTTGTTGCGGGTTCCAAGACAGATTTAGCATGTCCCCCGGGCACCCCTGAGATCATATCAAAGGGTTTTTGCGGTTGGTTACCACTGTTGATCCTGGCTACACAGGAGTTGCAGTGGTGGATAAGTATGGTGGGCCAATTGCCCGTAAAAAAAAAATTATACCAAAACCGAGATCTATATACAATATATAACTATACCAAATTTCATCTATTTGTATTCATAATTATTATTACAATAGAATATATTTATAAATTAATATATATAAATTGAGTTGATTATTACAATAGAATACTGAATTACACTGGCCTGCAAAAAAAGTACCTACAAATCTTTTAAAATTTCAAACTTTTCTAAACAATTAAAACAAGTTTTATCATCTTGCTTTGAAACTAGTAAATTATATACCTATATACCTATATACCTATATACCTATATACCTATATACCTATATACCTATATACCTATATACCTATATACCTATATACCTATATACCTATATACCTATATACCTATATACCTATATACCTATATACCTATATACCTATATACCTATATACCTATATACCTATATACCTATATACCTATATACCTATATACCTATATACCTATATACCTATATACCTATATACCTATATACCTATATACCTATATACCTATATACCTATATACCTATATACCTATATACCTATATACCTATATCCATATATTATTATTATCTATAAACAAAAAAAAACACTATAATCTTAGTCTTTAGGACTGAAGTAACATATCTTATAAGTATTTTACATAACAATGCGGTTTTCAATAACTCTTCGGAGCTTAAAAACAGCTTGCAACGGGTGTGTCATACTGAAAACAAGGTTATGGAGTCGATTTATGCAATATTCTCTATTATATAATTTGTCATATCACACACTCCATTCTCGAACTACTCCATCCTTGAATACTTTACTGGACCCGAGTATTTTATGAATCGGACCTTGTAATTTGCTTTTGATGGCATAACCTAATATTTCATTACCTACAAATCATATCACATGAATTATAGGAAAATATGTAAATAATAATAGATTAAATGTAAAATCAGTAATTTATTAATATTGTAATCATCTTTGGTAATTAATAATTATGGCACGGCATATTATAGCTGATGGCATAACACGGCAAATTACTACTGAGTATTCGAATACCGTAAGTACTCGAAACCTGTACTCGAGTACTGTGAATCCGAATAATTCTATCTAAATCTAAATCTCGAAATATCCCAATTTTTCGAGTACTCGAGTACGTGAGTACGTGAGTACGTGAGTACCTGCTAGGTATTTGAGACCAAAGACGGACCAAATCCGTACGTGTGTTAATACTTTTAAAAAGTTATTGCAATTTAGTTTTAAAAGTTAGTTTTGCGGGCCAGTATATTAATCTTAAGTTATGTTAAAAGAAGACTTTTGTTTAAAAATACGTTGATTTTTTGTGAGTTAATTGTGAAACACTTTACATTTTAATATTATTAAATATACAGGTCATATTAATGCATTATATTACTTTTATTATAGTTTATTACCAATATTTGTATTATTCGAAGAGTAAAATTTGTCGAATTTTAACATACCCTACCCGCTACACATATGGTCCTATATAAAATAATACATTAAACTCGTAGGCGGTGTTATTTTTTAATAGAAAAACGCGGTAGTGTTTATGTGTGAGGATGTTTATTACCGGCGACACCGTCCGACTGTCCGCTTCGTTTGTTTACATCAGGTAAACGTAAACAAACGAATTTGTCTGTTGTATGTTTCATATTACTCTATCGATACCATCGATCACTGCTGTCCAAATATAATTGCCATCATGAATTAAATATTAATATTACGATTAGCTTTTATTTTTAACATTAAATCAATATTAATAATTATGTAGAGTAGGTTCTATAATATTTTATAGAAAAATATATTTAAAACTAGCTGTCCCGACACACGTTGTTTTGTCTTAACTTTAAACCACCAATATTTCTCACCGTTTAAACCTTTCCTGAGCTTTCACAATTATTTTAATACCAAAATTAGTCAATCGGTCGGTCGGTCGGTCGGTCGGTAATAATAATAAAAGGTTTTTAATTCAGAATTCAGAGTTACTTTAAGTATCCCGTGGGAACTTACACAAGACAAGAGTAATACTTAGTAGCTATTATTATTTGAAAAAGTTAAATTAAAACTTTTTAAAATAATAACCTATTTACTTATTATATAAACCTGTCTAACTTAACTGTAATATAACATTGTAGCTGTTAGTAATATACGAGATTAATTTTATACTTTATTAATGAGAGTCACTAACTGGAACAGCATATAGAGCAGTAATTAAATTATTTGTATGAAATAATGAACACCCCCCCTCACCCCCCCGCCCGCCCGCGCTCCCGTGCTCCCGCGCCGGCCTAAACAAATACAGAGGGTCGAAATGAAAAGAAAGCCGCTTACAGCGATGTTTGTCCGAGTTACGACGACTTAGCGACAGTACCCTGCGAATTTAAGTTCCCAGAGTTCTTAGTTAACATGCCATCGTTAATTAACTGTGGGAGAGCCACGCTTTGGCACGAATGGGCCGGCTCGACTGGATAAATATCACGACCTCACAGAAAACCGCGTGAAATAGCGCTTGCGTTGTGTTTCACCGAGTGAGTGAGGTTACAGGAGGCCCAATTTTAAGGGACCAGAACGCAAGTCGCAACACCAGAGGAGTTACAAGTGTAACTCCTCTGGCTGTTGCGAGTGTCCATGGACGGCGGTAATCGCTTACCACAAGGCGATCAGTATGCTCGTTTCCTGGTTTCTTTTTATAAAAAAAATACAAAAATAACAATGCCGATTTTCGATATTGAAAATATATTATGAGATGACATAACGTTCGCTATGTGATAAGTATTATAGCGCGCTATACGTCTATATTATATACGCAGAAGTCATACACTTCGATTTCGTATTCGCGATCGAAATTAAACAAGTCACCTTGACAGCCTTGACTAAGCCCCCTGGCTCTTACTAAGCCCTCTGCCTATTGTTATCATCATCAGCTTATTTGATACTGAGCGTAGGCCAAAAATCCCCTTCGAGCAGCCCTCTCCATTATTCCCAGCTTCCAATCGCGCCGCATCGGCTGCGTCATGCGTGACTTCCTACAATACCGGACGAAATCTCAAATGCTACTTTAATTTGAGGGCCCTTAAATCACAGGCTGCCAATATCTCTGTTTGGCAATGATAAGGACAACATGCGACTTGAGAGGCTCTTAATTTAAGCAGTTTTTGTGTATACCGCGCATACTAACGGCTATATATTGAGTATATATAGCCGTTAGTATGCGCCGTCCACTCTAACATCTACGCCATCGATGTCGGCTCATTGTTTTGTATGTAGTATTCATGTCATGTGGTAGCAGCTCTGGCACAATCGATGATATGATGCGAGATGTGTAACATCGTTTGTTGGCGTGGCGACGCGCGACGTTTCCATCGTCTACAGATCGTAAGATTTGCCCCAGATATGAGTATCGACATTCAAAACATTGTTCTTAAAAGTGGCAATATTTTTTTTTTCTTAATCAAGCACAATCTTTTTATAATCAAACCAAATGGAGTGCTAGTATCGTATCTTTAGGTTTGGTATCTTCATACACTGTCGAGGTCTGTCGTGAGAATCGCCTCGCTGGGAAGCGATAGACATTATTTACGAGCTTCCAATAAAAATGATGAATGTGTTCCATTAGTCAAGTCAAGTTTCATCTTCACGACAGGCACGTGTGCACGCGGCGGCGCGGTGGCGTGACACCACCGTACACATAATGTTTACTAACTGTGCTACCACTTGGCGACTACTTCATTTACTTTGATTTATTTCTATTTATTTCTACACTAGATGTGCGTGCGTACGTGCGGAAAGAAATCTCTCGGGAACCGTACATTTTGCTGCAATAAAAAGTAGCCTATGTGTCAGTCTCGAGTCTAAACTACTACTATATCAAATTTCATCAAAATCCGTTTAGTAGTTTTTGCGTGAACAAGTATAAAACATCTAAATAATCGCATTTATAATATTAGTAAGGATTTTTTGGGGCTTCATATATGCTCTAACTAACTAACTTTATTTTTGTTTTTCATAAGTATTTCGTTTTTGTTTATATTGAATTTTTTAAAATTTTGAACTTCTTGTTTTGTAAACAGAATATTATCTTTATTCCTACCGTTGTGTCATGACTCATGTGTCGTTTTACCTATAGATATAATATTAGTTTATAAGCATAGTTTAGCACACGACGGCTTTATTAATAATAACTTGAATCAATAATTATTTAGTAATTATAACAAATTAATTATATGTTGGGATTTCATACTGGGCTATCCACTATCACACATGCATGCAGGATATCCTGCGGTGCATATACTACACCCAGTCTCCACTAAACCCAGGCATCACACTAATTCCAAGGAAACGAAATTAGTTTTGCAAAAACTTGTGGCATTTACCTGCAGAAACCGACATAAAAATTCGTGAACAAACGCTTCAAATATTTTAGGGTACCGCTACGGAATGTCTGATGAATTTGAAGCTCGAGGCGGCCTACGAATTATCATTCCACCCTTATTTTGAAGAGGCGGCGGAAACGAGTTAGGTATAATAACATTTATCTCTGACACGCTGTTTTGTTATACAGAACTAGCTTTCCGTCCGCGTGCCCCACTGCACCCCCGTATGTATGTATTTTGAAAAATCCTTTTTTAACGGATTTCTACGTCGTAATAACTACCTGCGTGCCAAAATTCAACGCAATCCGACCACCTGTTGATATTTCACTATACAAACTTTGGACCCCCATTTCACCCCTTTAGGGGACAAATCACAAAAAAACTATGAAAGACGTACCAAATAATTTGTTGTTGTTTGTTACTCTTTTACGCAAAAACGAATGAACGGATTTTGATGAAATTTGGTATGGTAGTAGTTAAGGCTCTTGATTACATAAAAAAGGCTACTTTTTATCCCGAAAAAGTACAGTATTCCCGTGGGATACTTTATTTACGCGACCTCAGCCGCAGGCTGTATATGCGGCAATACAAGGGCTGCACTAAAAGTATCGGGAATGGAATATTTCCACTGTTCCTGTCATGTTAAAATCTTTTTAATTTAAAACTCCTTGGTTTTAAAAATCGAATACCGTTTATTTATTTAAAAAAAGATTCTCGGTCTTGTCACAAGGTCTTGTCAAACTTGTTTAGTCGTTGAGAAAATGGAATTGACTCCAGAAAATTCTAGAGCGATGATTTATTATGACTTTCGAAGTGGTTTAACACAAAAACACGTGTGTTGACGGGATGATTTCTGCATTTGGTGATGAAGCCCCATCCAAAACCACAATTTATCGCTGGTTTGCTGAATTTCAACGTGGACGTGCCAAGCTCAGTGATGATCCCCGTCAAGGTCCTCCAAAAACTGCAGTCACCCAAGAAAACGTTGATGCTGTGCGTAAGCTGATTGAGGAAGATCGACATGTGATATACCGCGAAATTTAGGCAACTTTAGACATTGGCATGAGTCAAATACAAATAATCTTGCATGAACAATTAGGTGTAAAAAAGTTGTTTTCCCGATGGATACCGCACTTGCTCTGTGAAGAGCAAAAAGCGGCTCGCGTTACTTGGTGCGTCAGAACTCTCGAAAGATTCCACGCAGGATCCTCAAATGCTGTATACAACATCGTATCAGGTGACGAATCCTGGATATATGCGTACGAACCCGAAACAAAAAACCAGTCACGAGTTTGGGTGTTCGAAAATGAGTTAAAGCCAACAAAAATTGTTCGTTCACGGAGTGTTGCAAAAAAAATGGTGGCCACGTTTGTCTCCAAAACCGGCCATGTTGCGACTATTCCTCATGAGGGACAAAGAACGATTAATGCAGAATGGTATGCTAACATTTGTTTGCCACAGGTCGTTTCTGAACTCCGTAAAGAGAACTGCAACCGCCGCATCATCCTCCATCACGACAATGCTTGACAATGCAAGTTTTTAGAGCAAGAAATCATAGAATTATTAGACCATCCACCGTACAGCCTAAGCCCTAGCGTAAGCCCTAATGATTTCTATACTTTCCCTAAAATAAAGAATAACTTGCGTGGTCAGAGATTTTCATCACCTGAAGAAGCTGTGGACGCCTACAAAACGGCCATTTTGGCAACTTTCTAATAGAATGGTTGCTTCAATGATTGGTTCCATCGTATGGAAAAATGTGTCAAATTTCGCGGAGAATACTTCGAAAAGCAATAAATACATTTTTAAATAGTAATGTTGTGTCACTTCCTTGATTCCCGAAATTTTCGGTGCCGCCCTCGTATATTACATAGTTTATTTAATTTGCCAAACGTGTCATCTGTTTTTTTCTTATTGTACAGGCAATTATACTAGAAAAACAGAAATAATATAATCTGACGGTTTCAGTAAGCCGAAAGTAATCAAAAGCCAAAATTTAAGTAGACGTGGTAGGCAAAATGCGAAACTATAAGGCATAGCGAAACATGCTCAAAGGAGTTACGAGCTCGATTGTAAAAAATATTAAAACTGCATCATTAGATTTTTGATAAATCAATTTACCAAACCAGAAATCGACCTGACTGAGTTTGAAAAAAAAAATTAAGAATATCGTCAGATTTCAGGTCACATCGTCAGGTCAGCGTGACTACGTAAACCTTCAGTATGCTAATCTGACACGCTCGAGCATGTCAAGATAACGATTTTTTTTTACATTTTCAAACACTCGCTGCGAGCTTGCGGCACTTCCAAATCGTCAGATTAAGAAATTGGAGCATCTGTAGGGTTCACTGAACACCCCCTATGAAAAGCTGACGCGCTCGAGCAAGTACATTTTTTTTATTTTCACCCCACCACGCAAATCGTCAGATTAATATATATTTATAGGAGTTGGCCAAAGAAAACAAACACTATAATATCTTCTGGTACAACTTTTATTCGATTGCCAGTACACTTTTATCCACTAGTACTTCACTCTTCGATGCTCAGTCGGCAATTGCCACGAAATTGACAGGCATCGTCTCTTAAAGCAGCCGCCATCTCTATTATTACGTTGTACCGGAAGTGTAGAAATGGTGGCACCGGAAATTATATAAAAATAATTAAATTACAAAATTTGAATCCAAATAAATTTATTACTATTACAAACAATTATCGAATGATTTACTTTATCTGTTAAATTACTCTTTACTTATTTACACCAATAAATCATAATAAGAATCACTAACTGAAAGTTCAGTAATACAAAATGTAATAATTATAAATATTTGCGTAAATAATTATTAACAAATTCATAATCTTACCCAGTATCAATAATTACAATTATAACTACTATAAAATCAAATTATAATTTTATTAAACCTTGGCTGCCAGGGTCATTTCCGCCAAATGTTATACGGATCCGTATACGTATCTAACATATTTCATATCAGAGACTTGTTGGCGCATGAACAATACTGTAATCTGGTGCGCTTCAGCATGTCCATGTCATGGTTTTGACGTGATAACGTCTTATAATTCGATGGAGCCGGCTGCACGCACGAAAAACATGACTCTCGCGGCGTTACCGGCGTTACCTCGCTAAACATGACTCATGCGGCGTTACCGGCGTTACCTAGATAAACATGACTTATGCGGCGTTACCGGCGTTACCTCGCTAAACATGACTCATGCGGCGTTACCGGCGTTACCTAGATAAACATGACTTATGCGGCGTTACCGGCGTTACCTCGCTAAACATAACTCATTTGGCGTTACGGGCGTTACCTCACTAAACATGACTCATGCGGCGTTACCTCGCTCTGTTCCATTTCTTATGCCGTTGTCACGTTCAACTATCGTCAGTAAACCGACTTTAAAGACAACCGATTTTTAACCTAACCTAACCTATTACCTGAACCTAAAAATGTAAATTGCCAATAAATATTCCCATTTTACTTACATTCGTCATAAACCTGTATCCGTAATCCGTAACCAAAATTATCTGAAAGTAATAGATAATCCGAAAGACTTTAATATCCGTAACCGAAAATACCTTATTCCTTTATCCGTATCCGGATCCGATATGTCAGGAGCACATCATCACGCGATGTCAGATTCGTCCACACATCACCGCGCACCGGTGAGATAACCGCTAACCAGACACGTTTAGTTAGTTGCCGGTTAGTTCATCTCTCGTCTCGTGATTTCGAGCGTCCGAGGTATGGGGATGAGGGATCATGAGGTCACTACTTATGTGTTCAACTCATTCGCAAAGTAACTAATGGTCTACAAAAACTCCCGTCTGAACAAATGCTCACATCGAGGCTCGGACTAAATAATACTCGAGTTGATTTTGTTTTTCCATACCTCAAAGTTCAGCCAAATAAAAAGGTGAAGACAGAATCGCACAGGTTGGCCGATCTAAGCTACGCCTCGCAGTGTAATTACATGCATAATTACGCACGTACATGTAACGAAACTACGCCTAAGGCGAGCTGTCGCGGTGCGCGGTTTATTAGTGCGTAGCCACACGCGCACTACATACATAAAACCGGCATCAGTGTTTTTTGATAAGGCTCTGTCTTCACTTCTTTTTATTTTGTCTAAGCTTCGAGAATAATTATATATTTTTTAAGTTATTGATGCTTTATAAGGTATTAAAAGGCTTGCCTCACAGATTTGTGAAAAATTTGATCAAATTACATATTTTAAAAATGAATTTTATATCATTTTTACATAGGTACAATTTCACAATAACGAATTTAGCATCTGCACCCGGATCTAAAGGATTTTTAAAGTTCGGTTTTATAAGAATGTGCTCTAATTTTCGCATTTTCATTTAAAAAGACTTGAATAATTTGTTAAAAATACAAAAAATACAAAGTTAAATCTTTTTTTGACGTGATAACGTCTTATAAATCGATGGAGCCGGCTGCACGCACGAAAAAACATGACGTCATGCGTTACCTGTTACCCGTACCAAGTACCGTTACCAAGTACTTTACCTCATTATTATTATTATTATTGTTGTTGTTGATGATGTTGTTGATGATGATGTTGTTGTTGATGATGTTGTTGTTGTTGTTGTTGACGTTGTCACGTTCAACTATCGTCAGTAAACCGACTTTACAGACAACCGGTATTTTTGCTCCCTACTGGTGCCCCGCTGGTGCCCCGGTGCTGGCCAAAGGCTTTCCCCTCCCATCGTAAAATCGTTGAAATATTTTTTACAGGTGCTATTTAAACAAGGAAAAATTTAGAAGAACTAAAATAATAATAATCTTGGGTTTTTTATTTGTAAAATCTGGTATCCTAATTAAGTAGTATTATTTAAAGTTTAAATTCAAATTAAACATATTATTATTTACGATTAACGTAAAAAAAATAAAATTCATAATATAATTTAATAAAAATAATTAAAGTTTAGGTTAGATTTTATTAAAATTGATAGATACAATTTTGTTACACGTTGTCGTTTATCAATCTGTCACAACATTTTAATTGTTTTTTTTTTCAATTTATTCTTTAAAAGAGGCAAAAGAATCATTAAAAAGTTCAAACTAAAAAATGATACGAATTTCGAACACAGGGCGACTTCTAGTCATATTTATTATCATTATACGCGTGTGAATGTGCTTATTATATATCATATTATACTCATATACCTTGTGCACATCAGGTACCGGGCCGGCCCGGTCACGTGGCGCTGGACGTCCATTATCAGGTACGTACCTATTTTATCATTGCCATCTCTAGTTACATAACTAATCTTTCATTCATTCGGTATTGTGGATATCAAAGTCGATACGAAATTCTTTTTATCGAGTCCGGTCTACGAGCAGACGGATTGTCTGATGGTGAGCGACTACAACACGGACATAGCAGTGCATCACGAATTTTTTGAACCCCACTCTTCTTTGGTTTCTGGTATTTTTTGGCTGTTTTTTTTTTGTGAAAACGTAATCTTTAGTCGATCTAGCTCATTCATGCCTAAACTCTCCCACGATGAAGGTTACCAAATTAGATTCTCTTTTCCAGTAATGCAGATTACAGACATATAGACCTTTTCAATTTCGTTCGCAGGGTGATTTACTTCGGATTTTGGGATCGAGAGTGACTGATTACGAGGACGAGAGCGAATGTGTTTGGCAAGTTTTTGCTTCTCGGTTAGTAATAAAATCGGCAGGATTTGATGTATCCTGGGGGTAGAAAGGGGGTCGAAAGACGCGGGCGATATCGTTATAATTAGAAAATAATTTGATTGTGGGCCGCCTTACGCCGCCTTACGCGGCCTTACGCCGCCTTACACTCGGCCCGACATTTCATTCATTATTCTGATTAATTCTTTTTGTATTTGTTGTTTTTGTTTTGAATAAGAAAGACCAGGAAAAGGGACTTATTTAGCGAGTATTAAATACCAAGCATTTCGGCTGGGATTCTGTGATTCGGAATCCGGCGGGCTAGGGAAAATTGAGAGCACTGAAAATAGAACTCTGCGCTAATACAATAGAGTTGAAAATCGAAATGCCGAGTGTTGAGCTGTCATATATGACATTGAAATGTGACTCGACACTTGCATGTTTGATTTTTAGCGTTATGGTATTTGCGCAGAGTTCTATTTTTAGTGCTCTGAATTTTCGTCGATCTTCCGGATTCCGGACAATACAGACCCAGTCTAAGAAATATTATAATAGACACGTGTAAGCGACGCATTAAGTTTTCGTAATATTAATTTGACATTACATTTCTTTGAAAATTTGCACGTGTCAAGGAAACTGTATGCATAGCAGATTAACATGCTTCTGAAAATGGTCAGTGCGGTCGTACCGCATCATTATAATACTGTAAAATCGTCTCTACACTCGGTACTCATGTCCAGTTATTAAAACTCCAATCAATAATGTACAGGATTTATTCTCCTTAAATTATCATAACATGTGTCTCAATGGCCGTCTTTCGCTAGTAATGCCCATCCCAGCGTCCAACCATTCATTGTATGCTTACATATTATTATTTAGAAGTATTTTATAAAACCTTCAACTATAAGCTTACAATACGTACAAGACCATCAAACTTGTAAACATGCATTTTCCCCGACTGTACGTGGGAGTTAGGACACAGATTAAGATAATTAATTTATATATTATATATAATTAAAATTAAAATTAATAATTCTAGTTAATCCATTGAAAAACTAAACCCAAACTTACACATAATAATAATATGAAAACAAAATTAAGAAAACAGTAATGCTAAGAGTATTTTGAATTATACCTTTGTAATGGAACAGATAGTAACTTGTTCGTGAATTTTTATTTTGATGGATCCTCAAATTAAACATCACGAATCTTAAAATAAAACACCGATGTGTAAAGGTCAACTCTCTTTTACCTTCAAATTAAACTTTGTACGTGTTATTTATAAATTAAAATCATTGCTGATAACATCATCATAATTAAATTTTAATTGTATGTATTAATTGAAATTAATTTATCTTAAAATTGTTTTGATTGTCTGCGTTTGAAAAACTATCGGTACTTGACTGTTTATAAACTTTATACACAGTGAAAATTGAAACTCCGTGAACGGCGGTTAATATATTTTCATAGACAAGAGCCTTTAGTTGCGTTCGATAATTTCGATAGCGAAGTTCGAAATCAAAAATGTATAGGATTTGACACAAGTCATCGCTAAGTGACATGTCGCTTGCGATGCCGTATGTCAAATCCCATACATTGTGTTTTCGAACTTCGCCGTCGAAATCATCAAATGCATCTTGACTAAAGGCCCTGGTATTAATATGTAGAGATTTCATTACAAATTACAGTGCTTATATTTTCCTTAACAACCAATAATATTTCTTATTGCCGGGTCCGTAGCAGTAACGATTAACTTCCTTATGATAGGAAATTGTACTCTTTGTTTGTAGACCACTAAATGCCAAATGCATGACCTCCCATGAACGAAAGTTTTCCAATGATAATGATATATTTGAATATCAATTCACGTAAAAATTTACAACCTACCATTCTGCTCTATGCACTCTAAACAGCAGTGCACAATGGTCAAGTGGAATTTTTTACATTAATTGGATTTTATTTATTGAATTTATTTACATGTTTTCGTAATCAAAGGTTGCTTATCCTATTTGGTAACTAGATTATTCCCAAAAAAGTAATATTTTATTTATTCTTTACTAGATTTTGCCCGCGTCTTCGTGAGCGCAAAATGAAATCCCGCGGGAACCGCACATTGCCGAGATAAAAAGTAGTCTATGGCCTTCCCCGTGGTCTAATCTATATCTGTGCCAAATTTCATCAAAATCGGTCCAGTTGTTTCGGAGCCTATTCAATGCAAATAAACAAATCTTTCCTCTTGATAATATTAGAATAGACGACTATAATTTTCATTTTTATAAGTTCTCGTTGGCTGTTAAAATGACATGACGCCTCATTTGATTTCGCACGATTAATGAAAGCTAGGACCAGATAAACAGCTACATACTAAACTTTCGATTTGATCGCACTACTACAAGCATACGGTGTGTCCACAATTCTCCTTTCGCGTACACGGCAATAGTGGAAAACTCCGGTTAACACTGTGTGCCGCCAAAGGGACGTCATAATTTTCAATTTTCGTGTTTGAGTTTTTATGTCATGTTAGATTGAGAATTGTGATGGTTGTCATGACGACGAATAACCCATTTAAAAAATATTATATTTGTGTCCAATGAATGTTTAAAATTTATATAATAAGAGTATTAAATACAAATGATATGAAACAAAAAAGTGGTTCTGTATTGTGTTGCGCGTGTGAAAAATAATAGAATACATAAAAATATATCTTATCTTACCTATCCTAAAGATAAAATTGGTAAGCAAATTTTTCATTTTCTAGGAGATGTTTTGCTGTAAGTATTATAAGAGTGTCCATGAGCTGGTTACTTCAGTTAACCCCCATCTTCTGTGACAACCCTGACAAAACTGGGATCGTTCTATGAAAGGTGTTCCTCTGTATGTAAGTATTTATTTTACTGTGTGGTTAGGATATAACAGTACTCAGTTATTAGTGACAGTAAACTGCGGCCGTGGATCAGTGACGAGTGACGAGTGACGAGCACCTGTCGCCCGTCGGTGCAGTTGCTGCGTTTGTTCGAGTTGAACTCATCAATAACTGGGGAACGTTTCACGTAATTGTGTTGTTGGCGACCGGTTCGATAACGTTTGTGTGCTAATTACTACCATTTTGCTGTTCAATCGGTCTCTGAGAACGAGTATTTTATCACTTCTGTGAAATTGTTATCGTTGCCTAAAGCACGCTTGTAGGTACACGCAACTTTTCATCGTAGCGATCAAATTGTGCAAATGGAGTTGCGCAGATTTGTTCATTGTATTTGTCGATATTACACCACAGTTTCGATAAATCTGCACAACTCAATTTACACCGTTTAATGACTACAATAAACCGTTATGTGTGTAGCTTCTAACAGCCTCCGTGGTCTAGTGGTTAGAGCTTGGCTCTCGACTCGGAGGTCGTGGGTTCGATTCCCGTATTGGAACAACAAAAAATGTTGTTTCCAAGTTTGGTTAGGTCAATGCAGGCTGATCACCCGATTGTCTGACACGAAAGATGACCCATGCGCCCATCGAATGAGCATATAAAAAGTCGACCTGCGCCTGATCTCTCGCCAGTCGTGTCGGTTATCCGTCCCACTGGGTTATGAGAGTAAAGGAAAAGGGAGTGCTCTTGTGTATTGCGCACACACTAGGGCACTATAAAATTACTCCTGCGTAACTGGCCTGTTTTCAATGAAACCGCCCACCGTCACCGAAATCGGTGTGGGGAGTTATGATGTTATTATTATGTGTGTAGCGGGCTTTCCTCTGTTTACTGTTTATAAACTACAAACAAACAGACAAACAGATAAACCGATGTATTTTACTATAAATTTTATAGTAAATTATCAACATTTACACACAGTAGATACAATTAGTGATATTTTTACTTTTGAACATTTTTTATTTTTACTGGCTGGACGGCAGCACAACTTGAGTTTCTGCACAATTACTTAGCTGGTGGGATTTGGAGCATTGAGCAGTGAACACCAAACTGCACTTAACGTGAATATGTAGATGTTTTATTCGCTACATTTATAATATACCAGCCGTATTTTTGTATTTATATCGTCGTAAATGTGTCAAAAATCTTTTACGATGATCTTGACTCGGCCGAATATATATAAATAAATTAATGTAATCGTCGTACAAACATCGTAGAGGTGATGAAATATAGCGGATTTTACGAGCGAGTGGATGTTATTGGGACATAATTTATAAAATGCGGACGAACCCGGGCTTAATGTTTGGTGGGTAGGAAGGAATGGCACAATTTATATAATGTTATTCACAATACAATACAATGGAGCGTGTATTACGACAACACCTGAAGCACGATTCTCCCAATTCTCGTGTAACATCGATAAAACGAAAATAATCACTAACAAGTAACAGATAATAATTATCGTGCTTATTTACACTAGCCTACTTACACTAGCCTGAAGTACGAGTATAACATTATTATAAAAAAAAATAAAGCACAGGAATAGTTAAAAATAACGCGTATAATCGGATACTATTAAAGAGTTGTGACAATTAGTGGTCCAATTCCGACTTGTGGTTGTGGGCGGGCGCCAGTGACGACCCGGCACCGGACACCGGACACCGGACACCGGACACCGGACACCGGACACCGGACACCGGACACCGGACACCGGACACCGGACACCGGGTAGCCGCTGACAAATTGTTGCGTTGACAGTTGACACGCTCATAACTCACATCTTTCAGTTTATTTCTTGTTAAATGATCTTTTCACAAAGAATTGATTAGTTAATAAAGTGGAATTTAATTTTAATCACTTTATTACTGATGTTTAGCTTACATGTAGTGTTGCGAACTCGCAAAGTGCCGCTGTTTCAGAATTATATGTTATTCTAAGTCTCTTGGACAGAACTTCTTGCACCGTTTCCACTTTAGTTACTATTTTATATTAATTTTAATATATTACACGACCGATTGATTAATTATAATGAAGTTGTATGAAGGAAGTAGATTATGTCTTGAGTAATCAAAGTATGTAATTGCTGAATATACCGTGTGTAGTGTAATAGTGCGCCCGTGGTACTGCACACTGAGTACTGAGGTTGTGGTTAGTTACTACACCGGCCTGAAGGGCTTAGTGATCGGCCGTAATTGAAATTGGAATATTAACGAGCTTTACATACGACAGTCGCAAGTGATCATACATAACACATTGTAAGTTACTATTATTTACCCCGAGTTGTGGTTAGAAGCGAAATTGTGGGTCTGTGGTAGGGTTGCCCGGTTTTCAGCATATAAGGGACAAATGTTTATTTATGCCAAAAAATTGGGGATTTCATGTTTTTTACCCGTAACAAAAAAAAAAGTTATTAAAGTGACTAATTTTATCAAGCTAGTTTTAGAATAATATTTTGATTAGTTTTAGCGCGCCCGAGCTCATATTAATGTGTATGCGTGAGTACTTACTACTTTTTAATCGCTCGATTTCTGGGACTCGGACGGAATCGCATCGGACAGCGCATGTCCCGGCGCAGCGGGACGTTTTAAATAATACCTAAAATACAGGACGTCCCGGGAAATACGGGGCGTCCCGGGAAATACGGGACGTCTGACATCCCTTAGTCTATAGATTAGTCGTTTCAAACACTTTTCTTTTTCATTTCACACAACATAAAGCCGTGAAACGGTGAAGTTAGCACGAACGTTAGCGAAAGAGAATTATGTAATATTTAGTATGAAAATAATGACAGCGCCCATACAATTGACATTCGACAAAGTTACGAGTACGTAGCTGTCAATACTCGTTTGTTCCCGCTTTGGCTACGGCTTAAAGTAGTAGGAATTAGAGAATATATACCTACATATTAACAGAGAAACAGCTAGAACTATAGAACTATCCAAATCGATTCTAATTTGAAAATTTTGCCGTCCTCTTCAACGGCCCACAATTTCTCCATACAATTGTGGACACATCGTATGCTTGTAGTAGTGCAATTAAAGCTAACTATGTAGCTCTTTATCTCTTCCTCTTACTTTAATCTGTGGTAGCAGGCAGGTAGGAAGTAAATCATTCCCCGGTACATGCGCGTGGGTCGCTGACTGTAAATGACTGTAAGACCTACTTTCAATCAATTTCACTTTCACTACCGGACGCTTTGATAAAGTTTAACGGATACTTTAATGAACTTTATTCAATCATTGATTTAGAAAAGTTGTGGACGATAACGAATCACGTGCGGGATCTAACTTCTGACCTAACTGAATCAACTTCGTCCTCCAGTCAATTTACTACTTTATATATTTTTAAACTACCTATTTTTTTTCGATAGAAATATAGTAAGAGGTTTACCGCGAAACATAAATGAAAATGAAACGGCATGCTCTGGCTCTGTCCAACACACACACACACTCACACACACACACACGTTCCACAAATTCACAATAAAACCCTTTATTAGTGTGTAGGACAGAATTTAAATTGATTGATGATTTACGAAACATAGATAAAAAATTATTGTTCAATGTTTTGTGATATTTAGTTTTAAGTTTAAATGTAGTATTCCTACGAACTGTCGCTGTGTCGCTGTGTCGCTGTGTTTATACAGATCATATACATATTATACTAGACGACTTGTGGCTCAGTGGTTGAGCGTTGTGGTGCTCAAGCTGGGGTCGCGGGTTCGAATCCCGCCGAGGGACCAAAAAGTTTTTCTGTATCCCTGGGTCATAGATGTGTATAATATAATAAAAATCTTAAATATCTGTATAGTATTAAATATATTTCCGTTGTCTGGTACCCGTAGTACAAGTTCTTTGAGAACTTACCGCGGGACCAGATTGACGTGGTGTGAAGCGTCCATAAATAAAAAAATACTAGATGTTGCCCGCGACTTCGTGCGTGCAAAAGGAAATCCCGTAGGAACAGTACATTTTACCGGGATAAAAGTAGCTTACTTTATATCTATGTCAAATTTTATCAAAACTGGTCCAGTAGTTTCGAAACCTATTCAATGCAAACATACAAACAAACAAATCTTTCCTCTGTATAATGTTAGTATAGAGTAATACGTGAAGCGAAATATCCAAAATATCATCCATCGCGCGCTTGAGTTGTGACGTCATCGCACTTATATAGACAGTTGACAGTTCAAATCATTGTTTGATTTTGACATACAGTCATACACGAGTCCGGTGCAAAACAATGAGGTGATTAGTTTACAAAGTTATAAAAAAGAGTGATAAAATCAACCTCTTACCATGGAAAAGCATAGCAACCCATGTTATAAATATTGTGTCGTCTCTATGTGCGAAAATAACACAAAAACTGCACCTGACAAAGTTTATTTTCATATGCCGAAAGGTGCAAGTATTAGGAAAAAGTGGTGCAAGGTGATGAAAAGAGACAGTATAACTTGTCTGAGCACTTTATACTGTTGTGAAGATCAGTCAGTACATTGAAATAGATTTCCTACATACTTACATACTTGTTTCATTTACAAACCTCGACGAAAACAACCTAGTCAACGAAAAGTTTGTAAAGATATTTAAATCATTCATGATTATGTAATGTGTAATAAATAAATATTTCATATTTTGAAAACAACAAACCATAGAAAATTTTAATTTAATTCTTCTTCTTTTATTTAAGGCAATCGCGGTTGCACAGGTTTTGCACCATTCTGCCAGTGTCGAGAATTTATAGATTTTTTTTCGATTTTATTTATTTACATTATACGAATTATAAAACAAAAAAACATAAATTTCTATCGAGGATCGAGATTCAGATTTCTCTACTGTTAGATTTATTACGCTGGGCCTATATCATCCGGAATCCGCCTGGCCCTAGAAAATTCAGAGCACTGAAAATAGAACTCTGTGCTAATACAATGAGTCGAAAATAAAAGTTACGAGTGTCGAGCTGTCATATATGATATTGACATTTGTCTCGACACTCATGTGTTTGATTTTCAACTCTATTGTATTAGATCAGAGTTTTATTTTCAATGCTCACAAATTTTTTCGACCCTCCGGATTCCGGATCATAATATAGTCCCGGCCTCGTACGAAAAATCTGTTTCACTCGACTCAAAGCAAAATTGACACTGGCAATTGCTTAATACCTTCCGTTATAAATCCGTCTGACTGTTGCCATGTGAAATAGCGAGAACCATGTGTGCTGTGTAGTGCTACGTGCGTGCTACGTGCGTGCTACGTGCGTGCTACGTGCGTGCTACGTGCGTGCTACGTGCGTGCTACGTGAGTGCTACGTGCGTGCTACGTGCGTGCTACGAAGAGAAAACGGCTTGATGAAGAATTGTTATTAGAATTTCCGAAAGTCCTTTTCAGGACTGTGTTTGTGACTGTTTTACTGTGTTGAAGATGAAGATGAATGAAGATGTTTTCAGTCACGAATAATAAGTGATGTTATTCGGACACTCGTTTCTTTCGTAACGAACGTGTGTCGCCTTTTTCGAAGCGTTTCTCGTTTCAATCGACGGACCGGCGTACGTGCTTATCAGAACGATGTTGCTCATATTTCAATCTTACTTCGAGCGTATGATACAATTCTATTTAGCGCATACGGATAAAAGCTTGTTTTTCAACAAATTTTTTACTTTTAAATTATTTTTACTTATCGCTAGAAGGTTTTATAAAAAAATGCCAACACCATGCTTTTATTTGATACCCATATTGTAGGAGTGTTAACACACATGTATAATGCGTTTGTTTAACACGCCTGTACCATGCGTTTGTTTAACACACGTGTACAATGCGTTTGTTTAACACACCTGTACCATGCGTTTGCTTAACACACCTTTACCATGCGTTTGTTTAACACACATGTACAATGCGTTTGTTTAACACACCTGTACCATGCGTTTGTTTAACACACCTGTACCATGCGTTTGTTTAACACACATGTACAATGCGTTTGTTTAACACACCTGTACCATGCGTTTCTTTAACACACCTGTACCATGCGTTTGTTTAACACACCTGTACCATGCGTTTGTTTAACACACCTGTAACATGCGTTTGTTTAACACACATGTACAATGCGTTTGTTTAACACACATGTACATGCTGTTAGGCACCTACACGTTGACGTTTGTCAATCACAATATTTCAATTTTTCTATCTAAGAGCAAAATAACCTTCATAAGGTTCAAACTTAAAAATATTGCTAATTACTAGCATTTTCCTGCGGCTTCGCCCGCGTGAAATTGGATTTTAAACGATATCTTTATAATAATATAATTATAATCTTTATAACTTTCATTCCCTACTTTACCCTCCTAGAGGCTGAATTTTAGAAAACGATGAAATTTCATAACAAATATCATGCAAATAATAACACACATACCAAGGACAAGGACATATCCAAGGAATAAAAAGTTTAATACAAAGTTTTATCCTCTATTATACGCCCTTGGGGTTAAATTTTGAAAAATCCTTCCTTAGTGGATGTCTACGTCATATGAGAAATACGTTTGCAAAATTTCAAATTTCTAGCCTTAAGGGCGTTGATACATCAGTCAAGCAATCAGCTTTGCCTTTTATATAGTATATAGATAGATAATGGGCGAACTAATACCTCAGGGCGACCTCTAGTAAAGTCCTTAAGGTAGCTTTTTTGATGCATCGACGCGCGACGCGAGACCGCAGCACGAGACCGAAATAGCGTATATTGAGCACTAATCAACCACCGCGACCCGCGTCGCGTGACCGTTGAGCGTGGCCAGAGAACCTGATTCGCTAGTCTGCTGGTCGCGGGTCGCGGGTCGCGGGTCGCTGTCTCGCGTCGCCGTCGCATAGATCGTCTACCTGTACAGTGGTGTTTAAGGTGTTAAAAAGACATCTTATCAATTACTTTATTGTAGCAAATTGTGCTAGCGATGCTCATCTCGAGCTACATTGCATGGGGTCATGTGAGTAAACGATATTATGCATCGGTTCGAACCCTCGCGGTGCCTAACGACCCTGTCTCTTAATTTTATTTCACATTTACAGACTCACGTTCGAGGTGCGCTCACGAAGACGACGAGTTTGGGAGTACTTTTCCTATATTTCACAGATACTTAATCACTAATCATAAAAATATTATAGTCGCTGACTTTAAAATCTTCTAATAAACTAATTCTAAAATTTATAGATAAAATGCATTAGGTACAATAGTAAGAAAGTGCTATAGTCCGTATCAGAGCTCTACAGCAGTGCTAATCCCCAATAAAAGTGGAGTACTCCCCACAATAGAGCGAGAAATAGGAGACCCTATTAAACGGATAAAAATATTGCTGCAGTGTGGTGAGTGTGCACTCCGCCATCTTTGGCACTACGACCTTTATAGAGCTTCTTACTGAGTTATACGGTCATACACCAAGCCAGTATAGTGTTTAATATCCCTGCAGCTTTAGCGTTTTCACATTACGCGATACGATATCGCTTGTTGAGCCGATATGTGTTTAAAACGATAAATAGCTTTAAGTTAAAACGAAAAACATGAACATAAACAACTAGAGGAGCAATATCATAGAAAATTAATTTTATAAAGATGTTAATTTTCAACCTATGATTTTTTACTCATATTTAATATAATTTGTTATCTATATATATATATATATATATATATATAGCCAAGCCAAGACCGCTCATTGTAGAGGCCTGAAACTTGCGGGGCATGCTCTTTGTAATGCGTAGGCATCCGATAAGAAGGGATTTTCCGAAATTTGACTCCTAAGGGGGCGAAAAGGGGGAAAAAGTTTGTATGGGGCAAGCGATCGTTCGATTTAGTCTTTACAATTTAAACATTTACTGGATTCGTAGTTGCAAGTAAATCGGTTTAGATAAATGATGAATATAGCAGTACCGAGCCCCGCCTAACTAAACTTTGCATATATATATATATAAGTAAATTTTTTTCGTACTTTTGGCGCCACCGCAGAAAATAGCGGCTATAAACTGTGCATATATTCATTATACACACTTATACTACAAAATGAAATTTAATTTATCAGTAAGAGTGTAAGTGACAAGTGTAGTCAGGCTGGCGTGGGAGCTCAGTCTATAAATTATCGTAACAACTAAAGCGTACGTTTTTAACAATTTACCTTCACGAATTAATTTATCAGTAAGAGTGTAAGTGACAAGTGTAGTCAGGCCGGCGTGGGAGCTCAGTCTATAAATTATCGTAACAACTAAAGCGTTCGTTGTTAACAATTTACCTTCACGAATTAATTTATTAGTAAGAGTGTAAGTGACAAGTATAGTCAGGCTGGCGTGGGAGCGCAGTCTATAAATTATCGTAACAACTAAAGCGTTCGTTGTTAACAATTCACCTTCACGAATTAATTTATCAGTAAGAGTGTAAGTGACAAGTGTAGTCAGGCTGGCGTGGGAGCTCAGTCTATAAATTATCGTAACAACTAAAGCGTTCGTTGTTAACAATTTGCGTTTACGAAATAATTTCCAAAATCGTAACAATCGATTGAGTGAGTGGGACGCATTATTTTTATTTTGTTTGGACACATCTTACTATTGTCATCTGTTGAAAAATAAATCTGATTAGAATTCGAAATTTAAATGTTATATTTTGTTCTTGGTCACATATTATTCTGTTTCTTTGTCTGTGTAGATGTGTATCTTGTTATATTGTCTTATCCTGTTATGTTGGTAGTTGGTACTTTGTTTTATTGTATGTAATATGTTTTATTATTATTATTAAATATGAAACTTAAACCTGTCATTGTCATTACCGGCGCGATATCGGATATCGGATTGGATAATGGGAAAACTCACTTATGCCGACGACATAAGAGTCTTTCCGATCCGACAAGCGATCGCTAAGTTGAAAACACGCTTAAGAAAAGTAAAATTGTAAATCGCCTAAGAAACTATAGTAGTAAAATTATAGTTTTTGTCATGAAAAATGTTTGTGTAAATGAAAAAAAAATCTCTGTCTGTCTATCTGGTCTGTCGTAAATAATGGATAACCCGTAAACTGGAGTTGGTACGGATGTGAAACTGTAAGAAAATCGTATTTTCTTGCCAGGGTTTCTAACCATATGAAAATGGCGTAGCATTTTATACTTTTTTATAAATTTCGCTACTTTTTTCGTTCATTCCGTTGCCATTTCATCAAATTTAGGTATTTCTGTGTGATTTTTTTAGTATTATACTCCTCAAGACGTGTTTTATTTAATTTTAATACAATTTTAGGTGTTTTTAACGTAAACAATTTTAAAATCATCTTTTTATGCTTTTTTTTAAACTATTTTTTCTTAATGTCAACTTTGATCATTTACTGTGAAAAAAAAAGTATAGCGCTATAGCTGCCCATTATCTTAATAAATTGTCTAGTATGTGTAGTTTCTAAAAAGGTATTACAATGTGTACTTTACTAGCAATATTAAGTTACAGGAGCGAGATCAATATCAAGGTCAGAATTCAAATTTTTTAAGTATTGTTATAAAAGGTTATAAAACTTCGTCATAATGATCTTATTCTACCAAAATTCTTTACACAAACGTTATTGGGCCACTAATAAGGATTTTCAGAAGAACAACAGTTTTTAGTAAAAAAATATATCATAACTCCATGGTAATAATGTAATAAAAGTGTTCAAATTTAAAATTGTTATGCTCTAAATGTTTCATGCGATAAACATGTTGCGACAAGTTTATTCGAAAAAAGGATCATCAGGTAAAAAACTAACAAAGACAGCAATACAATGGGCCTCTATGCGTGAAAAGGACGATTGATGGTCATTGTTACTAGGTAGATGCACACTGTCCCTTTCAAACTCACGGTGTGTGAAAAGGTTAGCATGTTTTGCCTTTAGGGCGCGCTCCTGATTGTAGAGTGTACACATCTCAGTGTGATTTTGACTATCGCATGTGCTCTTGTTTTCGTTACTTTCGTCAATTTGTTACTGCTTTCTAATATCGGACTTTGGTTTTGTGATTTGGACTTGTGAACCTGGTGATACTGACGACTTAGCTCTCATTTACGGACATTGTTTTGTGCTATCGATTGGATTTGTTGTTTGGAAGTTTTTGCATCATGCCTCAGCAATATACGTCGGCTGAATACACAAACATGCATTACATTTATGGTTTATGTAATGGCAACGCAACCAGAGCAGCAAGTGTTTACCGTGAAAAATATCCAAATGCTCGCCATCCTGATTACCGTGTCTTCATTAGAGTGCACAATGCATTAATGGAAGGACGATTTCCTGGGACCGGCATAGGCGGGGCCAGTGAAGGACGACCTCAACGACACAATGCAGCCGAAGTACTGGAAATAGTCGCTGAAGACCCTGGTACGTCCATAAGTGTTATTTCACGGCGTACCGGGATACCTCAAAAATCCATGCACAGAATTTTAAAAAGGCATGCATTATATCTCTTTCATTATCAAAGGGTTCAAACACTAATGCCAAGGGACGCTGCTGCGAGAGTAACATTTTGTCGCACAATGCTGCGAAAGATGAGAGAAGACCCCAAGTTATTTTAATAAAATTTTATGGAGTGACGAGTCAACGTGTCGAAAATATGATTTTTTGAACCTCCACAATTTACACAGGTGGCAACTTGAAAACCCAAGATTGATACGTGAAGACAGATCGCAGTATCAGTTTAAATTAAATTTTTAATTGTTAATTATTAACGGTCAGATCATTGGTCCATTTGAGTTGCCGGCAATATTAAATGCGGATATGTATTTGGATTTTCTAATAAATACTTTACCTGGACTGCAAGACGTTCCACAGGAGATAAGAAACGAGATGTGGCTTAAAAATGATGGGTGTCCAGCACATTACGCTATTCGTGTAAGGGAACATTTAAATATTACATATCCAGATAGATGGATAGGGCGATTGGGTCCAATTTTATGGCCTCCACGTTCGCCAGACCTTAACCCGTTGGACTTTTTTTACTGGGGCTGCATTAAGGAAGTAGTGTACAAGGAAGTATACAAGCATACAATGTACAAGAATAAGTTCTGTGGAAGAGTTGCGTACGCGCATTCAAGTAGCAGCAAGTAAAATCGCAGAAGCCGGCTATGCGCGTCGGATTAAAAGATCTTTTATTAGGCGATGTAGAGCTTGTATTGCTGCCGGCGGAGGGCATTTCGAGCATTTAGTTTAAGTTATTGATAAAATAAATATTTTTTTTTACTAAAAACAACCCGTTCTTCTTCTAAAAATCCTTATTAGTGGCCCAATACCGTTTGTGTAATGAATTTTGGTAGAATAAGATCATTATGAGGAAGTTTTATAACCTTTTATAACAATACTTAAAAATTTTGAATTCTGACCTTGATATTGATATCGCTCCTGTAACTTAATATTGCTAGTAAAGTACACATTGTAATACCTTTTTAGAAACTACACATGCTAGACAATTTATTAAGATAATGGGCAGCTATAGCGCCATACTTTTTTTTTGTTTCACAGTAAATGATCAAAGTTGACATTAAGAAAAAAATAGTTTTAAAAAAGCATAAAAAGATGATTTTGAAAATTGTTTACGTTAAAAACACCTAAAATTGTATTAAAATTAAATAATACACGTCTTCAGGAGTATAATACTAAAAAAGTCACACAGAAATACCTAAATTTGATGAAATGGCAACTGAATGAACGAAAAAAGTAGCGAAATTTATAAAAAAGTATAAAATGCTACGCCATTTTCATATGGTTAGAAACCCTGGCAAGAAAATACGATTTTCTTACAGTTACACATCCGGACCAGCTCCAGTTTACGGGTTATCCATTATTTACGACAGACCCTGTATACTTTATTCTGTTCATAACTGATATCAAAATAGCTGAACTAATCTGGAATAAGGTCTCCACCACTAGATAAATATTATTAAAGTCTGGAACAGCGTGTTTTATCTTACATTCCCGCGCGCGTATTAAACATCTCAGGAATTTCAGTAGATACATGATGGTAGTACCTAAATATTCTTTCCGGTGTAGTAAGATAATAATTATAATTCCCAAGACATTCTGCAGATTTTTGTGTTAGGAGACTTGATAGCTCTTTAGAAGAAATGATATTCTATCGGTCGTATTCCTCAGGTTAGTACCTCATTAATTATAGGCAGACAAGGAGAGCACGTGACTTGAGAGCCTCTCAACTGTAGGAACCTTTTCAAATCAAATCATTTATTCACTGAATGTAGTAAGTACATAGTACATATGCAGATGGTAAGTTTAAAAAAAACATACATTCTATCATGATAACATGGTGTGTGAAATTAAAATATACAATCTCCAGAGTCTACTTATAAAATATAGTTTTAAATATAAAGTAAAAGCAATTGGTCGATCTATAGATTATACAATAAATAATTGGTTTTGACCATTACCTATGTTAACAGAAAGTTTATTACATATATATTAAAATAATAAAGTTAAAAATCATATGAATAGTTAAAAATGTTAATTTGAGAATGCATTAGGTCATAAAATATTTTAGGTCACAAGATAAATAATTACATAAGTTCAATGTCAAATGTATTATAATTTAAAAATCACTTCATAGCATTATAAATAAATGACGACTTTATTTTAATTTATCAATAACATTACTTGCACTATAGTAATATATTAATAAATTTAAGATTTTTGATAATGTTGTCTAATTGATACAGGTCATTTTTTGTTCTGTAGTATAAATTCATTTATGTCATAGAAACTATTTTCTATAAGCCAAGATGTCAGATTTCTTTTAAATTTATAAATTGTAAGCAATTCCTTGAATTGAATTGATTAGGTAAATGATTAAATATGTGTATAACTTGTATGTATGCATTATCTCTGTATAAATTCAAGTTACACCAAGGGCGGTACAGTTTAAATTTATATCTTTCATTTTTCCTACCCTCCTCTGAGTTCTGTTTAAAGTATTCTGGATGCAGCCTAACAAAGATACAGAGATCTCGAATATACATACAGGCTAGTGGTAACAAACGTAATTTTTTAAACAATGGTCTACAGCTTTCCAACAATTAACATAATTAAATGATATGTTCTGGTTGGCGGCGTACCGCAGGCGGGTAGCTCGAGACGTTTGTTTTGGTGCCTTTGGTGATCGCGTTACATAGGGACATTGGATATTAATGAAGGATATAAATATCTGTTTATGTGTCCGATCCACGAGTCTCTGATCAGCTAAAGAAAGCACTAAACAGTTTCGATAACATTATCGCTCAATACACAAACACGCGCTGATTACTGGTCAGTCTGTTACACATGCGTATTGAATTTCAGTTTAAAATTTATACAATAAGTTTAGATTGGAAATTTAAAAAGGTGATGGTCCGAAATTGACCCAGAGTCGACAGCAATGAAATGGTTGCTAATGTGTGCACTTGAAATCAAATTTGCTGTCACCAAAAGGGCAATCGTGAAAAACGCCGGGTATATAATATACACATGAGCAAGAATAAAATCTAAAATCATATAAGGCGGAGATGTACGTGTTGATGGATATGTTGGTGTAGGGACTGTAGGAGTAAGTGGTTAGGTTGCTGTTGTAGGTGGGTAGGTGTGGTGTATCACTTTCTAACCATGACTAGTATTAACAGCATATTAATCAATCGATAATTGCGTAATAATATAAACACTGTGACATTTGAGGTTTTTTTTTTGAAATTTATTCGGCTGTTGCGTAAACGACCCCAGCCAACAGTTTACGTCCGTAGTTCCCGAACTTCTGTAACTGCACTATGCTCTTGCGTGATTATCATTCGTTAGTATTGTTTATGCCATTCAGTATAATGTGAAGCACTAATGTGTCACGACAGTGAGTTTCGGTCTCGTCTAGGCGAGGCTAATTTATTGTGTTGTGTCGAGTATTTTCTCTTTCTTTATTCTACTTTGTCAGTAATTTTGTTTTTGATAGCTTCATTTATGTACAACAGACGTTTCTACGTGATTTACGGGAATGTTTGTTTTTGTAGTTGTGTAATTTACTTCGGTAATCGTTTCTTATTCCTTTTGTCAAAGTAGACGATCCAATATCGTCGAAGGAAGCACAAAGAGTTGTCGTGTAAAAGTAATATCGGCCCACATCTCACATCACACGCGCCACATAATTGACGTTCGAATGTTCCCTACGCACACATATAACCGTTACTAGAACATAATATTACAAATCATTTAACTATAACTAGAGGTCGCAGGATAAAATTGAATATATATATTTTTTTTTCAATTGTTCTGTGTTGTCTAATACAATAGAGTTGAAAATCTAACACACGAGCGTCGAGTTTTTCAATGGCAATGTTGCCATATGTTCAACTAGCTGTTGCCCGCGGCTCCGACCGCGTAAATACAGTATCCCAAAGAAACACTGTACTTTTTCGGGATAAAAAGAAGCCTATGTTTTATTCCAGAGCCTAAACTACTACCATACTTAATTTCATCGAAATCCATTCAGTGGTTTTTGCGTGAAAGAGTAACAAACATCCATCCATCCTCACAAACTTTCACATTTATAATATTAGTAGGATTTTCAAATCTATTTTCAGCGTTCTGAATTTTCTCCGGCCGAAGAGATTAAGGATAATATAGTCCCAGCCTGAGTCTATGTACAGAAAGCGCGTAATCATACGCACGTAAGGCTGACGCGCGTTTCGTCCATCACATGTAGGCCGCGAGACATTTAGTCTTGAAGCTCTACTCACGTAGGTTTACGCGCGTAATTCGTCTTTCTGGACGAGGTTAATCCTACGAGCTAGTGCATAGCGAAACGCCCACCGATCCGGCGTCGCGCGTCGCCTCAGTGTAGCTGTGCTGCGGTTACTCTAACAGTTACACGACTCTACAGTGTAGTGTAACTGTAGAGTGTATGTATGTTTAGATCTCAGCTGGTGTTTATACGTATTACGTAGGAGTATATTGTATAGTCTCGTAGTCACAGACAACCTCTGTATGCACCGGCGCGGACGTCCGGTATTCACACACATTAGCGCGGTAAACAATGCAATCACTCACGCGACGAAGACAATTTTAAAGCGGAAAACTTTTGCATTTTTATTCCGCGTCGTTGCCGCCAGGAAATATTGTAGTTGAAAACTACTCGTCCTTAATTTATATCTGTACGAAATTGTTTATTTTGTGTCGATTCTGGTTATGGCCATATTCATTGTGATATTGATATTTTAATGTATATATTATGTTTAATTTCGGTTATTAATTTTATATTTTGTATTATATTATTAAGATACTTTTTGTCGCTTTGTACGCTGTGGCTTGAGTTTTGTTAGCTAAGTTCTTCGTTGGAAATCGTACGTGGCCAAAGATATAATATTTTATATTACTACCGTAAATAATCGTTATTTAATAGACTCATACGAGTGACAGCCCGCGAGTATGTGTGCGGGGGCCGCGTGGCGTGCGCGGGACATCGGGCTGGCTTACACAGTCGTCGACTTGGGTTTTACGGGTCTGGTCGTGTCGTGCTTTGACATAATTGATAATATTATCATTTCATAGGAAAGATTTGTCTGACGCGACGTTTGAAATTATTTCGGCGTCAAGACGTGTCAACCTTGGGCTTGCGTCCACACGGCTGACATTCGCCGGTGCTCGAGCTGTCATGTGTAGAGAGTGTCGCCCGGCCTGTGGCGCGGCGGAATCGCCTACTATACCTCCTCGTAGAGTATTTTATGAGTAGATGTTTCAGAAAGTTGTTATTTATATATCAGATTTTAGGTTCCTTGAAATTAAAAACAAAATTAATTGCTAAAATTGGGGACAAAAACGCTATAACTCCCTAAACATTACCCCAAGCATGAAACATGATATTCAGTTTTGTTAATCTTTCGAATGTTTTAATATTATGGTGGTTGCTGGAGATTCCAGGAATAAATTAATTAGTGATTATACTAATATTATAAAGAGGAAATATTTGTTCGTTTGCATTGAATATGCTCAAAAACTACTGGACCTCTTTTGGTGAAATTTGGCACAGATATAGAGTAGACCATAGTAGACCGCGTGAAAGATCCTTTATCGCGGCAAAATGTACGGTTCCAGCAAGATTTCCTTTTGCGCGCACGAACTTGCGGGCAACATCTGTTCCGACTTAGAGCACTATCACTGGGAATGCGTTTCATTGTTGGCGCGGCATCGGCGTGCAGAAGTTAACTACAGTTTGTGTGGCATTGAATTAGTTGCCATTGTTTGCCACTGGGGGCGTTGTTACGATGCCGACCAGTGACAAAACTCGAAAACAGCATACATATATTATTGCGATTTTTACCCGACTACGGTAAAGCCAAAAGGAGGAGTAATGATTCTGGCAGTCGAAGTCTCTGTATGTTTGTATGTTTGTATGTATGTATGTTTGTTCCACCGTAGCGTCTAACTACTGATCCAATTTTAATTTTTAAACATTAACAACATATAATTTACGTAGTCGGGTTATAATTTTTATAAAAAATAAAACTATAGGTTAGTTATATCTCACTTTACGACAACAGCGCACTACAATGCTACCAATTTAAATGTCACATACCGTGCAATAGCTAGAAGATATACGATGCCACAGTCATACTAATTTGCTCGAGTTTAATCATATTGTTTACGTTTAGATTACACTGGATCTGGACATAGTGTAGTTACTGGACAGTAGTTCCCGGTGTAGTTACAAGCTAGAGCCCGCTGCTCCCACGGGGACACACCGGGAGCCGAGAATTTGTGGTCGCTAGGCGCCAACTGAGTTTCAGTTTCCAGTGTTCGGGGCCGCGTGATATTTTTATCTATTCAACATTTAATGGATAAGTACCTGGGTAACCGAGCTTATTTCGCGGAGCTCTATTAGATAAAAAAAAGATCACAAAAATATTTTACCGGGATTGGAACCCACCACATTCCGAATTTCCGAACAACACAAAAATTAACCAAACTGCCAATCGGACTGACATTATAGAGTCGAAATTAATGATATATTGTTGCACGACGAAAGATAAAACATATATAACTTAAAAATGCGCAGTTTCCCAGGGATAAAACCTAGCTAGACCGATTTTTGTCGCCCAAAAGTCCTTGCATACCAAATTTCATCTAAATAATCGCAGCCGTTGCCGACTAAATAAGTGATATTTAAATTGGCAGCAGATTGTATCGTTGTTTACGTTTACGAACAGAGTTTACCGACTTGACATCGCTGTTTCACCCGAGGACAGACGAAATGACAAACGAAGTCTACGATAGTACACAGCGTATTGTTATACGTGGCAGATGACGTATCGTTTGTAAAAATAATTTCTCTCAATCCATGGCTTAAATTGTGTTTACTTGCATGTGACTTCTGTCTGAAAAGCTGCGGTACTGATTTGCGGATCGAACCAAACTTGTCAAGGTCGCTCGCTTTATTAGCTAGCTATATCGACACATATATGACAAGAAAGTAGTTCCATACTTCGACGGTAAATGTGCCGATCTATGTGTCGTTGTAGAAAATAAATGATTAGCAGTTTGATCGTCCTCATCATTGTTATCAATAGGCTAGCCGCTAGATGTAAATTTTTTTTTATTGGATAAATGAATATCGAATAGGCACCAGCTAGTATTATATAATAGAATAATTGCTTATTATTGATATTATCTTCGAATTTGTGCGTTAATGTTCATTACTTACTAATTACTGTAACCAATGTTCACAAAAACACACCAATGTATGATGTAAGTGACCTAATGATGTAGGTTTTTTAATAATAAAGCAAAGTATATTGAGACATTTCTACAATTATAAAAGTACAAATAATTTTCTTCTAACCTAACCTAACCTAACCTAGCCTAATCTAGCCTAACAGCATGCAGCATGCAACAGCAGTAACCCATCCCGCCTCACGTAGCGTCACGTAGCGTCACGTAGCCACGTTATTAGATCAGCACGCCTCCCAATAAATACAATATTATGTAATATTGTTTCGGGCGTCATTCTTTTTTAGGGTTCCGTAGTACTACAAAGGACCCTTAGACTTTCGCTCTGTCCGTCCGTTTACCTGTCTGTACACTAGCTCCTGAGCCTAATATTGAATTTAAATTGATGAAATTTGGAATATTCATAGATTTCGTTTTCGGGTTATAAAATAATAGTAATTTTATAATTTAGGGGTGGCTCTGAGGTGAGGTATAGTCAAATGGGTCCAATTAAATAAAGCCGAGGTTTTCATAAAGTGTACCATTTTCGAGTTTCGGCTTCCAAAGTACTTTGCATATTGGCATTTCTAAACTAAATATATACTGATTTATTATGTTTACGCGAATATTGTTCATTGTTTTAAACACTTACGGATTGTGTCGCGGTGCACTTTTCTTTTTCCCGACGTTTCGGCTACTTTCCAGCAGCCGTGGTCACGGGAGGACTGAGGTGTCAATTGTCCTATTTGTTGAAGTTGTTCAAACTACCCGAAGATTCTTCAATTATTATTTGTATTCCGATCCACGCAAAACATACTAACAGTATCTTGAAGCCGTGGTGTTTTTAAATTAAATTTTATTTTGTTAATTATTGGATCCCAACTAGATGGCAGCACCCAGCCATCTTCTCGGTTAAAATTAGGGTACTTTTTAATTTCTATAGCCTCACGTATCATTCTTGGGCGATAACGGTATTCCGTTGCCAGTACTTGTGGCTTATCAAATCTTATGTAATGGCGAGGTTGATCCAGTGTGTGTTCGCAAATTGCAGATTTATTGTTGCGACGGTGTTTAACATCTGCGATGTGTCCCTTTACGCGGGTGTTGATGGATCTTTTAGTTTGCCCTATATAGGAGAGATCGCAGTCACAGTCGAGCTTGTAGACTGACGATATATCCTGTCGTATGGTCTCCAAATCATTCTTGTTTATGTTTTTATTCGATAAACAATCCTCTACTGCAGATAAATTCCTCAAAAGGTATTTTTCGTGGTGTTATTGCAAAATTCAAGCCCTTTTCCAAATATATTTCCGCGGTGTTATTGAAAAATTCAAGCCTATTTGGCTTTTTAACAGGATATATCATCAGTCTTACGACGAAGCTCGGCGCCCAAACCAAATCTTCCTCGTGAACAAATGAAATCGTTACAAAACTTGCGCACCAGATCGGATTTGACAAT
The DNA here is from genome assembly GCA_037179445.1 of Phengaris alcon alcon. Taxonomy (NCBI): domain Eukaryota; kingdom Metazoa; phylum Arthropoda; class Insecta; order Lepidoptera; family Lycaenidae; genus Phengaris; species Phengaris alcon. The sequence goes on along the minus strand of JAYRCH010000168.1, from coordinate 71,350 downwards.
CCTCCGCACGGATAAAGGTAATGCCACGGTGATTATGGATACCTCAGATTACAATGATAAAATACAGCATCTACTATCGGACGAAAACACATACAAAAAAGTCAGAACCGACCCGACTAACAACCTTTTAAAGACTACTCAAAGTCTCATAAAGAAATACTCCGACTCATTGAATCTAGATACCAAGTCACCAAGTTGCCTTCGTGGCCTAAACCACCTAAGTTGTATGGTTTGCCAAAAATACATAAACCTAACGCTCCACTTCGCGCAATTGTAAGCCAAATTGACTCACCAACCTATAAATTGGCTCAGCTAGTGGCTAATGTACTTTCACCATTACGTGGACACACTAGAGCTCATGTAAAGGATTCTTACCACTTTGTTGATGAGATTAAACACCCTATGTCTCACAGACAATGAACAGTTGGTCAGTTTTGATATACAATCCTTATTCACTTGCTTACCATTACAGGAATGAATTGAAATTGTAACAAAAAATCTTAAAGAAAAGAACTTACCTGTTGAATATGCAGAATTATTAGAACACTGCCTTACATCTGGCTATATGTTGTGAAATTATGACTTCTACAAGCAAGTACATGGTGTAGCGATGGGCTCCCCAGTTTCTCCCGTTGTTGCTGACATATTCATGGAAGACTTCGAGGAGACTGCTCTTGAGACCTCACCTATACAATCTAATCTGTGATCAGCAGCACTTGGATACCGAGCTTCATCATGTCACACAAGTTCTACGTGACAATAAGCTTCGAGTCCCACACTTGTATCACAGTGAACGAGTGAAGCCAGCCACTGTCGAACGAATACATGCAGTTCTACATTTTATGAAGGAGTTTTATGAAGGAGGAGAGAGAAGGAGTCACTGATAAAGTTGGCTATATTCTAAGGAAAGCTTCTATAAAAACATATTTCAAGCCGCCCAAAAATATAAATAAATTTTTACCACCAGTGAAATGTAGCATTCCTCTTCAAGATGCAGGAGTCTACAAGCTCGACTGTGACTGCGGTCTCTCCTATATAGGGCAAACTAAAAGATCCATCAACACCCGCGTAAAGGAACACATCGCAGATGTTAAACACCGTCGCAACAACAAATCTGCAATTTGCGAACACACACTGGATCAACATCGCCATTACATAAGATTTGATAAGCCACAAGTGGGTGTTGCCATCTAGTTAGGATGCAAGAATTAACAAAATAAAATTGAATTTAAAAACACCGCGGCTTCAAGATACTGTTAGTGTGTTTTGCGTGGATCGGAACACAAATAATAATTGAAGAGTCTTCGGGTAGTTTGAACAACTTCATCAAATAGGACAATTGACATCTCAGTCCTCCCGTGACCACGGCTGCTGGAAAGTAGCCGAAACGTCGGGAAAAGAAAAGGGCACCGCGACACAATCCGTAAGTGTTTAAAACAATAAGTATATACTCTTTAGGAAAATTATTTTGAGGGAAATCGGGCAGTAACTATTGAAGTAAATTGAAAAAAATAATACGTTGATAGTTACGGAACCCTCCTTAGACATGTCATGTTTATCGGAAAAAGCAAAAAGGCGGATCAGTTTTCCTTCTAACATTTTTGGATATAAGAGGCATGTAATAAATATACTCTTATAATTATTTTCAGAAATGTAATAATATGTATCCATGCAATGTATAAAACATTTTTCTGGCATATTTTCAAATATATTTTAATTACAGAACAATGGATGAGGACGATAAGAGTGCACGTGTTGCAAAAAATGTTGTGAGATTATTACGTGACAGTTCAATTAATATCTTGCGCTAAAAACACAACTCCTGTCATACAAAGATAAAGAACAGGATGCGTGGGGCTTAGGATCACAACATAACATGATACGCGCTAAGCCATGGTTCGTTTGCTACCAAGGAACAGAATATTTTGTAATGTAAGCTGTGTTCAAAATCAATTTAATCTAAGCGACATTAGAATGGTACCTGAGGCTCGATTCTCGTATTTAACTTAGACTTTCAACTTACTATCAATTCACTGTAAATTTGTCATCCTGTTATCATAAATTGACCGAATGTCAGTATTTTAGTACATTCTACACTATTTTAGTACATTTAAAATCCCAACACAGTCATTTTAAAATTACATTTACTACAATTCTTATTTATAGCCAGTACAAAGACAGCTGTTACTTGACGTTTGTATGATCCAGTGTTGCCAATTATTGTCAGTTAAGGCGCGTCTCCTGCTCGTGTATTTTTGAATCATTACACAAAACCATCGAAATTTCGACGTGCGAATGGCAAACTGTGCGGACGCGTATTTCGCTGCCTCTCTAATAGTCATATAAAGTTTTCTTCAATTATAAATCCTTACGAGCAGTTAATAAGGTGTAAATCACAAACAAAGTGTCGCGTGTGCTTACGACCAAGTGATTTTGACGGACAAGGAGGCTCCCTTCACCCCCTCGGGTAAAAAGGACATAAATATATTTTTCATCTCGCTTGCGTGACAGACCAGTGCGCGCGCGCCTCCGTAGATACCCGAGTACGAGCGATCGGCCGTGACGTCACCCTTGGTGTGTGGTACAAGTAATGAATGCCAGACACTCGCCTCCTGGAAAAAGCAACTCATATTCTAACCTATCAGCAACAAATACTGAGTTTATGATGGAGGAGCATATTACCCATAGAAAACGCAAGCAGCCTGAACATAATTGTAACTGTAATTGTTCGAACGACATTCAAGACTTACGTAAAGATATCATGGGAATGTTAAAACAATTCACAGAAGCGCAAGAAACCACTATGAACCTTATGCGCGATAACATAGTTGAAATGAAAACCCAGTTGAAAGATATTAAAGAAGCCACGGCAAACCTAAGCAGTGAACAAACATCGATAAAAACCCAATTGTCAGAACTGACTGATAAGGTAACCATCACCGATAATAAGATCCAGACACTTGAGAATGAATACTCACTTATGAAATACAAAACAACTGGTTTGGAAGATCACATCATGCAGGAAATCCAAGACCGTGCATCGAGGGAAAAAAATATTATCATTATAGGTATACAAGAAGGAAATGTGGCAAACAGTGAAGAAGGGCGCTCTCGTGACACTAACGAAGTCTTAAAAATTATTAATAATGTGGTCAGCGACTGCCCCAAACCTACAAAAATATTCCGAATTGGTAAATATGTCCCAGGAAAAAATCGAAATATTAAAGTCTGTTTTGAAATGCCACAAACGGTGAAATTGCTGTTACATAATAAAGATAAAATTAAGAAAGACATTAAGATCTTCTCAGACCAAACGCCAGCACAACAGAACAACATCAAGAATCTTAGGAATGAATTAGATAAAAGAATTGCTAATAGAGAACAAAACATCACCATCAAATATATAAAAGGCTTCCCAAAAATTGTACCTAATATAAAAAACTAGCAACCAATGATCGTAAGATCCCCACAAGCATTGGTAAAACACAACACAAATTTGCTACTTACCAAGTACTAAATAGTTACCAAGACATTACCTCCACTAAGTCATGTATTAACTTCTATTATGCCAATGTCAGAAGCATATGTAAGCCTGGTAAATTCGATGAATTGAAGTGCATCATTCAATCCTTTGGGAAAACTGTGCATGTAATACTATTAGCTGAAACATGGATCAGATCTGAAGATCAAGCTAAACAATTCCACCTACAAAACTACTCACACTACTTTAACCTAAGACCAGGGACAATAGCTGGAGGTGTCTATATATGTGCACAATAATCTCAAACATGATTTAGTTACTGCATCCTATGTTGGTGGGAATAATTACTTAAGTGTCCAGCTAACAAAATATGCACTGAATATTGGTGTAGTTTACAAGCCTGGCCATACAAATGTAAATGACTTTCTACAATCATACGAAGAACAGCTACTAAAAACGAAACGCACCATAATATTTGGCGATACAAACATAGATCTACTTAACTCCGACGCTCCTACCAACCGCTATAAGACAACACTAACTCAATCCGGATATAAGCTAACTAATAAAATAGATCCAAAATTCTGCACCAGAGAAACTGCTACCACCCGCACCATCATTGATCACGTCTCTACTAACCTAAAAGAAAACAACTTTCATATGGCAATTATTGACTCCTCTTTGTCAGACCACAAAAATATTTATCTAGAACTGAGAAGAGAAGATCCTCCAGAAATTCAGAGAATCCAATACGAAATGATCGACTTCAAAAATTTGCACGAAATGGTAAAAGCCAATAAAACTGAAATGAACAACTTTGAACAGCTTAACGATTACATTATGGAAATGATAAATAAGAACAAAACACAAAAAACTAAAATATTAAATCCCCCACGAAAAGAATGGATAAATAAAGAATTAATAAAAGGAATAAACGAAAGGAACTAATGTGTTCCTTTCGTTTATTCCTTTTATTAATTGGCAAAAACTCAAGCAAGATCCAACAAACAAACAACTAGAAAGAGAATTTAAAACTAAAAGACATAGCATAGCACAACAAATTAAAATCACAAAAGAAACCTACTTCCACGGCGAATTTATAAAATACACGAAGAAACCCAAAAAAATGTGGAATCTCATAAAAACATTGTCTAATAACAATACTATAAACTGCTGTGCTCCACCGAACCTCAAAACTGAAAATGGACAGTCGATTTCGGACCCATTTCAAATATGTGAAACCTTTAATGACTTTTTCACAAATATAGGCACTCACTTAGCTAACCAAATACTGACTGAATTCCAGAATGATACTACTCACACATTACCGAGGCTTGATCCTGACATGTCCCAAGCCTCAATGTTTCAATATGAACCATGCACTACCGATGAAGTCACCAAAATTATTGATGATTTAGATTCTAGCACAAGTGTTGGTCTGGACGGAATCAGTATCAAGGCTCTGAAATGCATAAAAAATCATATAGTCTCAAACCTTACCAACTGCCTAAACCTCCTCTTAGCTGAAGGAATATTTCCAGAAAACTTAAAAATAGCCAAAGTAACCCCAATACACAAAGCTGGTTCGAAGTCTCTTCCTGGAAATTATTGCCCGATATCTGTTCTTCCCACACTATCCAAAATTCTAGAGAAAATAATTTACAAAAGACTAAACGACTACTTTATAAAAATCAAATTTATATCCGATAAATAATACGGATTTCGATCCAAATCTTTAACATTGGGAGCTACAATTGATGTGATAACCAAAATAAGAACAGCAATTGATCAAAAGCAAGTAGCCTTAGGAGTATTTATAGACCTAAAAAAAGCTTTCGACACTGTCAGCCATCGTCTTCTATTCAAAAAGCTCAAGCACATTGGGATCTCGGGAACAGTCTACAAAATGATTGCGTCATACCTGAGCAATCGATTCCAAATTGTTAAAATCGGACCGACAAAGAGTAACCCCAAATTAGTCACTTGCGGAGTGCCTCAGGGCTCCATTTTGCGTCCGTTGCTTTTCTTGGTATACATAAATAATGTGTACCAAGCCGGTTTGCAAGGTCAACTATCCCTCTATGCAGATGACACATGCATATTTTATTTTGGTAATAATTTAGTTAACATAATGAGGCAAGCACAGAGAGACCTAAACATTATAAGCAAATGGTTTAACTATAACCTTCTTACCATTAATGTTGCTAAGACATCGTACATAACCTTTAGCGCTAAAAACAAACAAATTCCTAAAAACCTAACATTATCTATAAACGGGGATGTCTTAAAAAGAAAAAATCAGGAAAAATACCTCTGATTAATACTCGATAATAATCTAATCTGAAACGCGCATATAACTCACATTAAAAAGAAACTGTTATATTTAATAGGCCGGCTCCATCAAATAATCCGATGCATCCCAAAAAATGCTAGAATCTTAATTTACAATGCCCTAGTGAAACCACATTTACTTTATCTAGTCGAAATATGGGGCACCGCTGCTAAGACAAATATAAAAACCATTCAAGTTCTTCAAAACAAAATTATAAAAATATTATACAACTACAATTACCTAACTCCATCAGACACTATTTATAAAGAAACTAAACTTTTAACTATCTCTCAACTATTCACATACCAAACATGTATTCTTGTTTACAAAATAAAACACCAACTAATACACACACAACTTACATTTACAACAAAAAAACAAACAAACACGTACATTACGCGACGAGCGAGTAATATTGTATTACCTTGTATACGAACCAATTTCGGTAAAAATAACATTACTTATAAGGGAGCACAGCTGTTTAACAAACTAACAAAATCTGTAAAAGAAGCGAAATCTTTGAATACTTTTAAACGATTATTACGCAATTACATTAACGACAACTAAATCCTCAACCTTATTATAATAAAATTTATTCAAATATAACCAGTGATAGCGTTTTGTACTTGGACCACCACCCAAGATGTATAGCAAAGACATTCGCTTTTTAATAATTATTGTTTTTTTTTTTAACTACCCGCACTGTCGAAATTTAAAACGTTGTAATATTTTATTGTTCTCATGTAAGTGACGAAATGTCTTAATGGGAAATAAAGATCTTTAAACCAAAAAAAAAAAAAATTTGGGGCGTGGCTATGCACATTTGTGTACGCATACACATTGTAAAAACACTGTGTATGCGTACACAAAACAATACAAAAAACTCTTCCGAGACGGACGGAAAAAATTCCCCGCGCCGATAGAGAGGGGAAGGCAAAAAAAGTGATTTGTGCGTAAAATAAATATTTTTATGTTATGACATCCCCACATGTCAAAGTGAAAAAAAATTCTGGTTAACGTTTCGGTTTGAGTCGAATTGGAGTCAAGTTTATAATTAAAGGAGAATATCGTTTTCTATGGATAAGTGGTTCGCTCAATCTACAGTCAAGCTTCGATACAATGATAATTGCATTGCATCATTAGTAGAATACTATTTTGCTGTTTGGTAGGATCCATACTGTATGAAACAAGTATCGAAGCTGCATTATTGTTGAATTAAAATAGGAGAATCGACCTTCAGTTTATATTTCACTAATTAACCGTGCCATGAACCGAAACAATGACATATTAGTTTGGTCGAATTAAATATTTTTGATTGCCTACGTTGATACTCAATTGGATTTGTACAGAGTTTACCTGATTACTGTGTCACATTATCATTGTCCCGAACCGCTGCTCGGTGTCATCACGGTGGGAGGCATCACGCAGGGACAACTCCGTAAGTGTTATTATTAACCTATATGGAAATAAAACTTTTTGAATTTCAGTTATGTTCAATACACATTACTTAGCATTGGACCAGATTGACGTGGTGTAGGAGCGTGGAACAGTTTGCGGCTTGTCACCGGGTGTGATTGTACACAAACAGCCATTAGTAATTTGGACAATATTGGCCAAAGAAATTGTTGTACCTTTCCTAAAGATCTCAGCTCAGTTCTATTTCCTCAGTGAATACTCAATATTCTGTGATAATATCGAGAACAGCCGTCACCTGATTATATTGGAAATTATTATTCTCCTATTTGTTCGCTTCTATCATAATATTATTTCCTGATTACGTGACTATGAATACTTGGTAGGATTTAAGACTTTACCATAATATGAAGCATCTAGACTCTACATTCTGGACAGTCTGTTAATGGGCGAACGTAGCTAAATGACGCGTCGCCACGTCAACTCATAAGATAGGTATATAACATTTGATCTGTAGTCCGTCGAGATCTTCCAGATCTAAAGATTCTTAATATACAGTAATTGTGATCTAGAGGCAAAGAGCTTTTAACAACAGATAATAGGTTTAATAGGTTTAATCGGTTAAATCGGCAAAACACCCCCTTTTGGGTTCGCAACCCTCACTGGTTTACACCCAAAGACAAGTGCAATTAATGCATTTTATACTTTCACCAACTTTTTCGGCAGAAGGAATAAGCTTTTAGTGTTGTGTTTTACGTTAAATTGTAGGTAATATCATCAGGAATTCATATCAATAAATAAGATTTTTTGGTAAACGGGCTAGATTAAAAAATAAGAAAAATACCAGTTTTTTTATTTCCAATATAAAAATATTATTAGTTATAAAATGAGACCCTGTTAATGTGTGTCAGTCGTAATCAAAGTTACCTTACGTAACCAAAACCTCCAATATTCAAATGTATTTTATTCTATTTTTTTTAAAGAAGATTAAGATTAATGAAGATTAAAAAATTAAGTATTCATTAATGTAAAAAATACTATTAAGTATAAAAATTTCTATGTGTGTAATTCGCAAACAAAATATAGTAACCAAAACATCAAAAATTGAAATGCTTGTAGCTCGGGGGTGTGAGGATCGCGACGCCCAAAAGGGGGTGTTCTACAATCTGCAGTTAACTTTTTGTCTCAAGACGACGCATACTGTTTTAGTCTTAAAAAAAATACTGTTAAAGTCAACACCTCTGCGCCCGAATGGGGGGGGGGGGGGGGGCTGGGGGGGGCTGGGGGGGGCTGGCACCTGGAACGTAGCATGTTGAGCTTGTTGTGCGCTCTGTTCAGATCCGAATTTATATGCCACTAATGCGGCATGTAAATGAGTCGCTTGACAAATCGCCTTGTAATTTTTGTTGTCAAAATCGCCCTCCGACTACTTCCCGGTTTCTGAGGATTTTTGTCGGTAGTTTATCTATTCAATAGAGCTTTTGATTGGTTGACACGTTTGCGTCATCCGATCAAAAGCGCTATTGAGTAGATAAACCGCCGACGGAACACCTCAGAAACCGGGTAATAGCCGAATTAACATTTATATGGTCGATTCTCGTTATGCAGCGGCATTTGTGCGGAGAAAATCTATTATATACCTACGCGGAGTAAATACCTACCCCATTATTTAGTGTGCAGTAAAGAAACACAATGACACATTAATTCCTTCGGATTTGATCCTTTGTTTACGTTTATATCAAATTGGATATGAACAGAGTGTAAATATGATTTATAATCACTCAGAACATATGAATTTAATCAAAATATTGATTAATAATGTAATTAAAACCTCAATTATCTGAAACGAATACGCTATCAACTTTTCTTGTGTAAAACAGATTCTTGGCAATTATATGAATTTAAATTTGAGATATTATTAGCCAAAAAGCTTAAAACCATTATTGGTGCAAAAAATTCTGATTTATGGTCTGGCTCTAAACTTTATAATAATACTATGTAACTTATAAATACCTATACCTTTTAGATATAAATCTTTTAATAGTTTTCGATAATTGCTGAATCTTAGCATGATGATTTATTTTTAGCATAGCATTTCCATATTTAGGTACCTATCAAAACGGATTATCAAATCACTTCACTTTTTTTTTTGGGGTCGGTTTGATGATTCAATTTTGTGAGCACCTCACGACAGCCAGGCTGGAACCATTAGGAATCGACTTCTCTACACTTGAGAGTGGCGATTTTAGTACTTCTCGAAACCGGCTTAAAAGAAAATAAGGACTACTTGTGAATTCACCCGAGTTGTTTCTATTATAATTGTTTCAAAAGCTCTTGAGAAACTAGGTAAATTATAATGTGTTTCGTTCCATAACCATATTGTTCATTTAATTGACGAACGAACTCTCAAAGTTCAGGGCTACTTTACTTTGAGGATTCGTTCAATCAGGACAGCATGTGAGATGAGAGCCTCTTTTCATTAAGAACCGTTGGCGACGACCATAATATTGTTTATTTAGACTTAAACTAAGTAAAGCAGCATTATATTGTTCATGAGTTACAGAATATACGCAACAGTCGCGAGATATCACGAGCTATATATGTGCAGGCACGTGGCGCGGGAGCTGGACCGAGGTCGCGGCGATATTTTGTGTTACGTTGTGTGGCTGTGTATGTAGTATTACTGTGTGTTATACTCTGCTCAGATCTAAACTGATCTAAACGTGAACAGAACGATTAAATTCGACTAAATTTATTTGTCATTGTAGGTACCTACTACATCTTTATTGTACGGTAAATAAGTGTGCATTTTAAATTGTTAGCATTATAGCACGCGATTATTCTCTTTGCTTACATTTAAGTTAAATTGGATCTGAACGTCGTATATCGTGGGCTACCACAGTGAATCCGTGACATGCTCCGCAGCCAAACGACAGCATATATTATTATCTCCTTTGTTGTGATGTTAAATTGATTTATTTCATGGAGATGTGTTCCAAAAGTGTTCAGACACAATTGATGTTTAATATTTTGCCGCTACAGCGGGTTTGCCAACAATATAAATAATAAATAACATAAAAATCTTTTTATTCAGAATATAAAACATGGTTTTGTTTTCTGCACGTTAAACAAAGAAAAAAAGATTCGAATTTCCACCGATTCGGAACCCGGCGAAAACCGGCGAGAACCAGTGAGAACCGGCGGGAGAAACTCGCGCGGGCGCGGGGCGCGGTTAGTAAAAAGGATGGCCAAAATTTTTCTTTTAAAAATCATACAATACATATAGTAATACAATATCATACAATACATGTAAACAAAAAAAAATACAATATCTACAATATATTACAGTACTGAAGTACATTGTTTAGTTAGTCAACTGAAATTGCCTCATAGGGTCATCTTATTCCCAGGGTGTGCTGTACTCAGTGAAATCTTTGACTTTATTATAACCTTTGCCACACAAACGTCTTTGAACTACTTTTTTAAATTTATTTATTGACAAACTTTTGACATTTTCTGGGAGTTTATTACAGAAATATATACACTGACCTTTAAAAGAATTGCTAAGTTTAGTGAGTCTAGTCTCCGGTACAGCCAGCTGGTGCTTATTCATAGTATTCATGTTGTTTGCTCACATTTTTTATCTATATTTTTATACATACATAACATTATCAAAAATGTATTGAGAGTATATATTTAGAACATTAGGATGCTTCGCGGACAGCGCCCGTCACACGTACAGTTCGGACCGCGCTCCGAACCGCGCTCCGAACCGAACGTGTAAATGCGCGGGGCCGCCAGTCCTGGCATCTGGCATGTCCATGACAGCTAGTGTTGCCAAACAATAACTTAACCTAAAATATGTTAAACATTTTCGCAATTAAAAAATAAGTTTAATCAATTTAGATTTTTATAGAAAAGTTTTGATATAATTAGATTCTTTTCGATGTACGGACCTATGAGATTCCACGATTTAATTGTTTTGTAAACTCACAGGCCACAATATTTAACTGTGATATTTACTGAAAAGAAGGAATAAATCAAGAGACAAGAATATTTGCGATCGAAGTGGCTCACAGAGTAGGTACCTTTCTATGAAGCACAGATTATTAATTACTTAATAATATTAAGTCTACATAGGATAACCGCCTCATTTTTTGGAAGTTGGTTAAAAATGTCGAGGCAATTGCAAATGTCGAAGCACAATAGGTCATTGCTTCGTTTGACAGTTCTCATTTCATGGCTTATATCAAAATGCCCTACGTCACACGATTTGATTGGTCTAAAGGGCGTTTCATTCGTTCTCTGCAGGACAAAATGGCGCACTATTTAGTTGGACATGCCCGTATGCTTGAGCAATCTTTTTTGATTTATTAAACTTTTAAAATTGTGTTTTTTTAAAGTTGTAATGTCAAAATGATGACCATGACCAACGAAAGTTAAAGTTCGTAATTGCCCCGCTGGTCTTGATCTTGGTATTGCGCTCGGCGCTCCCAGTCTTGGTCTTGGTCTTGCAGCAAGAGTCTCGCAAGTCTCGCAATTACATATTAGCCTATTGCTACTTATTAAACGTTACTTTAGATCTTAGAACAATGTAACATAGTAGGTACATTTTTAGCTTGGATTGACATAGCCATAGTAAAGACCAACCAAATTAATAAATGTCTCAATTTAATGAGAAATTCGAAAAATCAACTCACATAACGTGGGGCTTAAACCCACGACCTAAGCGATCCGTGCCGATGCTCTAACCAACAGAGCTACCTACCGTGTCCCATGAGAGCCAGTTTCTTGATAAACGTTTACATTTAAGCAACAAGACGCCGCGCACCAACAAAGTGCCATGACGCATTTTTAGTCGTAACTAGATGTTGCTCGCGACACCGTGCGCGCGAGAGGAAATCTCGAGGGATCCGTACATTTTGCTGCAATGAAAAGTAGCCTTTGACCTTCCCCGTGGTCTATTCTAGATTAGCACGATAGTTCGATCCGCAGTCCAAGCCGCAAAGATCCCGCCGCGGTTAGAAACGCAGTCCGTTGCGCGGCCCAAATTGTACGTGTGCAGGGCGCTACTATCTTTCACTTAGAATCAAAGCGAAGAATAATATCCACACATCTCTCCGAGTTCGGCATCAGTATTTTTACTGGCTAAAATGGCAACATATTGTATTTTTCCATGGTCATTTAAATTGGTAAAAAAATTTTATGTCCCTAAACTCAAACGCTCTTCCCTTATAACTTACAGAGAGTTGTGAATGAAGTACCTAAAGGTGTTATTAATATATAAAAAATGTGACAACGTCATAAGAAAATGGAACGCCTCAGAGCGAGGTAACGCCGCGTCGCGTCAATAATAATTAATTGGCTTGATAAAAATAATTTAAAAATAAATATTAACAAAACACAACTAATTCAATTTCAAAATTACAAAAGTAATAAAATTCAATTAAATATACAATATGAGAATACAAATATTATAGAAGTTGACACAGTAAAATTCTTAGGACTCATGGTTGACAAAAATTGTAACTGGAAGATCCATATAAGAGCATGTGTGTAACAAGCTCGACCGGTTCGTTTACGCTTTACGTAAAGTACACCAGACGGTAGGTTCTGAGGCAGCGCTAGCTGCGTACCACGGCTATCATCGGTCCTCTCATACGGTCTGTTGTTGTAGGGAAATTCGGTGGAGGTGGAGGAAGCATTTCGTGTTCAAAAAAAGTGTATGAGAGTGGCGCCTGGTATTTGGAAAGCCATGGACCATTGTTTAAGAAATAACGTCTGTTACCACTAGCCCGTATGTATATTAGAGAGCTCTCTAATATAGCTCTCTAAAAAATTTTGGATGCATCCTAACAAAGATGCGGAGCTCCGCATCTTTGTTAGGATGCATCCAGAATTTTTTAAATTTAATTCAGACGAGGGACGAAAGAATGAGGAATAAATTTAGCTTCTATTATAATATAATATATATACTATATGCGTTGTCTTTATACTTAGTCTGGCCGTAAATACTGTTACAATTAAAAATAAACGAAATATTACATTTGAATTTGGAATCTGTCATTTTTATATGATTGTTCATTGAGTTTTCTCATTTTGGTGCCAATACATTGTACAATATTTTGCGATATTAAAATGGTGTGGGGTGATAAAGAGAACCGAATCGCTGTGATTTCATTACACAAAGTAGGTATGGAGCCAAATGCAATTTTTAAAACTCTACATACGCTTGGTATTAGTAAAATGTTTGTGTACCGGGCTATTAATAGGTACAATGAGACCTCCTCTGTTTGTGACAGACAAAGATCTGGCCGTCCACGTAGTGTTCGTACGAAAAAGGTGGTCAAAGCAGTGAGGGAAAGAGTTTAAAGAAATCCTGTCCGAAAGCAAAAGATTTTATCTCGGGAGATGAAGATAGCACCTAGAACCATGTCGCGTACGAGTATTTTAAAAAATGACTTAGGACTTGCAGCCTATAAGAGACGTACTGATCATTTTTTAACTGATAATTTAAAAAAGAATAGGTTGGTAAAATCGAAACAACTACTGAAGCGGTACGCAAAGGGAGGTCACAGAAAAATTTTGTTTACGGATGAGATTTTTTTTTACAATTGAGCAACATTTTAACAAACAAAATGACCGTATTTATGCTCAAAGCTCTAAGGAAGCTTTTCAATTAGTCGACAGAGTGCAACGTGGGCACTATCCGACTTCAGTGATGATTTGGTGGGGTATTAGCTATGGAGGAGTGACTGAGCCATACTTTTGTGAAAAAGGTATCAAAACATCGGCACAAGTGTATCAAGATACCATTCTTGAGAAGTTAGTGAAGCCCCTTAACAACACCATGTTCAATAACCAAGAATGGCCCTTCCAGCAAGACGGCGCCGGGTCATAAAGTCTTGGTTGGAAACGAACGTTTCGGACTTCATCAGAGCTGAAGACTGGCCGTCGTCTAGTCCCGATCTTAATCTGCTGGATTATAATTTATGGTCAGTTTTAGAGAGTACGGCTTGCTCTAAACGCCATGATAATTTGGAGTCCCTAAAATAACCCGTACGATTGGGAGTGAAGAATTTTCCCATGGAAAGAGTGTGTGAGTGCGTGCTTCTATTGATAACTGGCCTCAACGTTTAAAGGACTGTATTGCAGCCAATGGAGACCACTACGAATATGCTTTTTATATTTTAAATTGTTTTATATTTATGTATTAAACTAACACACTGTAAAAGTAATAAATGTTATTTGCAATAGGTATTTTTTTTTGTTTCAGTATTTATGGCAAGTCTAGGTATAATAATATATAGAGACAACGGATACATACAAGCAATACACAAATATAATCATTACTCAATCAGTTTAAAGACTACCTACAGTTAATAAATTTTAAAAAATCTGTCATCCTGGCTTCTGGAATATTATTTTTATGACCTAAATGAATTTATGCTACATAATAAAAAATGACTTGTTTGTTTTTCAATTGTACCATTTTTTAATAATTTTAGACATGTATTTTATAATATTATTGCTATGTAAAAGGAAATGTGACGTTTAGTTATTTAATAATTATTTTTCAAATTATTTTATCTGACATTAGATCCTTAAATTTACATTTTGAGTATTTATGCAATATATTACAAGATATAATTGTTATGAAGTTTTAATTATTCTATATTTTATTTTTTATATGTAATTTCAATTATATTAATAAATTTATTAGATTTTATGATGATTAATATAATATTGTTATGATTTTATGGCGATAATGACAATATATTGAGCTATACTATCTAACATTTGATACTGATTCATAATAAGTACTAATCGTTGACAATATCGTCCCTCTGTTGAAATAACATTTCACCATCTTGGAAGCTGAAAATAGAAAATGACAATGATTATAGTACAAGACAATTATATTATCTCATCGTAATTTACAGGATAATAAAACAATTACCTTTAATGAATGCACCACGTGTCGATGGGGTCAGTTTTAAACATACTTACATAGCAAAACGAATGCTTATACCGTTATTATATATATTATATATGTTTTATTTTCGCATTTGGGTGCTAAAATAAAAATAAAAATCGTGTAATAAAACATATATATTATACTATAATACCATAAAGTATAGAATAATAATAATAATAATAATAATAATAATAATAATAATAATAATAATAATAATAATAATAATAATAATAATAATAATAATAATAATAATAATAATAATAATAATATATATGGTCGCTTCACACCACGTCAATCTGGCCCCGTGCTGAGTATCCGAAGAACTTGTGTTACAGGTACCAGAAAACGGGAAGTATATTTAACACTTTTATACTATTCATATATTTAAGATTTTTATTATATTATACACATATTTAATACACATCCATGACCCAGGAACACAGAAAAACTTTTTGTTCCTTCGACGGGATTAGAACCCGCGACCAACCAACGCGCTGAACTACTGAGCCACAGAGGTCGTCGATAATAAAATAAAATACCTTTATTGTATGCACCTCGTGCTATTGAGGTCAATGTCAAACAGCGGGATGAATGCTTTCGCCCATGATTTACGTTCAAAAAAATCAAAATCAAAAATTCTTTATTTTCTTTACAATATATATAGTATTACATAGTGTGGGGACCTCCTTTTCAGTTCAATACTTGTGTTAGGGGAATCCCGCTCCTTCCTTCCGACAATTATTAGTATTTTTATTAATAGGTACATATATTATATTTTAATTATTATTTTTATAAATTGTAAGTTTTTTAACTATAGAAAATACATTTTAACTTAGGAGTGTAACCTTGCCTGTTTGAGCATGCGTGAGCGTGCGTGTTTGCATGGATGCGAGTGTGTGCCCATATTTTACTACTATACTACTATGTGTTTGTAGACTGATATAATATTATACTTATTAATATTATTATTTAATAATAAAATAGGTTTTATACATAAATGTTTTAATCACTGCAATAGAAGTTCAATGTCTCCATAATTTAGGCTTTTTAATCAATTTAGTATAGTTTTTTTACATTTTCTGTATGAAAGTGAGTAAATGTGTAGTAACCGATTGATTTTATTGTATAATATGATAGAACGTATAGTAAATTGTTGTTTAGCAAAAGATGTACGGACCGAAGGCTGAAATATAACACAACGAGGGTTTCTTTTATTTAATATATCTGGTTCTACTTTGGTATTTTGATGTACTTTCAGTATTGTTTGTAGTATATATAGTTTTCGTACTGTTAATACATTAGCTTCTTTGTATAATTGTATAATTTTCTTTTTTAGCATGATTTTGAGTAACCCTCTTTGTGCTCGTTCTAAATTTAAAATGTGGGTTTTGTATGAACCTCCCCAGACCGTGATCGAATAAAGAATTACAGATTGAACTAAGGCGGTATAGATATTACTGATAAGTTTAATATCCATAATGTTTCTTAAGTATCGAAATAGCCAGGTTAGTTTTCTTATGCGAGATGCAACAGTTGCCAGTTGTGGGATCCATGATATTTACTGTCGAGGATTACACCTAAATATTTTATAGAATTTACCCTTTCTATTGTTTGACATGTGCAGATGCTAGTTATTTCATTGTTACAAAAGTGGGCAGTTATATTAAAATTACTGGGGGCTTGGGTTGAGGAATTAATAGAAAATGGTATATAATTATTTGTTTTATTTGTGTTCAATGTTCAATTTATTCTTAGCCAGTCTATAACCTTATGAAGTCCAGTTTCCGCACATTTAAACACTGTGGGCCAACTCGTGTCTTCAAAAAGTAGTGCTGTATCGTCAGCGTATGAAACAATAGTGCCATTAAGCAATTTTAGATTTGTTAAGTCATTAATAAATATCAGGAATAGGGTTGGGTCAAGCGCGCTGCCTTGACGGACGGAATATTCAGAAGTTATCATTTGGTCGCTGGTGTTATTTGAATCTAATTTTACTTGTTGTGTTCTACCGGTCATGTAACTCGTCATAAGATCTAGAAAAGGGTCCCTGATTCCTATTTTTTCCATTTTACGAAGGAGAGGCGGAATATAAACTGTGTGAAAAGCTTTTTTTAAGTCTAAAAAAATACAAAGTGTTTTCTTTTTAGTATCAATACTTTTTGTAATACGCCCGACAAGATCATGTATGGCATCTTCAATACTAAGGCTGTCGAAAACCGTATTGGTATGTTGATAAAAGATTATTTTTATTTAAATATTTTATTACATGTACATTAATAAGTTTTTCCAGAATTTTTGCTATCACTGGTAACACCGATATGGGTCTATAGTTATTAATGTCATGCCTACTACCGTTCTTAAAGATTGGGTGTATTAAAGATCTCTTCAATACTTTAGGAAATGTTCCACTTCTAAAGCTGGTAACACATAGGTGTGTGATAATGGGTATTAATAGGGATTTAGCCATTTTTATAAAGTTGGTGGGGATTTCATCCCAGCCAGCAGCAGATTCTGATTTGAGGCTTGATATTATTTCATTTCCTTCCGAAGCGTCGGGCTCAATAGTGCCTATTGTATGCGGGCAAGATGGTAAACTATCTAGGTATTGATTTATTGATTGTTGGTTATTTTGTATTTTTTCAGCTAATAATTTACCGATACTATTAAAATGATCATTGATATAGTTCGCGGAATCTGTTGGGTTATTCCTAAGATTTATTAATTTTATATTAAGGCTTTTTTGTTTGTGCAGGTTAGACAAGTTTTTTATACAGTTCCATAAAGTTTTATTACTCGACTTCGCCTTGTTAAGAAGTTCTCTTTCATAATTGATTTTAGCCTTTTTAATTAGGCTAGTACAGTTATTTCTATACCTACGATAGGTTATTTTAAGAATATAATTGTCATCATCTTGTCTAAGCTTAATCTGTAAATAGTTTCTGTTTTTTATACACTTAAGTATGCCTGGCGTCATCCACGGTTTGATAATTCTCTTACTATTTGGTATTTTAATAAATTTTGTATTTTGTTTTAACGATTCTGATATAATTGAAGTTAGATCCGTTGCCAATTTGTGTACGTTATTAATTGTAAATAAGTCATCTGTGACTTTAGATTGAAGGGATTGTAATGCTGCTGAGCGATCAATATCAATATTAGTTTTTGTGTTGACCGTTTGTATCACGAAAACCTTAGAACTTGTAGAAAGACGTATAAATTCGGAATTCACAACAAAATATTCTGTACATGTTTGTCAAATTATATTAGGATACCAGGTATGTGCCACGCTAGAATTTAGACTTAATCTTTTTTTGAACAAAGAGTGTTGAGAGTTTTGCCGGGGAGTTCAATGGGTGATGTTGTGGAATTTGTAAAACTTCATAAATTTGTGTTATTTCGGTTCTTAATGTGTAATATTGGTAGAATACTAACCATTAAATATTCGTTGTCGTGCACAAGTGTGGGCAAGTGGTACAACTTCTAAAAACGTGCTATTTTGTGTTTCCCGCCAAAACTCCCTCGGAACTTTCAGTAAAGCTTCTACCACTTTACTGAATCGACTGACATGACTCATGGACTGTACTGACTATATATTTGGACTTTGACTAGACTTTAGACTTGACGATATAGGAATACAGTGTTGAAAATTGAAACGAAAGTTCTATTTCCCGCCTTTTTAACTTGACCCTGGCAAATGGTTATAAGCCGATGCCATATATAAATAAATAAAAAACAAAGAGTATAAATAATGACAGTTGACACTTGTAAAATTCTATTCTTTGTTTTTTTTTATTAATTTTATTTGTCCATAATGAATTGCTATGACATTTATATTTTTTCTAATTATTTTTTATTATATAATTAGAATTGTGTATTATGTAATTGTTATGACTTATTGAGATTCCTGAAATTAACTGTTTAACTATATCTATATTATATTTAAATTTTAAAATGGCTTATTAAGATTAATTATAAGATTACTCAACTGGCATGTTTATGATTCGCACACGCCATTTTGATGGCAGGATGTAGATTTTTTAAATATTGTAATTTTGTTACAATACATTCATGCAATAAATTTATTTGATTTGATAAACAATAACTTGCGCTAACTCACGCTTCACACCGCGACAGATGGTATAATCGTCGAACTAGCTTACCGTGATCGTACAGGTGCTGGCAGTTATATACAAAAACCCGAAACTTTCCGTCGTTAGACTAAGTCTATGGCGTTCATAATACGCCACAATCTTTGTGGCGTATTAATCACAATATTGTATAATTAATCTTGTCTGGTTATATTATATTATACACAAATGTCTGACTGTAAGAATTGTATAAAAACTCTGGTAGACAAATTTCAGAGGTCGAATTGGGAGCGACCCGACTCCCGAGTGAAGTGCGCCATTTCGTGTTATTTTTTTATTGGAGTAAAATACTTTGTCTTCATTCTTTTATATTTAATCCTTGCAAGATTATAGCAATTACAAAGTATACTTGTAAATCTGTGCCTAATTTGGATAATCACGACCCTTCCTGGATAAGGGTAATAAGTAATAACCGTTGAGAATAGCTTATCTGCTTAGTATAAAATATATAATAGTGCAATTTGTATGATAATGGGAAATTATAGATCAAATCAGTGTTATGACCTTTTGTTACCTATTTAAAGATTTAAGTGTTGATAGAATATTATTTCTAAAAAAAAACTAGATGTTTCTTTTATTTACCTTTATTCCGCGATAAAAAGTAACCTGTCCTTAGTTGTCGTTGTCTACTCTTTATTTGTGCTAAATTTCATCAAAATCGTCGAGTAGATTCGGAGAATATTCAATGCAAAGAAACAAACAAACATACATACATACATTCAAAGAAATCTTTTTAACTAAGTACTAGCAAAGAAGTAGGTGTAGATGTACAGCTAACCTTATGCGCACGTCGTTATAACCGAGTGATTGCTCGGTGCTCACTTCTAGGGTTGCTAACTTGCTTGCTGCTGGTCAAGACTTCTCGAAGCGGGAATTTCCGGCCAATCTGAATCTACTCGAGACTTGAAAAAAATTGTCGAGGAACGTATCTTTTAATCTGTATCGTTCTGCGTGCTTTCGTAGCCTCCTCTTCCGCGCGGTTATGATTTACTTCTAATGACATACTCTAATGAACTTCTAGTAATCATGGTAAAGTTCATTTCTTCAGTCGATTATGATGACGTTTCTTTAAATATTTTTGTACTTAATTAAACGAATGAGATTAAATTCTCTAACTATCTAAATTCTAAGGTACGGTGCTGTAAGTGTTCAAGTTTACTTTTATATGTTTTATAATAATAATAATAATAAACATTTATTTGACACAATGAGACATACACCACAAATAAAACATACTTACATACAAAAGTCATAAAAACAGGACAGAAAAACAACTCAAAACATAAAAATTACGTACCATGAGTAGGAGTAGGTACGCTAGAGATACTATTATGCATAGGAAGGTAGTTAGTGGAATGCCTAACTGTCAAAAAGGAGACCGCTCAGGCGTATCGCTGCGACGTAACACCACAGTGCCTGGTATTATGCGGTTCCATATTGATGTCGTTTGATGGACAGATTTAATACACTCAGCAACAGCAAATAAACGGTTACATATATACATAGACGATTAACGAGATAATGATAATAATAATATACATTATGGGTTACAAAATACAATAGATAACAGTGTGAGTCATTGCTATGGACAATGCAGCGATCACGCCACCCGCGCCCTTCGCAATCCCCTCACACACCTCCCTGGTCCCATAAAATATAGTTAAGTTGCAAGGGGAAGACCCCCGCGTGGCTAGACGACACACTTGTTCATAGCAACTATCACGAGATAAACAATACAAACAGAAAATGTACAATACATAATACATATATATTATACTAGCGCTCTAAAAGGATGAAATAGTAAGTATTTGTTATACATTTAGTTGTGATCTTTAACAATATTAAAATGCATAATTAGACTACATAAAATAATAGTATATGATACTAGTTATTTTATTTGTTTATCAATTTATCTATTGCGACATTGCGCCACTTGGCTAAAACTTTCGTTCTTTAATGGAGGGTTCTCAGTGGAGGAAGTGCTTATTGTTTCGTTAAATAATGGGTCGTTATAAGTTAACCTTATACAATGAAAGTTATAGTCAAATGTCGCAATTGACTCGCAGTTTTAATGGTTAATTATTATTAACGATTACTTGTTATGTTTTGTGTCATGTAAATTAATTTAAAAGTCCATTTTATTTTTTTTACAAATTACCGATTATTCCAGAATTCCCGGGAATTCTCGAGATGTCGAGGTCGAGACGACCAACTAAATTACTCTTCTTCTTCTTCTTTAAAAATGGCCTCCCTTGAGGAATAGCCAGTGTCAGTGTAGAAAATTACTCTTAAATGGTTGACTTCTTGACTTCTCGTTGACGTTGACGTCTTTTTAAAAATACCTATTCGCCGATGGGTTAAAACGAACAATTTTTTTTTCCCCACTTCAAATGTATGGAGATTGGAGAGCCACCCCTAAAATATAAAATAATGATTATTTCATGACGCCAAACCTGAGATCTATACACATCTATAACTGTGCCATTTATATGCATAACTAGTTGTAGTGCGTTGTACCGACACCCGTTGTTTTGTCTTAACTATGAACTAGAATAAATAACTACCTACCTACGCCTAAAATATTTCTCACCGTTTAAACCTTCCCTGAACTTCCACAATTACTTATTTCAAGACCAAAATTAGCCGAATCGTTACAGCCGTTCTCGAGTTTTAGCGAGACATTCATTATTATTAGCGCGATACTCACACTATGGTATGAAATAAACGTATTTTTTTTATTCGAATTGCAATCCATTTTTACAGTATAAAAATATTACAGAAGTTAGAAGGGCGGACAGACAGACAGACAGGACAGAGCGAAACTATAAAATTACTAAAATTACAATACAATAAGGTCGCATTTACTGCTGCATTTATGTAATGAAGAGCATTCGTAATATGGACAGCGCAGTAGCTCTGTGTAATGTTATATTGGAGCGCGTCTGGGGCTTTAAGCGATTTTCCGCTCGATGTATCTGCAATTGTACAAATGTCAACAATATTTTTGTTTCCGTGGTCTGGAGTCTGGCGCGAGATCTGGCACGGAGTCTGGCACGGCGTGGCACGGATCTGGCACGGTTTACACAGATCTGGCAGTTCTGGCACGACGCCAGCGCGCGACTATATTATAATATAATCAAACAGCCGATGCTCTGATTCACTAAACAATACACTTAATTATGTTTCATATTGTGTCAGTTGAGTTTACTACAACGAGATATTTCGGAGATGAATGAAGCGAAATTAACCTACTTTGTGATATAAAGTTACAAACTTTTGGCAAAGGCGTCATTTCTAGACAATGTGCTTGTTATGTGTTGCTTGCGCGAACGTCTATCGTTGCCAATTAAGCGAACTCGTAGGAAATATTTTCGTCTTACTACAATTTGAACCCAAGTCAAAGAAAATTGTAGAATTTTCTAAAAGGTTAATAGGACCAAACACAGCCGACAATACAATATGTAAAGTGCATCGTGATTCGGGATGGAAATAGCGCGCGGGCGGCGGGCGCTGCCAAGTGTGAGCTCGCGTGTGTCACTCCGCACTCGAGCTCTAAGCCCGAATGCACCGTGCGCGTTATAAATAGTCATTATCACATTATAATATTTCATAACAACCATGTGCAATGAATAATGGGCCAGGGTCACATAATTTCACACGTGGTTCAAATATACTTCATTATCATACCAACAGATGAACATTTACGTAGGATAGAGAACAGCCGAGGTACCCCGATGGCCTCCTATCGGGGGAGCGGGCGGGTCAACACAACAATTCATAACTTATCTAAACTAATTTCAGATGTTTTACAGTGGCCATACACCATACGCCTATCGTTATATTGATTGGAACAGTACCTACAAACTGTCATGCCAATCCACGTACACGGTCAGTTATATTCTGATCCAATCGGTAGCATCATGCTGATGGGACGATAGGCAGTATGGTGTACGGTTACACTTAGTAATTAAAAGATGACAGTAGTCTACAAATACAAAGTCATCGGAAAATCCACCAAAAGTATGCCCACTACTATAATGTAGGTCGCAACTCCGCGGGGGCTCGTTCAAAACTTCCGACATTTATATTTATTACAATCGATTTCAATATTATATGATATACCCCCTTACTAATAAAAATATTTACACAACGGATAACTTAATGTTTTAAAAATTTCACACACCATTTTGTTATGGTAGAATGATATCACAGATCCTTTGTAATGTTTAAATATTATCCTTTGTACTGCATTCTTGTGAATAAATAAATAATTATTATTATTAAACAACCTTGCTATCTTTTCCTATCATGTAACATTTCCAACGTATCAGATAAAGACAGCAATGTTGCTTAAGTTATCAGTAAGGGCTATATTAGTAAGGGCTACAGAGTATAGAAGATTAATTCAAACCCCTTGTTTTCGCGTGTTTAATGTTTAATATAATTTTAAGCAACTGATAAAGATGAGTGTTAAATAATAAACTAAGAAGTCTAATGGCTGTTTTTTCGAATGGTTGTTTTTAATTTGTTTTATCTGTACTATAATAGTATAAAGAGGAAATACCTGTTTGTTTGTTACAATGAAAATAGGCTTCGAAACTACTGGACCGATTTTGATGAAATTTGGCACACACATAGCCACGGGAAGGACATAGGCTACTTTTTATCTAACTTACGGTTCCCGCGAGATTTCCTTTTGCGCGTACGAAGTAACGGGAAATATCTAGTTGGTCGAATAAATAATAAATCAGAAACAAATGTAAATAATGGTAAAGGCTGTTAATGACTTTGAACAGTTACAAACTAATGACCCGTTTCAATAACCTATCTACCAGTAGCTATTTGTTAGAAACGTCACACTTGTATCGCAAAAAACCGTCAAATGATTGAGTGACGACGTTTTTGACAAATAGTTATAGATAGATAGGTTATTGAATCGGGCCGTAAGAGACTTACACCCGCCCGGCTCGATCCTACCGGCTGCGCCAATCGGGATTATTCTCAGTTCACCCGTGATCCCGGCTCCGTATTGCACGCTAATATTTTATTAACTGAGATTAAACTTTTTACGTCACTCACCACCGCCTCGGTGGGAATCGTCGTACATTTTTAACGACTAGCAGCGCCACTCGGATTCAACCGCTTGCGCGGTCTGTCTCCTAAAATGTTTTAAGCGTTTCGTAAATATTTGAACGGGAATCAGAACAGAGGGCATTACTGAGCCGTGATTCGAGATTCCATTATGTGGCGCGTGTTACTTGATACGATAAATAAATTATGTATGCAACATAAACTGATGAAAGTAATAACAATACTTCTGGAAACATAAAGAAAAGTTGAAGAGATTAATGTGAGCGCTGATGACTGCGTCAGGCCAGAGGTAGGATCCGGAGTCTAAATCACGAGTTCTCGTAGTGTTAATTATAATCTAAATTATAATTAACACTATGAATACGAAAATACAAATATTTTGGTATTCATAGTGTTAATTATAATATTATGACTATTTCCAATTTTATTTACGATTCGAATGTCGGTGGCAGCTATCACCACGTCACTTGTTTAAGTTAGTAGTCTAGTAATTTTATGAGCCAAATATCAGTAGCTTTATTAGCAGTACTGTTATATTTACTAGATAGTAAATATATCAGTGAGTGACATGAATATATAGATATATATATATATAAAAGAAAGTCGTGTTAGTTACGCTATTTATAACTCAAGAACGGTTGAACCGATTTGGCTGAAAATTGGTGGGGAGATAGCTTAAAACAGGTCACGGATATAGGATACATAGATTTGTATCCCGTTCCCGTGAGACGTGAGACGTGGCATAAAACTTGGTTTAACAAAACGCAACTGACAGCTAAACGTAATGTTGTCTATGGTTACCTAAGTATGGTTAAAAAGACAATTATAAATTTTGAAGTTGACTGGTTGATGTGTTTGTTTCGAGTTTCTATTAGCTTATTGTGCCGATATTATCCCTAACAATTCCGCGACCAAGACGATCGAATCTTTCCCGACAAAGCCGCAATGCAACTAGGATTCGAAACATTGCGAATGAAAGACTGAAGAAGAAGAAGAATTAAGTAGGTGTATATGTAGGTGCAGTTATTTATTTTTTCCAGTTCATAGTTGAGATAGAACAACGTGTGTCGGGACAGCTAGTATTTTTATAAATAATCATTTATGATTGCATATAAATATATCTATATTTTTAAGCCTAGAAATTGAGCACGATAGTTTGGAATTTAATCAAATACTATGAAAGCGTCCATGTAATATAATTTATTAATGAAATTGTATATTAGTAATATACTGCGATACCGTTAACGCCAATAAATAATTCCACTATTAAAGTGTATAAAGCGCCATACTCATGGTCCATCCTGCACATCCAGCAGCAGTATTAATGGCCCTCATTAGTGTTTATAGTGTCAATCGTCAAGGTATAACTTTTGCCCACAAGTCCGCTTCAGGGCCGCATCATTGGATTGGCGGGCTGGACGGTGAGTAAGGCCCTTTAGTATATTTATATTTTTGACAATCAATTTGTCCACACGCAAAATGAGCTAAAGTAACGGAATAAACCCAATTTGTTATCAGACAATTCGAGATAATTGCGAATATAAAACAGAAAATGTTCCCCAAGTCCAGAGAATCCAAAACTCGGATTAGATTAAGTTTGTTTCTAATTTATTGGGAGATATATTTTTTCATTTTTAATGACGTCACGGTCAATAGCTAGTTCAGTATACTCTGTTCAGATCCAAATTAATTTAAACATAAACAAAGGGAACATTTGAAAAACACATAAATTCACCGTGCAATAAAGAGATACAATGATACATTTTTTGTTTAGTTTTGATTAAATTGCATCTGAACAGAGAACCTGTAAATAGTTCCGTACAAACGTCACACACGCCAGAGCGCCCCGGGTTCCGCCGGGTTCCGCCGGGTTCCGCTGGGTGACAGAGATCTAATATCCGCGACTCAGCGAGCAGCGAGCAGTGTTCGGCGCTGGCTGACAGCACTCGTATACAGGCGAGGCGGAGATGTTCTTATAAATGCAATGGGAAAAGTAAAAATTTTACTTCACTAGCCAACCCAGCAAACGTTGTTCGGTCTAAAATTCTAAATTATCACAAGTCGGTATGAAAATAGTTTACGACATATTTTCGGACCTACAGAGCACAGATTATTGTAATATACAAAATTAAAAATTTTAAGTAACACCCTAATTGTCAAGCAGTGAGCTATCTGATGATGATGAATTATAGCTAACAATAATCTCGAACATGCCAGCATTCAGATAACAATAATGCCACGGACAGACACACAGACAGACACGTCAAACTTATAACACCCTTCTTTTTGCGTCGGGGGTTAAAAATCATAAAAATTGGTGAAGGCTGTGTCGAAGAGTTTGGTTACAAACATTGTGACGCGAGAATTTTATAATTGTAAGATCTAATTCTATGGCACATGCGGAACGTCGATATTGTTATGTACAATCTCATGTTCCCTAGTAGTCGCCAGCGGCGTGTTACGCTTACAGTCGTGCCGTGAAATAGTAGTATGACCAATTTCAGAAGTATGTCAAGCTGCTAATCATTTAATTTCCTCGGCCGTACATTTGTATGGACAATAGACAACTGTTACATCTTCTGATCCACCTCATTAAAGTTTTACATTGTAAATTCCTTTCAAAAGCTATGAATAATTTGTACTGTTAACGAATTCTTTAGCAAATGCGCTGCGAAGCGCCTGATGGGAGTGTATTCGAGTGCTTCATTACCGCTGCGCTTTTAGCACTTAACGCTTTTAATGGAGTTTAATGGGGAATTTTAATTAGTGAGCGCTCGTGGTCTAGTGGTATATCGCTTGGCATGCGATAGGGAGCAGGTTCGACCCCGGTTGAGGCGTGTAGCAATGACATAATTCAATTTTATAAGTACTATATACAGATACTCAAACCGTGATGGAAATCATAGTGAGCACGTAACCCAGTGTGTGTGCCAAACCTGACTATCTTCAAAGGCCCGAGAATTCTGCCAACGTGTAGCAAGCTAGGTTGGTGCAGCCTGATCATCTCACATTCGAAAGATGTCCGATCAGCGGGGGCGCTAGTGACGATGATGATGGATTCAAGCACGGGTTCAGGTGCGCGCCTGGCTGCCGGTGTACCGAAACGCTGACAAACGGTGTAATCATCGCAATAGATTCATTACTATTGAGTGTCTCAAGCCTGGCTAATCCATTAGGTGCTAGCGGCGTCGGCGGTTGCCGATCTCTCGAGACCCGACCAGTCGCCGACAAACCCGGTGTACCAGTTTTGGACCTTACTACCATAGTAATAAGATCGATATATAGTATACCGTACACTGCATCTTTCGACCATCGCTACTGAAATCTCTGTAGTCCGATTGCGTTAAACAAATCGGTTCATGATCCGGATTCCGGGAGGCCGGGGAAAACTTAGCGCATTGAAAATAGAACTGAATAGCTGAAAATCGCACACAAAAGTATCGAGTCGAATGTCCATGTCATATATGACAGCTCGACACTGGTCACTTCGATTTTCAACTCTATTTTATTAGCGTAGAGTTCTATTGTAAACGCTCTGAATTTCCCCGGGCCCGCCGGATTCCGGATCATACATATAGTCCCAGTCTAACACAAAAGAGAGGACATGGAAACGCGAAGGGGTACCTTTTTTGAGGAGATCTTTTTCGACTTTCTAATTTTTTTTCCGCCCACAAGTCTCTCCAGTAATGTGGTGAGCAGTTATGGTGTGCCTAAATTTTCTGTAGGTAATTGATTTTACAAAACGTTGGTAGATTACGTCTGTACCGCATTGAGGGCACAGCTTTTTGAATAGGTCAGTATTTCCCGGTGCATGAGTTAAGACGAAACGGAATCGTTGTTCGTGTAGCCGCGATCCGCTGTCCGCGGTCGACGGCGCGGCGGCGCGGGTTACTGGTTTACATTTCTGAGTTGTCTGATAATGTCACTTAAACGAGAATAACATTATATAACAGGGAAAATGCTATTAAAATAAATATTTATTCGTGGTAACTGCGGGTTACCCCGAGCGTTATACGTTATATCCCTTATATAATGATTTTCCAATGAGAATATTCGGCTTTATCAGACTGTAAACTTTCGAGTTTCTAAAAGTTACCTTCTATTTTATATAGCTCGTAATAAAGTCTACAATCCGGTATTTATTGAACTAGGATGATGATGTGATCTTTTGTGGGTAGAAGCTATTGCCGGCAGCCGTGAAGATTACCTGAAACAAATAAAACTTTATTAAAAAATTATATTCAGGATATTAAATTATCGGTAAGATGTTTATTAAAGATTATATAAAAAAACTTAAAACCGGTATACGTAAATTATAGCCTATGTTACCCGGGCTATTATTACGAATCTATTGATATCCCATACATTGAAATGGGAGCAATAATTTAGGCGGTACGGTGGAACAAACAAACATACAATATTCTGTATTGTCCCATGTCTCCCTCTTATCTTATAGATCGATTTAACTTTTCACGACCCCTTCACATCCCTTGTAGGTCTAATGTCAGGACGAATCTTTCCTTCCCCTCCCATCGCTCCAACTTTTTCCCCTACTTTTTCACTGTTCATGCAGTCAGATTGTGAAATACCCTTCCCCACAGCTTTCGTGGCAGTCCTACCATTACTGTCTTTAAAAGACGCTTGACAGAGCTCAAAACTGAATCCTGATACCGTTCATTATATTATGTACATATAGTAATTTACTTTAATTTATAGATATCTTAATTATATAATTAGAAAATATATTATATATTATTTTGTATATTAATATAATCATATTATATTTTTATTGTTTTTACATCAGCAATTGTTCACGCCCTATCTTATATTCCTCATCTACTTTCTCTGCGTAGGACTGCTGGAAGAAATTTCTTTTAGAGGTAATTAGTACCTTTTGTGTCGTCTTTCTTTCTGTATATATTTCTGTTCATTATTTATGTGTACATTAAACTGTTAAATAAAATAAATACATAGTGCCAAATTCACTTATCCACCCTTCCATTTATCTTCGCCGTATTTGAGTAAAAACCACAGTAACATACACAAGCATACGCTATTTACCATCGTTGGAACGTTAGACAGCGATGTACAGCGATGTTTCATTTCGTATAGAAATATCGCCGATAAGATGTGGCCAGCGTGCAGCGTTCGTCGACCAAAACTGCGACCCCCTTAGTGGGGTCTAAGGACCACACATAATTGAACGGGCACATGTGCACATGTTTGTTGCAGCTTACGTAACATACAGTAATTACCGCGGGCGGCTTCGGCCCCAATCGTGCGATTTCTACGAGCAATTGCGCGTGATCCGGCCTCCGAGAGACAGTGATCGTCTGACAGACTGCACAGGCTCCGGCAGACTCGCCCGACTGAGTAATATCTCTGCACTGACAGTTCAACTATGTAGAACTTCACTAATAACGAACTTCGTGTCGAAAGCAGACGTTAACAATACAACTGTATTGCATATTTGCGATATCTGGTAACGGTTAAAATTAATATTTCTTTGTACCTTAGGGTAGATTACAATCTACCAATAAGTGTCAGATAGCTGATATTTGAACGTTTTCTCTCTGTCGCTCGATACAAAGTAATCAGTAACAAAACTTCTGAATAAGCTATCCGACACATATTAGAATATTGTTACACATGCCCTTGAAATTGATGTAATATTAGCTGAAATTTGCGTATTGTTCATTTAATTCAATGGTTAGTAAAGGATGTCTCAGAATGTTTTTCGTTTTTAGATGTTAAATAAAAAACAAAATATCAATTAAATGTCGATCTATTTAATGTTAATTTAAAGAGCAATTCTTGAAGTTTATTTGTGAAAAACAACCGTTTGCAAATGCGCACCATTCATTTGTTTACACTCATGTAACCTGAAGCTAAAATTTTCAATAACTCGCTGGAGCATCGCTCTTGGAATAGAGTTGATTTCTTCATGAATTCTTTGCTTCAAAACATTCAGGTTGGGTGGCAATGGAATGTAAACTTTGCTTTTTAGGTAGCCCCATAGGAAGAAATCAGCAGACGTTAAATCAGGGCTCCTTGGTGGCCAATTGATGTCTCCTCGGCGACTTATAACTCTTCAAGGGAATAAATCGTGAAGACCAGCTAATGAGTCATTTGTAATATGAGAAGTGGCTCCATCTTGCTGGAAAAAGGTGTTGCGGTTGTAGCTCTTCTGGTTTTGCATTTCTGTAGCCAAAAAAGTCCGGATCATATGGCAATATCGGTCAAAATTAACGGTCTGAGTTCGACCTCGGTCATCCTCAAAAAAATAAGGACCGATAATTCCTTGACTTGATATGGCAGCCCAAACAACAACTGTTGGCGAGTGCAAGGGTTTCTAATGGAGTTCTAACGGATTCTCGGAAGATCAGTATCTGCAAATTTTGTCTATTCACATGACCGTTGATGTGAAAATTTGATTCGTCGGAGAACCAGATGTTATTGAAACTCCTAAAACTGTTTTTCATTGTCCTGCAGAATTCGACTCGTTTATCAGGATCATCAGGCTTCATTTCTTGAACAATAACAATTTTATAGTGGTGAAAATGTAAATCTTTCGAAATAATGCGATGAAACGTAGATTTGTTTAAATTAAGAGAAGCTGCGCGCAATCTCAATGACTGTCGTGGGTCGTCCATAACAGACTCTCGAACGCGATCGACGTTCATGCTCGTTCTTGATGTCCTTTTACGCCCAGACGATTTGTCCGGCATTGTATTCCCAGTCTCTTCAAACTTGCACACCCAATGCTTAATTAAATTGGCACTTGGCACATGTCTTAAGCTTTTTAAATTAAAATGTGTCCTGTAGAGACGACTAACAACAGTGTAGGAATCGTTGTTTTTATAAAACGCTCTCACGCAAAACGCGCGCTGTAATCCCTTGAAGCGATTCATGGCTACTAAACTTAACAAGCCGGCGAAGCGTTTGAGTCCACTCCCCTCCCCCTGCTACCTGCGGTTGGCGCGTATTGGTCAATTCAAAAACGAAAATCATTCTGAGACACTCTTTAGATAAAGGGCAGGCAATAATTATTATCTAGTTGTGGTTATATTATGGTCGGTGGCGGAAATTGAAATAGCAAATATCCACCAGTCACGGCGGCGGGAGTCACCACACTCACTAAAGCAGACGGAAGCGAAAACTCCACTTACTAAACATTACATAATTACTATCGAATAATAACTCAAAAAACATAGTAGCATGTGTCTACCAAAGTTGTGAGAATCAAAATTCTTGAAAAGTTTCCTGTCTCTCAAGAGGCGTGATACAGTGAAGATAGAGCAGTATATTAGTGGGTATCGACCGTCAGGCGCCGGGATAACGACGTGGTCATTAATTGTGGTCCGGGTAATTCAACCTAATGAAAAACCAGCTCAAAAACACCCCGTAACTGCTGTAGTCGCTCCGACAATTTGCATACACTAATAGAAAAATCAAAAAGTACTGAACGAATTTTGATGAAATTGGTTATGGTAGTACTTTTTATCCTGAAAAAGTATTGTGTTCCCGTAAGATAGTGTATTTACGCGGGCGGAGGTGCGAGCGAAAGCTAGCACTTTCAAATCGCGTCAAGTGTCAACCTAAATAACAATTTCTTTATTTTATAATTTAAAAAAATATTTGCGTAATTGTGTTATTCTGTACTGGGAAACATCCCAATTATTATATTAAGCGTGGCCGGCCGCAGTCGCAAGTGGCCCGTCTGCATCGAGTCCGAGCCGGTCTGTCGCGGTAGTTTCAATAACGTTAATATTTTAGACAAAGCCGCAGTTTCTTTTGAGATGTTAAAGTTGTTGTTAGAGCGCTCGTGCGATAAAAATGTAATACGAAGTTCTTAGGAAGTTGTTACAAAGTGAGATTTCCTAACAGATGCTCGTACTCGGACAGACTGATCACTTTATGCAGTTTCTATTTATGTAATGAGTAAAAATATTTAAGTATAATGAATACTGATCGTACATAGTTATTTTAGTGTGACCAGCGAATATCCTTTTGTAGTCTACACTAATAAAATTAAGTTGAAAGATTTGTTTGTTTATTTGAATTGAATTGACTCCGAAATTACTGGACCTTTAAATTTTGCACAGATACAGAATAGATTTCAGGTTACCTTTTATAGCGGTATATAAAAGGTACGGCTCCCGTGAGATTGTCTTTTTCGTGTACGAAATCGCGAGTAAAATCTAGTATTTTTAAACCTGGATTGAGGCTCCGTGGGGTTCTCAAATGCTGAACGTTTGATTTATCAGTTTTGAACGGTTATATTTATAACCGTTTTATTAATTGTTTCGTAAATTCAGTAGAAAATATACTTTTCTAATGCACATAATAATATTTGGATATTTACTACTAAATTCTCCTGTCGCAGTGATTGTACCCAAACTCCTCCGAAACGGCTTGACCGATTTTAAAGTATTTTTTTGTGTATAATATATTCGCTAGGTCTGAGAATAGGTCGTAACGTAAACTATTCTTACCCGAATACGGTGAAGCCAAAGGGAAGGGTAACGATTTTCGCAGTCTATGTATGTTTGTTCCATCGTAGCGCCTAAACTACTAATCCAATTTTAATATTGACACCTCATGGTGTCAATATTACAAAGGCTTTATAATTTGCGTAGTCTGGTTGTAGTTTGAACTTTTGATTATAAACACCCCTAACCCTGTCCCTGACCCTGACCCTAAGTGTCGAGTGATAATTAAACGGCAGAACTACGTTTGCTGGGTCACCCTGTAGTTAGTACCCTATCATAATCTATACTAATATTATAAAGAGGAAATATTTGTTTGGATGTTTGTTTGCATTGAATAGGCTCCGAGACTACTGGACCGATATTGATGAAATTTAGCACATTTAGCTTTCGGTTATACACTATATATGTGTAACCGACGCTGATATTTTCTACTAAATTCTCGTGTATACTCGTATATAGATTAGTAGATATAGATTGGACCACGGCGAGGGACATAGGCTACATTTTATCGCAGAAACATGTACGGTTCCAGGAAGATTTCCTTTAGCGCGAACGTAGTCGCGGGCAACATGAGCAACATGAGCAACATCTAGTAATTGATAAACTAAATTCATAGTGATGATGCTAGTGACCACTGTCGTTATGTAACCTCACAACTCCCTATCTCAGCTAAATCTAAACACAACAGCGACTGCAGCTCCGTCTCCACGAGTCCGCATAATATATCTGCGCCGGATTACTAGCGCTACCTACGAAGTCTCGGGTCACGTTGTTGCCTGAGGGAAAATCCCACCGGGGACTAAGAGGGAAATGTTCCGCGGGGGACATTCGAGCGTGCTCGCTCCGGTGTAAGCCAGGGATCAGAGCATCTTCTTAGTGATTATGCGTGGACAGAAGCGCCGACTTCACACACTACTACAGCAGTTAGATACTTGATATAAATCCTACTAATATTATAAATGTGGATGGATGTATAGATAGATGGATTTTTGTTACTCTTTCACGTAAAAACTACTAAACGGATTTTGCTGAAATTTGGTATGGTACGCATAGGCGTTTTATCACAAAAAAATATATTGTTCCCGTGGCATGCTGTATTTACACGGAGCCGCGAGAAAAGGCTAGTAGAGAATTAAATATTTAAATAACATAAATAAATTCTCGCTTAAATACTAACCCCCTTACTAATAAAAATAGATATTTACACAACGGATAACTTAAACAACGTTGCTGTCTTTGTCTGATGCGTTGGAAAAGTCACTTGACAGAGACAAAGACAGCCACTTTGTTTAAGTTATCCATTGTGTAAATATTTTTATTAGTACGGGGATAAATGTTTGACACGAGAATATATAATTACGCCAAGACGCCAAAACCACAACGATTTGGGTCATATAATACTAGGGGCAGTGTGATCAGTGTAGCAAATTGCCTGGTCGACCCGTCGCGCCGGGGACCGACCCGTCGGTCCGATCGGTTCCCTTATACTTTACATCTCGGCTCTTGCGGTCTCTGGGTCTATGTAGATTGTAGGTGTACTGTGCGCCTATTCCAGCATTTTATATTGTGGCCCTTCTGTATCTTACACTTTAAACGAGACGATCTTGTATATATATAATCGGTATCTCGGTATATAACCTATTACCATGAAATTTATTATAAAAGGGATTTTTGGGAGAGAAAAATCGATCTAGGCAGGTCTTATTCCTTAGAAACTGCGTATTTTCAAGCAATAGATATTTTTTCTTTCGTCGTGCAACAATATATTAATTATTTCGACTCTCGTGCGTCAGTCTGATTGGCAGCTTGGTACGAGTATGCGTACCTACGTATAATTTTTGTAATGTTTGTAAATTGGGAATGTGGTGGATTTGAACCCTGGTGAGATAAATATTTTTGTGATTCTTATTATTTCTTTTTCTTTTATCTTTTTTAAATTTATTTTTAATAATTTTACCGTTGTACAAGAACTCCGAGCAAAACTCGGTCTCCCAGGTACTATTTACATCTTAAATAATCTATGCCACAAAAACATCTTAATGTAAAATGATGCCAAGATGAGACCAAACGACTCGCACTGTCAAAAAGTTATCTCATCTAGAGGCAAGCTTCTGACTCTACATGCCCTAACTCAACGAGACCTAAATTTACAATCTTTACATCTGAGCCAATTTTTTTTAAATAAAATTAGGGTTCAAACGAGCAAACGGATCACCTGATGGAAAGCGATTACCGTCACCCATGGAAACCTGTAACATCAGAGGAGTTGCAAGTGCGTTGCCGGCCTTTTAGGAGGGAATACGCTCCCTTCTTGAAAGTTTACAGGTCGTAGTGGTCTGGAAATACCGCTGGAGACTTTAGAGTTTTACTGTGCGCGGCAGAAAGCTTCGGGTAAAGCGCACGCTGGAGGACTGCCACTCATCAAGATAATGAGGATGGTTCTGTTGGATACGATCCAGAGGGAGAAGCTGGTACTTTGGCGCCCCTGCCCAGAGATGAGAACAGTATTATGTGAGGCCGATCCTGCGTCTTATAGAGTTGTAGGGATAGGACCGGACTGAACTACTGCTTCGACCTGTTCAGAACTTCAAGCTTCTACTTCAACTGGCTAAGTGAGTAAGACGGTGACATAACTATAAGCTGTAGCGAAAAGTGCGCAAGGGTGTTGTGGGGTGTTTCAAGATCGTTTTATACGAGGGCTGCACTAAAAGTATCGGGAATGGAATATTTCCACTGTTCCTGTCATATTAAAATCTTTTTAATTTAAAACTCCTTGGTTTTAAAAATCGAATACCGTTTATTTATTTAAAAAAAGATTCTCGGTCTTGTCACAAGGAAATGTCGTTGAGAAAATGGAATTGACTCGAGAAAATTCTAGAGCGATGATTTATTATGACTTTCGAAGTGGTTTAACACAAAAACAATGTGTTGACCGGATGATTTCTGCATTTGGTGATGAAGCCCCATCCAAAACCACAATTTATCGCTGGTTTGCTGAATTTCAACGTGGACGTGTCAAGCTCAGTGATGATCCCCGTCAAGGTCGTCCAAAAACTGCAGTCACCCAAGAAAACGTTGATGCTGTGCGTAAGCTGATTGAGGAAGATCGACATGTGACATACCGCGAAATTCAGGCAACTTTAGACATTGGCATGAGTCAAATACAAATAATCTTGCATGAACAATTAGGTGTAAAAAAGTTGTTTTCCCGATGGATACCGCATTTGCTCTGTGAAGAGCAAAAAGCGGCTCGCGTTACTTGGTGCGTCAGAACTCTCGAAAGATTCCACGCAGGATCCTCAAATGCTGTATACAACATCGTGTCAGGTGACGAATCCTGGATATACGCGTACGAACCCGAAACAAAAAACCAGTCACGAGTTTGGGTGTTCGAAAATGAGTTAAAGCCAACAAAAATTGTTCGTTCACGGAGTGTTGCAAAAAAAATGGTGGCTACGTTTGTCTCCAAAACCGGCCATGTTGCGACTATTCCTCTTGAGGGACAAAGAACGGTTAATGCAGAATGGTATGCTAACATTTATTTGCCACAGGTCGTTTCTGAACTCCGTAAAGAGGACTGCAACCGCCGCATCATCCTCCATCACGACAATGCGAGTACTCACACCGCGCACAGAACAAAAGAGTTTTTAGAGCAAGAAATCATAGAATTATTAGACCATCCGCCGTACAGCCCCGACCTAAGCCCTAATGATTTCTACACTTTCCCTAAAATAAAGAATAAATTGCGTGGTCAGAGATTTTCATCACCTGAAGAAGCTGTGGACGCCTACAAAACGGCCATTTTGGAGACCCCAACTTCCGAATGGAATAGTTGCTTCAATGATTGGCTCCATCGTATGGAAAAATGTGTAAAATTTCGCGGAGAATACTTCGAAAAGCAATAAATACATTTTTAAATAGTAATGTTGTGTCACTTCCTTGATTCCCGAAATTTTCAGTGCCGCCCTCGTAATAAGAAATAAAACTGCATATTTACTTTATTTTCAGTAATTTTCATCAAATTCGAGCTGGAGACTGCCTTGAGCACTTTTCGCTACAGTTCATAGTCTAGACTTCGCCTCACAAGTCCATTCAAAAACTTTCACCTGTATTTTTAAAATAGTGATTCTTGCTTTCAGATATTGCACACATTTATCTGACTGATGTCGTTTTTCATAACGTTTCAAGGCACGCGGCTTTCGTTACGGATGTCAGCGTCAACAATTTTATTTTCTTAATCTTATATAGATTGAACTGACGATTATATAGATATATACATTGAATCGAATTCACGTGAAGCGAAAACTTCTAGTGCAGTTTTACGAGAATTATGCGTACGGATGAGAGTGAAATTTGGCACAATTAAAGTTTATCTAGAAGGCGTACGAAAAGCTTAAATTTCTGAAAAGACTGCTTAGAAATACATAAAATTAATAAAAATATAAGCAACACTGGTTCACAGATATACCCACGCAGACACATACATATAAGCTACAGACTGTTTGGACTCATTGTATTGAAATTTGTAGTGTTTTACTCTTAAGAAGTTTAATCGATATTGTTGTCCCATCGAGAAAGTTATATGTTGAAACCAAATCGATTTTCGAATCGGCGTCAAACAAAAACGAGTATTTGAATAATTGTCAAAACTATATCGATTTATGGTATATTCATTATTGTCAAACCCTATGAGTTGTGACGTTCGGTTTCATCGTGGAAACCGTGAGTGAAATTCTATTTTTCGTAATTTTAATGGAACTGGACTGATATTCTTTTAATTATTACATTAATTATAGTTTATAATTATTATCACTACCTGGTCGTTACCGTTTACTCACACTGCCGTGCGTTTGATATAATTTTATTACACGTTGAAATTATCTATCTGTCACAACATTTAATTTTTTTTAACTTTTATCTAAGAGGCGTTTGTTTCAGTGTAAAAATAAATAAGAAGGTATATGTTTCAATATAAAAAATAATATAGCTCTCTCTCTCTCATATTATCGCGCGCTATAAGCGACATCGTATCGCATAATGTGAAAACGCTCTAATACGTGAAGCAAAAATTACGTTTTCACGGTTTCGGGCCTATTTCAAGGGCCGTCCTCACGGTTCAGTCTGCAAATTTAGTAGCCTGTCAATAATTTGTTTACACAAATCAATTGTTACAACAAATCTTTTCATTTGTTATCTGTAAATGTCCAGGCGGATTTAACATTTTTTTTACAGAAATATGAAAAACATAACTATTTGCATACAAAAATAGTTACTCATAAAAATTTAACAAAAAAATATATATTTTGGTACTGAGTGCTAAGTGTGAGTTAAGAGTAAGTAGGAATTTGTATGTGATTTGTAAGGCGCACCTAGTTGTAAACGCGACAACTAAGTCAAATCACATACAAATTCCTAGTAAACGCCAAACGCGCTCACGGTCGAATGCGAAAAGAAAATCTCGCGCTTAGCACTCGGTACAGTGTACAGTATACTTTACTCTCCTACGTCAGAATACAAAAACTTACTAAACGCTCTGTAAACTGTACTTTTTCTTTAATATACGATGCAAAATATTCTAAAAGCGTTTCAATATAATAAAATACAATTTAAATTTAATATTTTTTAGACGAGAGCGGCGGGCGGCGGCGGGGGGTGGGGGGTTCTTTTGGTATTGAGAAGATATGCGACTGTAGATTTTGACATTGTGCTACTGTGTGTCATTTGTTTTGGTCCATAGGGGTCCATCTAATTTTGCAGGTTTCTATTGGATAAGTTCCAATAGAAACCTGCCAAATTAGAGACATTTTTGCTCGCACGCTCCGCTCGCTCGTTTGCAACGTACAGAACAAAATAATGTTATTTCTAATATTTAGTAATCTATGGTCTATTTTGCGCTTTTGATTATTCCAAAAAATTAAACCTTTCAGATAGGTATTTGTTACAAATTAAACCAGAACAATTGAAAAAAAAAAAATTGTCTAATTTTATCCTACGAAATTATAAAATTTTTTTTACTCGCTCGCTTTTAACGCACAAAACATAATATATTGTAACAACAACAACAATAAATTATAATTTATTTTGCGCTGTAAAAACTGAATAGCCTATGGGCGGCAAATGTATAAATCCGACACTGTAAATATCATAGACAAAATTTACATACTTTTATTACGTATCTAAGAGGCACAATATCCAAAAAAATGAAACTAAAAATTTTAAATATGAATTATGGTCGAACTCCGACCACAGGGCGATCTCTACTTTTGTTAAATCCTCCAAAATACATACATTTAAGAAATCAATACATACATTTAAAATAATAAACAAACGTTGCTTTACTGACTTATAATTATAACGGACAAAATGATTACAGTACAAAAGAAACACCAAATAAATTATTTAACTGTCATTGTCTATGTCGGCAAAAGGCTAAAGCTCATTAATTGTTTGTCGCAAATTACTGTTCTCTGTAACGCCCGGCCCGGCTCGGCTCAGCTCGGCTCGGCTCGGCTCGGCTCGGCTCGGCTCGGCTCGGCCGCGCCTAAGTAAATAAATATTAATTCATTGATAAACGAAACTAGCAGAGCACAGCTCTTATCATAAAAACTCAGTTCCTTACGAGAAACTGTAATTTTATTAAATAAAACGAATAATGGCTAATAAACGAAGAAAGTCGGCTGAACATTAACGAGTTAATTACAATATAGGATGATGACTACATCTAAATTATTTAGTTTCATTAATATGCTCATAAATATTGAGGCATTACTACTTGGTAAATGTATAATGTAGATTGATAGCCTAGGGTTGAAAAGAATCAATTCCTGAGGTAGTTAGACTATAGTCCGAGTAGGAATTGATTCTTTTACCCGTGGCAAACACTCTACTTTTCATTTAGAATATGAGGAAAATAAAACTAGTTGTTTATGTAAGCTATTTATTGATAATAATATATTAGTAGTGCCTATTTAAAATTAATAGTCAAATTAGGACAATTCGTGAAATTAAAAGTTACATTTTTGTTTGGAATATTTATGTTGTTTAATATATTTTCGGAAATTTGGCTGTTCTGGATCAATATTTGGTATCAATATTTCGCTTGAACTCATTTTTAATATTCAATTAAAATCTTAGCACAAAAGTCCGTCACAGATACATAACAGATTTTAGTATCCCGCCAATTTGTATTCCCGTATAATATTTGTATTATATAATTAGTATCCCGCTCGCCGCGTAATTGTCGCGGCACTCGCGGCTTATTCCGCTCAAAGTAGTTTGCGCTAAATTCACACTGGCTGTTTAGAAAGTCATGTCATTTTTCAATAGTTTTTTTTTACATAAAACTCTTCACAGCTGACAGCAGTTCTATTTTTGAAGTTTTGAAGTTTTGTATGAGTTTTTCCCTCCCTATGAAAGGAAAGCAGCATCTTCCACCCAATAATCAGATCAAAACAACACTGCTTTCCGAGTATGAGAAATGAAAAAAAAAAAAAATTTATGTGATGTTTAGTAATTAGATACATCTAAAAAGTACAAAAAAGTTTAAATTTTTTTTGTGCTAAATTAGTCAACAAAACCTACATCATTAGTTTACTTACATCATCTACAAAAACATTCATTGTGGTAAGTATGAAGTTAAACGCTAAAATATCGGAGATATTAACAAATATGTGCCTGCGGCCGTACGCTTAATACACTTTAGCCTAGGCGTGACGTCACAGCTAGGTACGACTTTAGTATGGAGCGTATTCACGAGACTTGCGAAATTTCGTACACATTAAAATATTATCTTATGATATACTGTTTCGTCTTGAAGTTACTCATATTGAAGAGTACAACTCATTTATGTAATAAAAAAATGTAGTCATCTAGCCTTTTAGTAATATGTTTTATTTCGCAAGACTCCCGAAACAGCCAAGTCATTCCTGTAATAATCATATACGCCAAAGCGTACTTTAATAAGTTTTCATTTCAAGTCCAATATAAAATGTTCCCCGGTTCGTCGTAAAATGATGCAAGTTTTTCCGTGAGTTTTCCGCTGGCTCGGGCCGGCGCGCCGCGGGAGCCCCGGAGCTATTGTACACTGTGCAGCGTATAGATTGTACAGATGTATACGGTCCAGTGTCGAGTCCAGTGTA
The DNA here is from genome assembly GCA_037179445.1 of Phengaris alcon alcon. Classification (NCBI taxonomy): domain Eukaryota; kingdom Metazoa; phylum Arthropoda; class Insecta; order Lepidoptera; family Lycaenidae; genus Phengaris; species Phengaris alcon. The sequence goes on along the minus strand of JAYRCH010000168.1, from coordinate 30,277 downwards.
CTGGACGTTAGATGTAACAAGCGCCACGTGCGGACTGCGGGGGATTTTACTGGTAGCATTTAAATGCTACCAGTAAAATCTTCATTCATATGCTTCCTATTTAAAAGTCGAAAACATGTTGAATCTCAATTTCAACGGCAGGTTTTATGTTTGTGTATTTTGTAGTTGTGTTTCTTATGTTTTGTAACGATGCAGATAAAATATTGAAATCTCTGTGCCCTGAAAAATATAACATTTTTGTAACATACCCGATTGCTAAATATCTAACGACTAGATGTTGGCCGCGACTTCATGTGCGAAATCAATTTCGCCGCGATTAAAAGTAGCCTATGTACTTCCCCGTAGTCTGATCTATGTCTGTGCAAAGTTTAATTAAAATCGGTCGAGTAGTTTCGGAACCTATTAAGTGCAAATAAACAAACAGACAAGACATTACTGTTTAGAATATTAGTAGTATTTATAGATAGTAAGTAGGTATAGATTTAACGCTAAGCCCTCGTTATCACTTTTTGTTATCGCGGCGGCATTAGCAAAAACAACAGCAGCAGCAGCAATTTAAAATATCGACGCTCATGTGTTCAATTATAATAGCATTAGCGCAGAGTTCTATTTTCAGCTCTGTTTTAACTTACACCACGTTACAAAAGCGCTCGTGAGAACGAACGCTAAGTCGTCTGTTACTAAAATAGCGTCCTGTGACTCTGCAGCTGTCAGCTGTGACTAGCGCGTAGCCGATAACTACATCGGCTACGATACTTCCAAATAAATACGCTACCTACATCTACCCGGCACCGGATATCGCGATAGCAGCTATCTCCAGCCGTCGCTCAGCGTCAACACTCAACCCGCTCGTGCAAAAATCCATTACTGCAAACCGCGCATAATGCATTGCAATAATCCGATTATAGCGGACCTGAGACGGTGGGTGTGCGGGACATGTAAGTGCCGGGTGTCGCGCGCGGGGCCGCCCCCGCTTCCGTTGAGTTATCCGTGCGTCGAGCACGCTTGGGCCGTTTAGCGGAGAAAATGACGAGTTGCTGTGCGTGCATGACACGAGGCCAATATTCATTAGGTAGTCAAATGAACAGCTAGGCTCATTTTAGAGTGAGTCCTGTGCATTTTGCTCGGTTGTCTTGCTCTTAAAAATTATTATAATTTCTCCCCCTCTAGAAGTTCTAAGCCTCACTGTCGATTTTGATGCTTTAGCGGTTTGTAAACCTGTACACCGGTTTACAAATAATTGCCATTTACCAAAAGGGACAGCGCAAATATTCAGCCGGTCCGGTCCGCACAAAAAGCACTAAAGCACTTCACAAAATAAACCGCACAATATAAGTCCGTCATTTGTCAGGCTCGAAATATATGGTCTGCCATACTCGCGGCGGAATATATTATGTCCCTTAATACCTGTCACTAATGCGGCCCATATTATATTTACTATATTGAGCTGTATGTTAGGACATTCACCGCGTTACACAGAAACGGCTAATAATTTTACTATCGACAGAGGAAAATCGTATTCGTTTACCACGAAATTACAAAACATTTTTTTCAATAACTACCTCCAGTTAGTAATGTAATAAAGCGAACATTAAGAAATATGACAGAAACTAGTCATGCATTTGCACGAAGACCGAGTCCAAAAGACAATATTTAATCCAGCACAAAAGCATTACTAGAAAATATTATCTTATAGTTTAAACGAGACAATCTTCTATCCCCCTTACTAATAAAAATATTTATACAACGGATAAGTTAAACAACGTTGCTGTCTTTGTCTGTCAAGTGACTTTTCCAACGTATTAGACAAAGACTGAAACGTTGTTTAACTAATCCGTTGTGTAAATATTTTTATTATTAAGGGGGTATATATATATATATATATATAATCGTTATCTCGGCTAACGGCAAACATTTACATATATTTACATGAAATTTAGCACGCAGGGAGGAGGGGCGAGAAAAGTCGATCTAGGTTTTATCCCTGGCCAGGGAAACTGCACATTTTAAAGTTATATAATATGTTTTTTCTTTCGTCGTACAACAATATATCAATAATTTCGACTCTAATAATGTCAGTCCGATTGACAGTTTGGTTAATTTTTGCGTTGTTCGGAAATTCGGAATGTGGTGGTTTCGAACCCCGGTAAAATATTTTTCTGATTATTTTTTATTTTTTTAATTTACCAGAGCTCCGAGCAAAGCTCGGTTACACAGGTACTACTTATTAATTATACATGAAGCAAGAACTTTCAGTTCACGTCTACGAGAATTGTGCAACGGGATAAAATTTGGCCGGTAAATAGAAGTTTATTAACCATCACTCACAGAAGGTGTGCAAATATTTTTTTTCAATAATGCTTAGTAATACAAAAAGTAATAAAAAATAACAACAACACACACTGCGGCAGAATATTAACGCACACTACCGTGCGTTTGATAGATACAATATTGTACAATATTGTTACACGTTGGCGTTTGTCAATCTGTCTAGTAAAGGTCGAGTACATATTGTTTTGTATCCGGAACACGTGCATGCTGCTGCTGTTCATGTGATACTTGACGAGCACGATTTTTGGCATGAACATATTATTGTGTATGTGTAAACGTAGCCATACGCTTTCGATTGGACCAGTTACAACTGGTCGTGTATGGGCGTGGATTGGCATGACAGTTTATATTGATTACTGCACATCGTATCAAGCCTGCAGCGCCATGCCGATTGGACGATAGGCAGTGTGCTGTATGGCTACTACGAGGTTAGTCCGGTAGAAGGTCCCCTCTCTGTGTGCACTGGTAGTCGAGTGTCACAACACACAGCAGCCCTATGCTCTGCGCACTGCACTCGCTCTCGTCCACGCAACAACCGACCTCGCGTGCTCTAATGCTTCACAACGATTGGTGATTGCAGCTCTAAAGTTAAACTACACTCATCTCAAAACATGAGAGTGCTCGAAGTGAATATTGTCGTTTTATAAGATAAAGGAATGTCGGAGGTCCCGGCAGAGGAGAGGGGAGGGGAGAGGGGAGGTAATAAAACTGCAGCCGTCCTCGCGAGTAACAGAGTAACGGGTTATCGGACTGGGCGGAGTTTGTAATGACTTAGTCGATGTGATTAAATTTGATAGCGGCTGTACATAGATATGTTTCAATATTAACTTTGTATGAATTATTATTGACTTTGGCTTGAAGCGGTTATTAAACTTTTGATTTAATTCCGAGCAGTAAATAGAAAATTAACGAGCAGATGGATCGCCTGATTGCAAGCGATTACCGCCACCCATGGACACTCGTAACACCAGAGGTCATAAGTGCGATCTTAAAATCCCCAAGCCCCCTTGGGCCTCCTGTGGCCACACTCACTGTATTCTGTGAGGCCGTGACATTTATCTGATCGAAACGGCCCTAAGCATAGGTCGAAGCGTAGCACGTTTATTACATGCTTTCTGAAATAATACAATACAATGGGTAGTATACAGGTGTATTTTTATCGGGATTAAATATATTTAACTCAACAGTAAGCTACAATATTACGTGAAGAAATGAAAGTAAGCAAAACTAATGGTAATTTACAAAAATATAACATTTTCGGACAACTGTCACCAAGTATGGGCCGGCTTTGATAGTTACGCGCCCGCCGCCAGTATTGTGAGTCCGCGTTGAGTATTTTATAGGATAATCTGGTTAAAATTTATGTGATCACAAGTTATATTTTTGAAACGAGTAATGAATACTGATCACGCTCCTTGAATAACTTTTTTTGTTACGAGAACACCTGTATTGAAACAAGCGAGCTCCAACAGGGCAAAACTAACTACATCTTGGCTGATGGTCCATGATCGTACGACTAAATAATTTCATGTAGTTCATGCAAATCTTTTACGATACATGGAAATATAAATGGAGAAATGAAAATCTAAAACTAAGCTCTTCTAATCACAATCTAGAATTGCATAGTATTCTAGGAGAGTAATTTGTATTAAAGGGTATAAAAGTCTGATGCCGCCAGAAATGCCGACGCAACACATCACGTCACAGCGCTAATTCAACGGTTGATTTTATAAAATAATTAAAAATTATTACATTTGGCGGGAATTCTGCGATGATTTGTAATAAATGACTGGCACAAGTCAGTCAGTGCAAGGAAGAGGGATACGTCACATGATACGGGTCTGCTACGGGGCGCTACGGGGCGCTAAGGGTGCTACGGGGTGCTACGGGGTGCTACGGGACGCCTACGAAGTGTTACGTTGGGCTGTATATCTGCATTTAGTCATTAAGTAATAAGTATTCTCTGTTCAGAGCCAATTTAATCTACACGTAAATAAAAAAATGAAATTCCAACAAAACGTGTCATTGTGTTTTTGTTGCACTGTGAACATATGCCATTGACATGTTCTAATGTCCTCCTTGTCTACATTTAGGTCGAATTTGCCCTGAAGATACTATAGCGAGTGGACGAGGGTAGTGGGAGCTAAAGATGATGCATGCACCGCCATCGATCACAGCTGTCGAACGTCGACCCGCGGCCGCGATTTACGCATCTAAATAGCCGGCAATCGGCACTGGGTTGTATAGTCGCCCAAAATTCCGGTGTACCAATTTTGGACCTTATTGCTATAGTAATAAGCCCGAAAAGTTGGAGACTGGGGCTCATCAATTACACGCCGCACGCGTGTGTGTGAGTGCGGATGATACGCGGCTATTATGCACGAATACATCGGTATTCATTTGAAATTAAATTCAATACGCTGTCAGTGTCTGTTTAGTTTGAACAAATCATTTGCAAATTGATAGCTTTAAATAGACTTGCGTGTTTTGTTAACTGTCTGGTGTATCGCGATTTTTATTTTGGTTTCAGCTGCTCGCTGATTCGGTTACATTCTTGTGGTTAATTGGTGTCCATTAGTGGAATTAAAATGCGTATGTTTTCATTCCTTGGCGCCTAATCCAAATTACTAAATTAAAAAATTTAAGTAACCCCGAACTATCGAGCAGTGCACGATCTGATGGTGATGAAAAAACGCATCTTAATCACTCCTTACATTTAGGAGCTACGATGCCACGGACATACTGTCTGTCTGTGTAGACTGACAGACAGGCTGACAAGTCAAACTTGTAACACCCTCCTTTTTACGTCCTTGGTTCAAATTTTACTAGTCCTGGTGCTATTGTCTCTATAGTATATAACGAGGTCTCGGACGATCGTCACGAAGTTTACAGCTTCTCTATTAATAGATTAGAATTGCAGCGCGACGTCTGCCAACTGTCTGCGCCGCACTTGCGTAGCCCCGCGTAGTGCGGACAAGGTCCCGCTGCACGGTATACGTTCTACAGGTGCAGCTTTCAAGGCCTCATGGAAATATAGTTTTATTTGGATATAATGTATGTATGTATGTATGTATGTAGGTAATACAATTAGATGTTACAATGTTTTTGAAGCCTTATACATTCCACCTTACGGCATGCGAAAATTTCACAATTATAATATTAATAAAAATTATTACTAGTACCAACAAAAACAAAGATTGATTTACTTATATCTTGTTCAATTGTTTTATATTACCTATTTAATTTACTTATGTCAACATTTTTTAACGTATTATTCACAATTACAAAAAAAATATGAATTGAAGGAAAAATGTAAAAACAAAGTCAGTATAAACATAAAATAAAAATAAAAATTTATCTCATAATCACCATAATAAACATCTCATTAGTGAATATAATAAAAAATAAAAATCTATGCCACAGTCATCATGCCTTTTCATTCGTTATTGGATAATTTATACAGTATTCTCCGAGGGGAGTTACCACTATTGAAATACTGTTGTGTCTGGGACAGTTGGTTTTTAAATGTCGTATGCCCATTATATGTCCAAGCACATACTATATATAAGGCATTCTCCCAACACAGTCAGCCTAGTCCAGAGGAATGAATGGTCAATATGTCAGGGGCCAACCATGTGCGGAGATCCTCCCGATGTTTTCCTTCACCGTTGGAGCGTCCGTATAATGTACTTGAGATCTGAAAAAGTCTCATAGGTACACGCCACAACCTGGGAATCGATCCTGTACTCTCTCGAGTGTACAGGTTCGATTCTGATTCGGTTGAAACGGTCTACCTACTAGGCAACGGAGCTCTTAAAATGAAATCAATAATCATTTACATAAATGTCCAAGTTCATTATATAAAATTAATGTTGTGTCAAAATCATATTATTATTGGTATTAAACTATTATAAATTACTAATCAATATCATTAGGATTTGACAATAATTATTTCACTCATTAATTAAACTCTATAGTCTTGTCATTTAAAAATTCGGATACAGAATAATAACATTTTTCAATGAGCACTTTATTGACATTCTTTTTAAATCTGCTTAAAGGTTGCTCCTTAATAACGTTTGGTATATGATTGGAGCATAAGAGGAGCCATACATATAACACTCTCTTTTAATAGTGCACTTTTGTATCCACCTGTGCACAATCTGTCTTCATATTGAGATCTTAAATATATAGTCCTAATTCTAGTATGTTTTAAAGTCGGGAATAAGTGTTTATTTGTTTTACAAAAATAGCTATTTCCAAAATAACATGGGAATGTTAAAAGATTATATTATTTAAATGTGGGTACGCAGCTGTCGGTTGCATTTAGATGGGCAATAGATATTTACTACGTTTCTGTGCCTTAAAAATATTTTCTCTCTCGCTACAGTTGCCCCATAACCAAACCTCAGTATGGAAACTACGAAACTGTGATATGCTATCAGTACACCTTGAACATTTACTTTCTTTGTTAAATTAAATAATGCGTAAGCAGCTGAACTGAGTATTGTATATTTCATCTGATTGAGTTTACCATGTCACTTGGCTTTCAATTGTAATTCCCAAAAATTTTGCAGCAGGGACTTTTTCTACTGTTTGGCCATTACGAGTATAATTTATATCCATATTCGTTTCTAATGTCCTTTAATAAAATTGCATAATTTTAGTTTTATCTAATTTAATAATTTATCTATTTTTATTCAGCCAATTTATAAAATTTTGAAGCGTACTGCTTATGTCTTCTTAAGAATTTTTAATACGATATTTGATTACTAGAGTGCTGTCATCAGCAAAAAGGATAGTTGGCTTCAGCACCTGACTCGGTAAGTCATTTATGTACAATGGGGACAGTAGTGGGCCAAATATGTGCTATACTCTGTTCTGTTAACATCCTCCGTGGTCTATTCGTTGGAGCTTGGCTCTCGACTCGGAGGTCATGGGTTCGATTCCCGTATTGGAACAACAATAAATGTTGTTTCCAAGTTTGGTTACGACAATGCAGGCTGATCACCGGATTGTCTGACAAGAAAGATGATCCATGCGTTGGATGTGCAACTTACGACTTTGACAAAAGCATTCAATTGCCATTAACAAACTCAATGTAAATAATATATATTGTACTTTTTATATTATTAGATCATACTTTCGGTGATAATATAAAATTCTTTTGTAAGTAATAAAAATAAAATATCAAAATCACAAAGGACAGACAGATGCATCTAATAACAAATTGATGGCAATAAAAACGCAATAATACTTAATTGAAATATAAAATCAACCACAACGGAGCAGCGGACAGCGCACCGACTGGTTGGTTTATCTAATGTTTATTGATATCAATCTATTGAACTCTTGCCGCAGAGTAAAATATATACTTGTAATACGTACAGAGGAACAGTTTTCGTAGAACAGTCCAAATTTTGTCAGGGCTGTCACAGAAGATGGGGGTAAATTAAACTAAGTCTAAGTCCTATGTCTGTGCTCTTACTGCTAAGTACTAGAACAGAAAATGTTGGGCTCCTGGGTGAGCCTGGTTGGTTTTTTAGGATTCTGTAGTAGGTAACTACAAGAAACCCTTGTAGTTTCGCTCTGTCCGTCCGTATGCCGTCCCTTGCCAACTTCGCTAATTGTAAAGATATAAAATATAAATAGACGACATTTAGTACAGAAATTATAAATTGCATATATACGAGTAGATAGCAACAGAGAAATTATAATAATTATACATTGTTTTACGCATTTAGTCAGGTATAAGAAAATTGTGTAGAAGAGCATTTATAAATTATAATATATTTCAATCCGAGAGCTCCCGATGGTCCATATAGCCCTAATAGTTAGCTTCGGTAGTCCGAAGTAGATAAGGAATCATATCTAATACTACGTTTGGGGGGAAGAAGGGGAAGAAGGGGGTTCCTCAAAGCGCGACGCTTAGTCACCGAGGTAGTGTATGTGTACAAAATCTGAAAACTCCACGTTTTTGGTTTATGTCACGTAATTAATATTTAAAAAAAAAATAACTTTTCTGTTTGCAATAATCTGAAAAAGTGATCACGTAGCAGGTATGGCCCCCAAACCCTCCTAGTAGTGAAACCAACGAAATTTTCCTTTCAATTTAAATTGCTTTGCAAAAGACGAGTTTTTTTTAATTTCATATTATTTATGAAATATAAATAATACCTACTCGAATCTGCGCTAGGCCAGTAGCAGTTATCACTTTCAAATCCATCTCACCCATTTTGAATGTCGATAAACGTTTTACTATTTATGTAGTAGCGACATATAAAATACTGTCGACGCGTTACAGTTAATATACGATTTCATTTTTTTACGTATTTATTATAAAAAAAATATTTGTATTAATTTTTAATATATATATATATATATATATGTATGTAAATTAAAAATAAATACAAATATTTTAAATATAAATATTTTAATTTTAATAAATAAAATTAATTATGCATAATTAATTTTGTATAACAATTATGTTTTTCCTTTGCTCATGATGTATTAAAAATAAAAATTAAACTGCATTGAAAATTTTAATTGCATATTATAATGTTAACATTTTAAATATAATTCAAACTGGTTGATCGCAATTAAGGATCCGTCATAAACCGGTACAATTATATTAATTTCCGGGTATATAAATAATGTAACATTATTATCGTTACGTAAAATTCTGTTCTCAGCAAATGTGAACCAGATCCAAACTCGTCTCTAATCAGATCAATTTATGTCATTATCACGGATTATTAAATATATTAATAAAACATTATTTTAAAACCCGTGTACGATATTTAAAAAATATTTTGTTTTAATTGCAGGATTCTCAGGCAATACATAAAGGTTTACATTCGCATAAAATGCGAAATTTCTTTTTTTTAATAATGGAAAATAGTTGGTGTATTCTGAGAACTTCACATTCGAAATAGAACAAACTTCACTCGAACCAAACGAGTGCTAGGGACGTCGTAATTCGTACATAGAATTATACGCCGACTGGTGGACTAGCTGTCAACATCAAATATGACGGATTCAAATCAGTTGATTTCTTCTTCCCAGCAGTTGACAGTTTGCCGTGTTCCGTTTTACATTTCAACTAGCTTAGAACTGAATTGTGTAAACAATTTTTATAAGAAAAAAAAAAAAAACTAAGAATACTAAAAAGATAGATTACTGAGTCTTCTAAAATACTAAAACGGAACGTAATATATTATCTATACTAGATTAGACTAACACCCGGATTCTGAAAGGCTAATGAAATAGTTGATGAACTAACACGTTGTTGAGTCAACTGGCTCGTTAAATCAATTTGCGTTTCTGAATCGCTAGTTAGTGACAAATTTACTAATCATTGATCATCTTGACAGAACACATTTACGCCTTAAATAGCTTTCCAGGAACCGACCGAAACTGCATTTGACATGAGGTTTGACCATGGGTTTGACATTAGTTTTGTTAACTAACACGTTGATCAAATCAAACGACTGATCAAGCTTTTTGCAACACGGGGAAAAATCCGAATACACCAGAATTGGGCCCCAGCTTCGAGCTGCATACCGATGTAAATGGATATTTATTTATAGCGTAAAATGTATTTTATCTTGTTGAACATCTGCTTTAAATTGTAACATCAAATATTTGTATTCAACGGAATCGAGTAGGACATGAAATGCGTAGAAAACAACTGGGAAAATTAACATAACGCGGATCGCAACCCGCAACCGGATGCGAATATTATAAACTTTGATATCATTAGCAATATCTGTTTATAGGGCGCGGTACAGCTGTGATAAACAATTCCAAATTGATAGGACGCAAATAAAATGTGGTAAAATTCGGTTGCTCTTTTAAAAAAACGATTTGTACAACACGGTCTAACCTATATTTTATAGACACTCGTATTGGTTCATCATAATACGAAACATTTAAATGAGTGACTCCTTTTACTAAAATTGTGTACGTACCATACCACGTTAATCGCGTTAGCACCAGATAAACACCACGACCTCAAAGAAAACCGGCGTGAAATAACGCTTGCGGTAGTATTTAACGGTGCCTAATTGAATAACGAACGAGGTACTCGTATCTCACATTCCTTTTAGCGCGGGTGTCCAACTGGTCAACGTGGCGTGAGGTGAGTGGCTGAGTGGCTGCGGCCGGTGACAGGGTCAGGTCAGGCTGCAGAGGTCAAATCAAATCGAATCTAAACATTTATTCACGTAAGTCACACAGTAACACTTATTATTAACGTCAAGATTATTACAATTCAATACAGTTAACAAATAATTACATTACTAGCTGTTTCCCGCGGCCCCGCCCGCGTAAATATACTATCGGGTATCCCGCGGGAACACTGTACTTTTCCGGGATAGAAAGTAGCCTATCTTTCAATCCAGAGTCTAAACTACTACCATACCAAATTTCATAAAAATCCGTTTAGTAGTTTTCGTGTGAAAGCGTAACAAAAAAACTTACATTCGCATTTATAATATTAGTAGGGATGTATGTACAACATTATATTATTTAACCGTTTTATTTTCTTATTAAAATACTGTAATGGTTGAATTGTCGACTTATACATTAAGTGTGGTTTGTCAGTCTTACACAAATTACTATCATACTTTAATCATGCAAAATTTTTAATCAAATTCAAAATATGTGAATTTTAATTTACATAATGTTATTACTATTATTAATTCCATGGTTGAATGTCATTAAAATAATCATTAATTGTGTAGTACCCTTTTACATTAAATTATTTTTGACACATTCCTTAAATTTGTTACAGGGTAAGTTTAGGTTCAAAGTTCATATCAACAGGCGACCTACTGTGAAAGCGTATACCGACTACCGAGTCCCGCAAATGTGTTTTGAACCTTGTGGAGCCGTAAATAGTTAGTAGCTAACTTGTTCTTATTCCTCGTACTAAAATAGTGGGTGTCGGCTTTTCTGTCAAATAGTGAATATGTTTCCTGACATATGTGATATTGTCAAAAATAAACTGTGTCACAGTAGCTGTCGAAATATTTATTTCTTTAAATTTTTCTCCTAAAGAAGATCTGGGTCCTAGCCTATATATAGCACGCCCTGCTCGTTTTTGCAATAAAAATATTGTTTGAATATCAGCAGCACTTCCCCATAATAATTAGCCATAAGATAGTAAGCTATGGAAATAGCTAAAGTAAACTAGACGGGCTGTTCCATCTTACTCTTCTAACCGCAAGAACTACTGAACCACAGAGTAATAAATAAAGATTCTTTGCTATATTGGAAATGTGAATACCCCGTTGAAGCTTACAGTCGAGTGTGAGACCTTAAAAACATTGTATAATCAACAAAATTTAAATTCTCATTGCCAATTTTTATACGAATTGTGCTTGTAGATTTTACATTGGGTATTGTGAATTTTATTAACATTATTAACACACCTCGTTTTTTCGAGTACAAGATTATTAGGCTAAGAACTGACGGAGTAATTTTTTCCCGCGCCCGCCGCGGTTCCGGAACTGCGGTTTTATTTATAAACTCACGAGGCCGCGGTGTCGCTGCCGCCTCGGTTCCGGAACTGCGGTTTTATTTCTAAGCTCACGAGGCCGCGGTGTCGCTGCCGCCTCGGTTCCGGAACTGCGGTTTTATTTCTAAGCTCACGAGGCCGCGGTGTCGCTGCCGCCTCGGTTCCGGAACTGCGGTTTTATTTCTAAGCTCACGAGGCCGCGGTGTCGCTGCCGCCTCGGTTCCGGAACTGCGGTTTTATTTCTAAGCTCACGAGGCCGCGGTGTCGCTGCCGCCTCGGTTCCGGAACTGCGGTTTTATTTCTAAGCTCACGAGGCCGCGGTGTCGCTGCCGCCGCGGTTGAGATCATCGCCCGCAAACGCGGCGGGCGCAGGTCGCAGGACGCGCGGTTGCAAGAAAACAAATACATACCTGGGCTGATTGATAACTGGCCGAAACGACGAACTTAAAAAATGATACGCAAAAAAGGAATATTACATTATAGTCTGGCATCTTTTTGAAAATAGAACGCCAAATTTGAATTTAATCGAACTGATGGAATTTGTTTGAGAGAACGTAGAACTTTCTCTGTCGTAAATTTTCTTAACAATGGAAAGAAACGAAATTCGTGCGGTGATAAAGTTTTACGTTTTAAAAGAGAAAACAGCAACCCAGATTAAAACCAAGCTAGTCAGTGTTTTAGGTAATTCTGCTCCTGCATTGAGTACAATTCACACCTGGGTTACTGATTTTAAACGTGGAAGACAGAGCTGCGAAGACGCCCACAGGTCTGGCCGTCCAAATGAAGTCACGAATCCGGACATGATAAAAAAATTCACAAAATTGTATTGAATGATCGGCGCTTAAAGTTGCGAGAGATAGCAGAGATGGTGAGCATTTCATCTGAACGCGTTTTTAATGTTTTGCACCAACATTTGGGAATGAAAAAGCTTTACGCGCGATGGGTGCCGCGATTGCTCACTGTAGACCAAAAGTAACGTCGAGCGGACGATTCATCGGAGTTTTTGGCGCTGTTTAACCGAGATCCTAATGAGTTTTTGGGGCGTTATGTAACAGTCGATGAAACCTGGATACGTCATTATACTCCCGAGACAACATAACAATCTAAGCAGTGGACTGAGAGCGGAAAACCTGCGCCTAAGAAAGCAAAAACGGTTTTGTCGGCCGGCAAAGTGATGGCGACTGTTTTTTGGGATGCTCGAGGGATTATTTTAATGGATTATCTGGAAAAAGGAAAAACAATAAATGGAAAGTACTACGCAAGCTTTCTGCAAAAATTAAGTGAAGAAATCCAGAAGAAACGACCACATTTGGCCAAGAAAAAAATTTTGTTCCACCATGACAACGCACCTGCACACACGTCAATGGTTGCAGTCGCCAAATTCAATGAATTGCGGTTCGAATTGCTACCGCATCTACCCTATTCCCCGGATCTGGCCACGTGCGACTTCTACTTATTCCCAAACCTGAAGAAATGGTTAGGTGGCCAGAGATTTTCATCAAATGAAGAAGTCATTGTTGCCGTGGACGAGTATTTTGAGGGGTTGAAATTTATTTTAAATAGATTTTTGAAGTTTTTCTTTGTCGTTTCGGAAACTTATCAATCAGCCCTCGTATACAATATAAGACCATTATATACTACATTGTAGCAATAAAGGAATTTGATTTGATATATATTTACAATAGAATAGAAACCCGCGCGATACTACATGTCGCTCCGCGTCAATGCAGCGCGACCCGCGTGATACTACATGTCGCTCCGCACCGGTGCAGCGCGACCCGCGCGATACTACATGTCGCTCCGCACCGGTGCAGCGCGACCCGCGCGATACTACATGTCGCCCGCCGCGCCGGTGCAGCGTGACCTGCGCGATACTGCATGTCGCTCCGCGCTGATGCAGCGTGACCCGCGCGATACTACATTTCGCTCCGCGCCGGTGCAGCGCGACCCGCGCGATACTACATGTTCATCCGCGCCGGTGCATCGTGACCCGCGCGATACTACATGTCGCTCCGCGCCGGTGCAGCGCGACCCGCGCGATACTACATGTCGCTCCGCGCCGGTGCAGCGGGACCCGCGCGATACTACATGTCGCTCCGCGCCGGTGCAGCGGGACCCGCGCGATACTACATGTCGCTCCGCCCGGTGCAGCGCGACCCGCGCGATACTACATGTCGCTCCGCGCCGGTGCAGCGCGACCCGCGCGATACTACATGTCGCTCCGCGCCGGTGCATCGCGACCCGCGCGATACTACATGTCGCTCCGCGCCGGTGCAGCGCGACCCGCGCGATACTACATGTCGCTCCGCGCCGGTGCAGCGCGACCCGCGCGATACTACGTGTCGCTCCGCGCCGGTGCAGCGCGACCCGCGCGATACTACATGTCGCTCCGCGCCGGTGCAGCGCGACCCGCGCGATACTACATGTCGCTCCGCGCCGGTGCAGCGCGACCCGCGCGATACTACATGTCGCTCCGCGCCGGTGCAGCGCGACCCGCGCGATACTACATGTCGCTCCGCACCGGTGCAGCGCGACCCGCGCGATACTACATGTCGCTCCGCACCGGTGCAGCGCGACCCGCGCGATACTACATGTCGCTCCGCACCGGTGCAGCGCGACCCGCGCGATACTACATGTCGCCCGCCGCGCCGGTGCAGCGTGACCTGCGCGATACTGCATGTCGCTCCGCGCTGATGCAGCGTGACCCGCGCGATACTACATTTCGCTCCGCGCCGGTGCAGCGCGACCCGCGCGATACTACATGTTCATCCGCGCCGGTGCATCGTGACCCGCGCGATACTACATGTCGCTCCGCGCCGGTGCAGCGCGACCCGCGCGATACTACATGTCGCTCCGCCCCGGTGCAGCGCGACCCGCGCGATACTACATGTCGCTCCGCGCCGGTGCAGCGCGACCCGCGCGATACTACATGTCGCTCCGCGCCGGTGCAGCGCGACCCGCGCGATACTACATGTCGCTCCGCGCCGGTGCAGCGCGACCCGCGAACCACCGCGCACACCGCGGGTGTACAACACGCCGTGAGTTGTGCTTCAAACTTTTACATAGTACATATCTGCATTCTACAGTCACAAAAGTATTTCATAAAAAAGGTAAACTATTTAAATAAATTAGAAACAGAAAAGGTCTCGAGACAGAGGACCGAGGACGAGGTCAAAGGACGATATTTCGATATACACTCATCGTGTTATAAATTGATGATTTAAACATTTTACTGAATTTTAAAATCCGTGGCCCGTGGGGCTCTACTTACGTGTCCAATACACGGCCTGCAAAGTTTTCTATTCTATTATCTATACCAGCACACTCATCGTCTTTCTTCAAAAGACTTCCAAAAAAGGGCAAGGTTATAATATTATATTTCAGTCGTGGATTTTTTACAATATTTTTTTGTATGTTGAAAATGACTTTCAGTAGGTAATCACTTTAGGAATATATTACCTTAATTAATTTAAACCGTTAAAGGTTTTGTAGTTGAAATAGGAAAATATAACGCAAGTGGGTTACCTAAAAAAATCCTGGCTTGGCTATTATATCTTATAATTAATTTCTTATCCTATAATTAATTAGAAATTGAAAACCTACTATTTTGTGAAATTTGTACCCAGCTGTTTAACGGATAAATTTAATACCAATCGAGGGTAAGAAACTTATAGAAATTTATAAAGCTGAGTTGTCGACGTTTTTCCTAGCATAACTACCGGGTTAGCAGAATCGAACAGGACGTTCTTTCGAGGTGTATATCACCTATATGCTTATTAAATTAATCTTCTATCAAAATGAAAACTATTTCATTGTGAACACAATGATTTAAGAACATATTTGTAAATATCTCCGATGCGCGTTTTGGTTTTGCGCTTATCAAGTAGTAATAATATTTCTGAGGACAGATATAAATGAAACTAAATATTTGACAGTCACCTCCCCTCCCCCCCTTCCCTCAGTTCGTCGTTACTAACGTCGAGACTCGAGGCCGGGATTCCCCGCACAGCGACGTAACGCCGGAAAGGTCGCGAAAATAATAAAAAATAGATTTACTGAACTTGTATCTGCTTAGTCTGGGCAAATGCGCTAAAACTGCTTAGTTTTAACTTGTAAGTTGGTAAATTTTTAATTGCAAAGTTCCTATAGCATAGTTCGTTCAGATCCAATTCTTACTCACTGATTATTATAAACGCGAAATGTTGTATTATCTGGATGTTTGTTACTCATTCACGCAAATACTACTAAACGCATTTTGATGTGATTAGTAATTTCGTCAAAGGCTCTGAATTAACACATAGGCTACTTTTTATCCCAGCACACGGGTCCCTCGGTATTTCTTTTCGTGCGTACGAAGTAGCGGGGAACGTTTAGTTTAATCCAAACATAAACAAAGAGTCAACAGCGCCCTGTAGTGCTACCAACTTATGTGTCACATATTGACCGTGCAATAGAGACATACAATGACACATTGATTGGGCCGAATTACATGCGTTTCTTTACGTTTAGATTAAATCGGATTTGAACAGAGTACTTATATCAGCTATTTTATTCTCCGTAAGAAAACACGAATGTAAGATCGTACAAGACAAAGTCCTTGTCGGCAAACAGAAGTCTCGTAGCCTGTAACGCAATTACGACGCTCGCTTTTGTGACGTCACGACCCTAATTCAATGATCCCCTTTTCCGGGAATTGTGGGACGCCATCCATCAGTCAGAACGTACCTGCCTCCTCATCAGGAATTCATGACGCAGCAGCCAGTAGCAACATGACCTCGTCTCGGTCTCGGTCATGGTCCGGTTGAATTGGAAGAGAGTATTTTTAGTAGGTGAACTCCAGAACTCTGGAGAACTTCTTTTTTTGCTTGCTGAAGTTTGATTGTTGAAAATGCATACAATTTAACTAGGATCATTATAAAAACACCATAAAAACACCATTAAAACACACAATTGGACAAGTACCCGTAGCGGTGACTGTGGTACAAATTTCAGCAAAAAACGTTTGAATTAACAGTGATAATAATACTATAGTGTGTCTAAAGCAATGTGTTCGTAGCGTCAACGCGTTTACTTGATGTTGTGTTGTTGGTCATAAGTGGACCGAGAAGCCTGAGCGCTGAACTCAACGTGTAACCAGCTAGTAAAGATGTTTATAATCCCAGAGGATTAAACATTTAAACTAAAATAAAAAAGCTTTTTTGTGGTCACGACAGAATAAACTGCACTGTAAATAGAACTACGCATTAATACAATAGAGCCGAAAATAAAAGTGTCAAGTATCAAACGTCATATTTGACTACTCTACACGAACTTCAGCTCTATTGTATTAGCGCAGAGTTCTATTTACAGTGCTGTGCTCTTCTGCGACCACTAAAAAACACTCGTTGGAACGCAGCCTTACTGAACAAGGTACCCTGGAGCATCTTAAACTTTATTTTCGAGCGTCACGCGACTTGCGGTGAACCACTGTCCCGGCTCATTTCAATGGTCATTCAATGGTCATCCTGTGCACAATTACGTTTTGTAGAATATATGAGCCTCATTCCGTGGGATCGATTTCAAGGGCACTAAGGCTGGTATGGTCGAGGAAATTGAATTTTCAGCAGGCGTACTTCGAAAAATGGAACTAAATGTGGGGACAATTTGCTAAACATTTATTTCTAGCTTGTAACAATACTATTCTGACAGTTTTCAAAAGAAATGCGTGAAATGGTACACATAAGAAGAATTTCTAATTGACAATTAAGAAAATTGTTAGAAGTCACTGTAAGAGCGACTTCTTCAAAAGTTGATGTTTCGTAGTGCGATACATTAATGGGACCATTTAGACCTGTTGGACTCAATGTGACACCAATGGTGTCAACAACAGTAATATTGTAACAAATTATCAAATCATAAAGCGCACTCTCGCAAACCTGTACACCTTGTAATAAAAATTTCCGTAATACATCAGCCGGAGGAATGTAAATATTTTACAACTGTTTTATTATTAGTAGTAATTTAATTATAATAAATTATTATAAGATCATTTATATTCGTGTAGGTATATTGTGTTTGAATACATAATTAGTGGTACACGAGCCGCGCACGCCGAATGTACGGGCGAGTAGACGGCCGATAGATCGTTCGGTCGACATATAACGTATTGAAAATATTATAAGCACCAGGGCAAGGCTAAAATCGATGACGCCATAAACGTACAATGTCTACGTCATAATGTGATAACAGTGCGTTTAGGCGTTGCGACGCCGCGCCGCAGTGTGCTGGCCTCGCCCGCCCGTAGTGACGGCTAAATTCGTAAGGATGACGGCCTTGGCCCAAATTTTATAAGTCTCTATAATAATTGCTACGAATTTATAGGAACTAGGTGAAGATGACCGACTGTTGGCATCTCCAATTATTTTTGGCCCCAAAGATTTAAAGTACATACTCTGTGTTGGCCACCGTTCATTTATACACAAATAAATAAGATAATACATTATTAAGTATCTATGAGTATAAAAAGATAAACAAAACGAATATCTAACCAGTATTTGAAATAATTAGGGGGTAGCCAATAATTGGATTATGAGGCCAACAATTGGTTGCTTTACTCTACTTGGCTTTCTTCACGAAAAGAGCGTACGTGGTTGTATTTCTTCCTGTAAGGCCGGCAACGTTCCTTCAAAATTGATATTAC
This sequence comes from Phengaris alcon alcon, assembly GCA_037179445.1. Classification (NCBI taxonomy): domain Eukaryota; kingdom Metazoa; phylum Arthropoda; class Insecta; order Lepidoptera; family Lycaenidae; genus Phengaris; species Phengaris alcon. Next base: position 11,747 of record JAYRCH010000168.1, on the reverse strand, counting down.
TCGCACCTCCGGGGTTGCAGGCATTCATGGGCGCTGGTAATCGTTTTCTATTAGGCGATCCGTTTGCTCTTTTGCCTTGGCGTTGTTATTGTAAAAAGTAGGTTCTTACTGACTGTGTCGTTTTGTCGTTTTGTCGTGTTTTTACTTTTTTAAGACACATAGCCACGAAATATCACAGTTCCAGCACGATAATTCAACAATTTGTAATAGATACAAGATTTTCCGCATCCATCAGAAAAAACTAAAGCTGTTTTTAATGTTACCTACAGATAAGCGTCTCGTTTTTAAAAAATTCTCAGCGAACAAATATTTTACAACCTGTTAAATAATTCATACCACATGTTGGACAGCGGGCATTTAACGGCTTAAGGCCTGTTACACTCATCCAGCAGACATATTTAGAAGTCAAAGGTCAATTACAGGCATCCGCCAGACAGTAAATGCGATAGATATTACAAGTTGAAGCCTACACTGACTTCGGTTTATATTGCACAGTCCCACAGAGTGGTTGTTAAGTATCCCGTGAATCGTTTGTGTGTAATTGCGGTAGAAGCTGTAAACAATTAAAACGTAATTGACGAGAGTGGTGTAAACGTTTATATGTATTGTCCGCGCGGGCCGCGGCGCGCATCACACCCATTAGCTTGTAACTGCTCCACATCGTTGTTTTATAATTGTCGTGATCTGTGATCCGGCGCGGTGCTCAGTAGGTGCTCAGTAGGTGCTCGACTACGCACGTAACGCGTTAGCTGCGGCATTAGTCGGAGTAGTGTAGTAGAGCTGCTTGTGAAGTGTGATATGTCCACATCGTCTGCTCGTTGTTTTGACGAGGAGGCAGGAGGCACGGCTTGCTCAATACTGGGTTCAGATTCAATCTGATCTAAACGTAAATTAATTGCGTTTTATAATGCTCCCAATTTAAATATCACTTATTTACCGTGCAATAAAGAAATACGATGGCACATTACTATGGAGGAATTTTATTTTTTTGTTCACGGTGCGGATTAAGCTCGGCCCCATCTGCTTGGTGCCATAGCAGTGGCTTTATCTGTTCAAGAAAATCGCATTATAAATCCATTGCGTAGTTTAGTTTTACGGTGGCAAGTACACGGTGGGATATCCTACTGCTATTAGAAATGTGAAAGTTTGTGAGGATGGATGGATGAATGCGCGAAGCCGCGGGCAAAAGTTAGTTTCTTGCAAATATTAATCATCATGAATGTGTGAACCGGACGGCTGGGCTGGGACGGGTGGGCTAGCCGCAACCCTGTGATATTGAGATATTGGATCATTTTATTTTTTCTCTTCGCGTTGACTTCGTGTCAAAGGTTGACTAGTGATTTATTATCCATTTATCCATATTTTTAAAACATGACGTCTACAATATTACAATGAAATTACAACGATTAAATAGTTTTTTTTATTCAATTAATTGTTATGCATATCTATTTTGTTAAAATAGAAATGAATAAATATAATTAGTAATAAATTTGATATAAGTATATAATATGTAAATTGATCCTAAATAAATGTTATTTTATTTTGTTAACTTGATTTTTAAATGCATAAAAATGTAAATTGTTTGAGACTTGATATGTTGCAGTTTAACGTACGTTAAAAGAACATAGAATACAGTATGCAAACGACGTTGTTGTCTCCAGTAGGCCGTCTCGTCTCGTAAGCAGACCGTCTCGAAGAATGTCGCGTCTCGTGAGACTGTCTCTAATCATCCCCTGAGACGTAAAACTGTCTACGGTGTCGTTACCTCGCTGCAGCTAACGTTACCATCTCGTTCGACATGAAATAACGATTATTTTTATAACTTTGTTGTTAAAGGATTATTAAATAAGGTCATAAGTATAATTTGTTAGGTCGCCCTCTGCTCGAATTTCCACGATATAAATTTTAATTTTAACTATACAACTATATTTTATTAATATTTTTAAGTTTCATATTTTCTAGGAAATTTTCGCCTTTCATCTACACAGTAAAATACGTAATACATGTATGAAATGTGAAAGAAAGATTCACATATTATGCTTCAAAACAACATCTACTGTTATTATACAAACGCATGCACGCACGTGTGAGTGTGGTAGTGTGTGTTATTATTATTTTTATTAATTTAAGTATTTACAAACAATATCTTACAAAAATTAGCTTTCTGCACACCTTCCTCCGCATAAACTTTAATTGACGGGCCCAATTTCATACTTACCCGGTTGCACAATTCTCTTATAACTGTACCGAAATAAATAAGATTACTAAAATTCTTTTAGTATACTATCATGAAGGTTTAAGCGGTTAGTTGCAAGTCTTACGTATGAGAGTTTCTGTAGGACACGTGAACTTTTAGATATGTTGTTCGTAGTTTAGTAGCCTATGTGCTACGCGATATAGAGATAACCATTTCACCTTTGTAGTTAGTGTATCGATTTTCTTTGTTTCGAGGTTCTTGATGAGTTTTACACTGAGCTCTGAAGTTTATAGCTGTGACAAAAATAGATAACAGTCATTTTACGAGTGAACTTTTGTATAGTTTAATTATATATTATCCGGTCGAAAAAGACAATTTTCAGACGAAAACACAGCAAGACTTACAAGTCATAAGTATTTTAGTTACTTCCACAGTGTAATGTCCTATGGCATTCTACTGTGGGGAAATGCTGCCGATATAAATAATATATTTGTGCTGCGGAAGCGCACAATAGCGAATAGCTATTCGGACAATCTATAAGCTGGCCCCCAACACGTCATAAAGAGAGAAGTTTAAGGAAACTGGAATCTTAACTGTAGCTTCTCAGTATGTTCTATCAAATGTATTATATGGTAAAAAAAAATTTAAACCTATTCAAAAAGAAAAGTGACAACCACAATAGAGATACCCGAAATAAGCATAAGCGTGATGTACCAGTGACTAGACTTAGTAAAGTAAAAAATTCGATTAAAGGCCAATGTATACGCCTATACAATAAGATTCCAGAAAGCGTTCAAAATTTTTAAATCAATATATTTAAAGTAGTTAAGGAACGTTTGTGCGCTAAAGCCTATTATTATAAAGTTAATGACTTTATGAATGATAGCACACCTTGGGAATGAGGTGACCCTCTGCAAGGCTACTTCTAAATTACATATATTATTGTACTCTTGTTATGTAGTTTTAGTCATAACATTGTTATATAATATGCCTTTTTTATATTTTTCCACCAATTTTCCATCTTTTTAATAAATGATGGCCCCGCTCGAATTTCTTATGCCGGTTCTTCTCGCCGTGCTAGTTCTGAACCGGTGGTAGGCATCATGTATATCGACGTTCAGAAAGTGTATAAAACTACCTATTTTGAATAAAAAAAATTGACTTTGACTTTGAAAGTTATTTGAGTTTCACTGCTGTTTTAAATTTACCTACAGAGTAAAGTATTACAATATAATGCAACACAGGAAAAGTATTAACAAAAGGAGAATAAAAATAGAGAATTCTACGATAGCAATTAGCATTTAAAAGATACCTAATTAGACGCTCCAGTACATCCACTATTCATTACAACAATTGTATTGTTGAACAAATCTCGTTAAAAACTATCTGTACCAAACGTACGTTGTTCTATTGTACATATGAACGGAAATAAATAATATATAACCTACGCCTACCGCAAATAATATTTGTTACTTATTTTTTGTTTGTTAAAATTGTTTTATAATAGAAGTGTAATCGCCTAATAAGTGTCGAATAGCTTATCCGGCAGTTCTGTCGCTGTTTATATCGAGCGACAGAGACAAAACATGCAGTTAAGCTTACACTTAATAGAATATTGTGAAACAGGCCCTAAATACAATTTGTTATTTACAACACTCCGACCGCCAACGAACTGATCGTCAGCTTGGCGATTTATGTGATAGCTGTAAAATATGTTTTTTTTTGTTTGTAAATAAATAAAAAAATCTACATATTATGTAATCTACACGGACTTACACCTTAATTACCTACACCTACAATCTACGCCTCCACCTACGTGAAACAGTTATCGGCCACTGAGTCTTGAAGATTGGTGGAATATCTATGTCTTCATAGTAGCGATTTCGCTGTTCAGGCTTTTGTCAATTCAGACCGATTCAGCAAATAGTGGCTCCATTACAGTAATAAAAATAAACGTCCGTGATCGTTTTACGAGCGAGCTGTGTTATCTGTTATACAGCTGTGTAATGTTACACTTGCTTTGAGACTCCAGAGGAATCCGCTGCTATCTGAGGCAATCTGTTGCAACTGGCAGCACACGTAAAATGCAGCGGCCAGCGAACAACGCCGACAATATTGTTAAATGAAATTGCAATAGCACAAACTCGAGTCTAGATGCTATAAGCGCGCCTGCCGCCTGCCGCCTGCCGCCTGCCGCCTGTGCAATTACAGCGTTCACCACAAGACGTCGCAAAACGTAAAATATATCCAACTAATAAAAGGCATGTATTTAACCTTGCGACAAAACAATAAAATTTTGGGTGTGAAAAAACCGAATATTGAATACTAAATTACCAAGTTAGTGAAAGAATGTAAGGAACAAAATAATCCAAATCAAGCGACTAAATAATATCAGTTTAGTTTATTGAATATTCCAAACTGGGAGACAGATATTGTTTTGGCGAACAAATAACCATCTTGGCGACAATTTGAGAGTGTACATTTAATTTAAGAATCGGCACATATATTTTCCCTGATGTAGGTAATCCAAAAAACATAATAAGCAGCAAAACGAGCGCACATAAAAAAAATCGTAAAGGAACGTACAAAATTCCCATTTTTTATTTTTCTCGGTTTCGGGGGTTGTAGATATTGTGTAGATTCATTTTGAAATTTAAAAATGGCAGATACCTATTTATTTTGTAAAATTATTATGGGTGTCGTTCACCAGGTTTTTGGGGGTACTGGATACGAAAATGACATTCATTTTGAATTTCCATGATATCCATTTTGTAATGTGGTAGACATTATATATATAGGTGTCCTTTTTCTAGATTTCTAGAGTCGCTGATTACGTTAATTTATTCATTTTGATATTTCAAAATGGCAAAAATTTATTACTCTGTAAAATTGATATTGGTGTCATCTTCGAGGTTTTTAGGGGTGCTGAATATAAAAATGATATCCATTTTGAATTTTAAAGATAGCGGACATTTATTTTTAATAAAATGAATCTAGGTGTCCTTTTATAGGCTTAAGGTGTTAATTACAAAAAAAATCATGAATTCACATCGGATGAATTTTAATTTCTGTAAAATTCTTCTATCTCGAAAACGGTGCGTCCTACTGAAAAAAATTAATGAAAATTTGCTCCCCCTTATTATCTCTGCAACCACATATTTTATTCATGACGCGAGAAAAAGAAATTTGAAAATCATGAATTTTCCAACATCTATACATCGCTCCTATCTCAAAGTAGAGCATTGTCATATTTTGAGATTGGAAATGTCTTTTCGTTCGCTCCAGTATAGGTCCCGATTTCACGAAAAAGTGCGATCCCCTTATATCTCGGTGAGTTTTGCAGATATTATGATATTCAAAAAAGGCTCAAAAGACGCGATTCACGAGAGCTGTAAGGTGGAAAAATAATTATTCGCGAAAAACAAAAACGAAAAAGTTATGGTCGAAATAGTGAAAAACAAATTCCGAATTTTTGATTTTGGTGCTCGATATTTTGGAAACGAAGAATGTTATCATAAATTTGAGATAAATTCCTCTGAACAATCTAGTCAGCTACAATTTGAGCCTAAAACAATGACGACCGGTTTAAGGGTTTGCCATGTAGCTCAAAAAGGTTAGCTTTTTGAAAAAAAAAAGAAATATCTTATGCTTTTAACCTTGTTTACATATAATCGAAATCTCGGAAACAGCTACAGTTATTATCATAAAATTTAGTATGCAGGGATTTTTAGGGGAGAAAAATCGATATAGCTAGCCCTTAGAAACTGTGCATTTTTAAGCAATATGTGTTTTTTTCTTTCTTTTGTAACGTCAGGCGGATTGGCAGCTTGGTTAATTTTTGCATTGTTTGGAAATTCGGAATGTGGTGGGTTCGGACCCCGGTAATTATTATATATTAAATATTTTTGTGATTCTTTTTTTTTAATATACTAGAGCTTCGAGCAAAGCTTTGTTACCTAGGTACTCTTCTATTATATAAAGTTACTGACTGACTGATTCATCAACGCCAAGACAAAACTACTGAAGCTAGAAAATAATATTTGCACCGTGGTTTCCTTTTGGTAAAAAAGGGGTATCAACGTTTGTATGTAACTTTTTGTTTGTGCTCAGATCTGTTTGAAATTTCGTGATATTGCTCTTTGACGTGATCCACTAAAACTCTAATTCAATATTCTCTAAAATTCGATCTATTAATTGGTAAAAAGGCGTATTAAACTTTGTATGGGGGAAAAATATGACTGTGTATTAATGAGCATTTCGGCTTGAAACTTTGTAAATGTAGTCCTAAATGAAAATAAGTAAACAAAATTTTCACAATTTTTCGATATTGAACCCTTGACAGGGGTATGAATGCATTTTTTTCCGAGTCAGACTCATGCTTGACCATTTTACTATTTTTGTTGTATATTTTTAGAATGTTCTCTTCAAGCTCTTTATTTTGATACCCGTAGTACCCAGGGGCACACGACCGGATGAGGTAAAGTCATATTTAAAGTCGTTATCACAAAAGCTCACTTTTTATAGTGAATCTACTATTCCGCTTTGGCAACAGTGGTGACATCTCTTACAGAACTCACTAACGCAGCTTACCCTGATGTCAACAATCTCATGAAAAAGCCCATAGAAGGGTTATATTGTGAGCGTGCCATTTTGACTCCCAAATATGAAATCGCAGCCACAATAAAGGAACTTTTATTCAAGCCATTTGAAGCAGATGAAGTGCAATATAAGTCAGTGGATTCAGTAGCACAAAGTGATGATGCAGTAAACTATCGCGTGGAGTTCCTTAATACTCTAAACCCAACAGGTCTTCCACCACATAATCTCCGAATATTGGAGCACCAGATATGTTATTAAGAAATATGAAGCCTTTAAAATTGTGTAATGGTACCAGACTCCAGATAAAAGTTTTCCATCGCAACATTCTCGAGGATACTGTAGTCACTAGATGTGCTCAAAGGGAAACTATTCATACGTAAAATACCATTGATTCCATCAGAGTATCCATTTTTATTTAAAATACTTCAGTTTCCCTTATAAGTATGCCAAAATAATGCTCAGGGGCAGCCATTGAGAGTGGCTGGGATAGACCTAAGAGAGAACTGTTTCTGACACGGACTCGTTCTATGTTGCGCGTTCCAGATTAAGTTCGGCTAGCAGTCTGGTGATCCTTGCTCAGCACGGCAATACAGTTAATGTTGTATATAAAGAGGTACTTCAATAGCATAATATAATCTTGTAATAAAATAATCTTAAATCATTTACCATTTAATTTATTTTTAGCATAATTAAAGTCTCTTTCTAAAAAGAATAGGAAATTAGTCACCTCAACATCTACGCGTACGAAGTCGCAAAAGCTAGTCTAAGTAGAAAATAATTATCATTAAACGTTGTAGTTTAATTTTGTAACCTTTTCCTTATCCCGACTTTCTCGTCGCTCAGCGACAATATTTTTTTGAATTCCGTAGATTCATTTTCAATGTCGTGAATTTTCCAACATTTCTATAGCTTCATACATCACTCGTATCTCAAAGTAGAGCATTGCCATATATTTTTTTCTATAATCGCTTCTATCTCAAAAACAGGTAGGCAATTTTAAATTTCCTCCTCTTTTTAAGTAACCCCGTAATTACGTATTTTCTTTATCCATACCAAAGGAAAACAAACTCCAACAGTATCTCACTGCAAATTGAATTTTTAGCAGCCATTAATATATCAACCCAATCTGGTTTTATAGCTTCTTACATCGTTTAATGGTCACCCAATTACTATAATTGGCACCCAGGTGCCAATTTGGATTAAATTTCGCCACTTTTTATCCGCCGATTTTTCTTGCCTGAGGCACCTTTTATACTGTAAATGCGTTACAATATATTCAATAAATGTCTGATTTTGCTTTTGAATTCATTAATTGAATCAAAATGGCCCCGACTCTCGACACGGCCAGCGTTTATCTTTAAAGCCGGCTAATTATTTCGTTTCCATCAGAACCGATACGAAGCCGCGTCATGTGCGGATAATCCGGTTATCCGGGCCGTTATTTACCGTCTGGTATATCAAATCCTTCGTAATTAAATACTTCGCTTTGATGTTGAAAAATCTCCACCAGGTGAAGTGACCGCAGCGCTAACTTTGAGAACTTTTACTTCACTGCGGCTGCGGCCGGGGGGTGGGAGGGGAGAGTTTAAAGATACTTTAAATTAGTTTGAATACATTAATACTGATATTCAGCAAGTCCAACTAAATATGTCTACTCTTCTGAGGGAATCTTAAGCGGTAGAAGTTTTATCCGGGTTTGATCGTGTCAGATTATTATTAGTCTTGCGGGTATCAGCCAGCGATGGTTTTGTTGCAAAACGAATGTGTGTAATCATTGCCCTCTTGAGACTAATTCTTGATCTTACCTCACCAGGATGGGACTTATGGGAATTCATTGTACCGTGATTTTCGTAACCGTTTATATGGGGTCGGGAAAAAGTGCCCTGCGATCATCAATACGCGTATCAGTGCAAATCCCCCGTAAATCTGTCGCCTGTAAACGTGGGCCTTGTGGGTCCCGCGTCGTGGCTCCGCGCCGGTCGAGACTCTGGTGATGGAGGGTTATAGGGCTTTTATTACCGCACGTATTTAACCAGTTACTATCAGCCCCACAAAAACATAAGCTTCGTAATGTCACTACGTGATTACACATCTGCTACCAGAGGGCTTTATTTATTTTTTCTCGGCTTAGTCCGCGTAGGTACAGTGGGGTAAAATGAATGTTTACTAGTACTATAACGTCGTCACGAGTCTATCCTTGGGAAATTGTATAATAACATGACCAAATTCAAAAGTATACCTTTAGTGTCTATTAGCCACATATCGACAATTGACAAGTGTAGTACAATTATTATGACAAATCTGTTCACTCTATTTACTATTGAATTTGGTACAAATACAAAATACAAATGCTTTATTTCCGAAAAATACATTTACACAGCAGTTACGCCTTACGACGGATCCCCACACCAGGCCTAGCATGTCCTGTGGGGCCATCTCATCAATCTATGTAACACGGTAACATTAAAAAAAATCGGTTGTCTGTAATGTCGGTTTACTGACGATAGTTGAACGTGACAACGTCATAAGAAAATACTGATGGATCGCTCACTCAAGTAGGAGAGAGACAGATTCCGCGCTCTCGCTTGCACTTCAAGCCTTAAATGGAACGCCTCAGAGCGAGGTAACGCCGCATGAGTCATGTTTTTTCGTACGTGCAGCCGGCTCCATCGAATTATTAGACGTTGTCACGTCAAAACAAGGTCATAAAAGCGAAGTCCTCCAGATTCAGTTCACACATACGCGTGAGTTTACATTGAAACAAGATGATACGAGACGCGGCGCGGCATTTTTAAGATGGCTATTTATTCACTAGTCACTACACAGGGATATACACGTTTAATTGCAAGAGTTCGAATTTCAAAATGCCACTCTCGCAATGATACGTGTATCTTCTTGTGAGCCCGTTTGAGTGATGGCCGACACTACCCAGTATCTACTCGACAAAATATATTCTATACTCCATTCGGACCTAATTTAATGTAAACGTAAACAAAAAGATTGAATTCGACCAAATCAATGTGTCATTGAACTTATTTATTGCACGTAAATAAGTTACATTTTAATTGATATAATTGAACTGAATAGGGAGCTATTGTATTTTGTTCAGGTGCAGATTAAATCGGATCTGAGCAGATTAGCTATTTAATTATGTATTAATAATGTATTTGTATATATTTTTATGTGTGTGTGTAAATAAAGGTGGTTATCAATAAATATTCATACACATGTTATTTTGGCTATTGGCCTACTGTCGCGGAGGAAAAGCTTACGTCAGCACCAAAAAACTCTAAGGATCAGTACACACCGCCACCATACGCGACGCTACGTGCCGCTGCATTTTAAAAGTAGCTATACAAAAGTGAAGATTACTCACTACACAACAACATACACGTTTCATATGTAATGAGCAGGGGCGTGCGCTCCATATAGGCAGAAATGCAGTGCTTTACTTGTCATTCACAGATATTTTAATAAAACGTTCGTACGTTTTAGATGACTTTAATAATTAATTAATAGTAAATAAATAAATTTAAAAAATATAATAACTTAAAAACGCCTAATATTTTATAAATAGCAACTCATCTCATGCCGTTGCGTTCTGCAGGACAAATCATCGCATGTATGTGTAATTTTCATACTTCGCAAACGCACACACCCATGAATATCGACATGATTATATCGCTGTCACATATATACACTGTATACAAGTCCCGCGGCAGGCTCTCCGATCTCGGCTATCCGATCGCTTCCGAAAACCGCCGAATTGGCTTGTCGGAAATTATTCGTTGCCTATAATCCGAGTAAAAAGAATAGTCGGAAATCTAATAAATCACGTATGCACATTATGCATTTTAGTTTAGTAAGGTTTTATTTGCTTAAATAGAAGAAACGTTTTGTGTTTCGCGGAGGCCATATTGCATATTTCATGTGATAAGCATTGTTTACAATTTAATCGCTCCAGTTTATTTATAGTTTCCTTAAAAGATTTTTCATTTTAACATTTGAAAGTGTGTACATTTAACAGTTTATTACTGAGTTTCTATAATAATTTTTTACTAGTGAGTTAGTTGATTTTTTAAAATGTTATTTGACTGTGAGGTTTGTGTTGAAAATGTGCGTTTATTCAAAAATTATGAAAATATTCAAATTCTGTCTAAAGGTAGGCGTGTACCCGAGCTACAACAATTAAACCAGCAAAAAAATAATGTAACTCGATAATTTCATGTTAAAAGTTATGAAACGTATAACTGGCTGTGTGGTTGTGTACACACGATTAAATTATATTGTTTTCCTTGCATATTATTTAGTAATTTACATCGGGATATAGTAATCTCAAGTAACCGGAACCTTGAATATGTAAAAATTGAAGCTGACTGACTGGTGAGTAGTTATAATATTTTAAAATATGCTTATTATTTTACTTATTAGAATTTATTCCGCCGCGACGATCGATCGCTGTTTTGTCTGCGTTGCCGTAGAAGATGTACATGAATAGTAGTACATCTAAGACTTGCTCTGTTGGCATGGTTTCGACTTAGAGATCCATCGCTTGGCTGTAGCTATGCTAAAAATCTATAAACGAAAAAGTTTTTGTGACCGAGTACTTCGCCGCATACCCAGTGTCATAATCCTGTGCACGTCACTGGAAATGAGCCATACACTGCACATACACTGCACATACACTGCACATGCACGGTGCTGCGCGGTGCAACCTGACAGTCGAACTCTTGCAAGGAAACGTGTTTCCTCTTGTGTAAGTAATACAATTTTATTTTGAATAGCTATCTTTAAAATCTAGCTTCACGTCGCGTATCGTTTCGTTTCGGTGTGAATTGACCCTAAGGTCCTCAATTGTATTATACGCTCGACGTTCTCGATTGTATTTACCGTACAATAAAGGATATTTTTATTGGAATTTTTGGCCTCGTTTTTCTCGGGGGAACGGGAT